>OZ037996.1:21570609-21698109 GCA_964035705.1 Porites rus
ACCGGGAGGTCGGCTTAAAACATGAACTTATTAAGCTTTAAGCTTTAAGACTCAGGATTTTTAGAAACGCTTTAATACTTGTCTTCTTGAATGAAAATTTCAAAAAATTGGTGCCTCTGTTAATGTTTCACCGAATTATATTTCTTTTATTGATTGTTAGTAGTCTCTCTTGCAATTTTAATCGCTGTGCCGTTTGTTGTCAGTCGTTCATGAACATCGCTTGCAGGAGTTAGCTCAAAATGCCGCGCGTATCAAACGCTTTTTAAGATTACACATCGTTATAAAACCCTGAAATAAAAAATAAACATAACAAATTCTCTATTATATTGAAGCGTAACTCTATTAATGTTCGCTCGTCAAAAGTGAGAACTGACTGGCCGTATAGGTGATTTTGGAAATTTTTTGAACGGTTTCGCACAAT
Source organism: Porites rus (assembly GCA_964035705.1). Taxonomy (NCBI): domain Eukaryota; kingdom Metazoa; phylum Cnidaria; class Anthozoa; order Scleractinia; family Poritidae; genus Porites; species Porites rus. Next base: position 21,571,031 of record OZ037996.1, read on the forward strand.
TGATCGTCCTGAATATTGACTGGGTGCAATTTTTCTTGAAAAATTGTGAAATACTGCATTCTGCCCGAGGTCTGTATGATAAATAGTACTGTTTCACCTCAGATATGATGTATAAAAAGTGGAAAAGGTTGGTTTACACACCCCCGGATTTGTTGGCAAGATTTTGTAAAGTAAACTTGTCGAAAGCAAAAAATTCCGCCTGACTGTTTTCCAAGAATTTGTCTTCCAGGCCTAATCTACTGTGATCAAGAGCCATCATGGCCCTTGAATGTGATCGAAGATGATTGCTTTTTTTTGGGTGTACACATTTGGCTATCAACTCGATGTAAGATGTTTCACTTTAAAATCACTTAGCCTTTCCCCCAAAAGTCACGTGAATTTGCCCTTAAGTTAACTGATTTGTGGATTACAAGTTTATTGTTTGATTTAAATAATAAATTTATTAATGGAAGCTTCGAATTTAGCCCTGGCTAAATCTATATATTAGTCTATTAGTTGCTGTATTAGTATCAGTATTAGTATTAGTGGTAGCAACCGCAGCTGCTCGAAGCAGCATTAGCAGTAGAGAAGTAGTAGTTATAGTTTGTTTTAGACAATAAAACAAAATAAAAAAGGGTAGTTTTTGTTGTTTCTAAATTTATAGATCACGAAGATTCAATATTCATCTTTGGCCATTTTGACAATGTCACGGCGTCCGGAAAACAGCAACAAGACGACCTAATTGTCACATACAAAGCCTCCACAGTGATGGAATGTTTGTTATACTGTTCTCGTTTGACTGAGTGTAAGTCCGCTGTCATTGATAAAAGAAGCATTGGTCAAAGGTCTAGAGGCTACTGCCAACTTTACAGGGCACCATTTCTAGTGAGTCTGGATACCACTGGACATTTTAAAGAGAAAGAGTATTACAATAAGAGGAAGCTGCTCTAAAACTGAGCTAAGTTCAACGTCTCCAATTGCAACACCGGTCTTCGGGCGTCTGGAAAAGCGGGAAACCGGAATCGGCAATGGGAACGGGAATAAGAACAGGAACAGGAACCGGAACCGGAACCGGAATAGGAACCGGAATGGGAAGAGAAACCTATATAAAAGCAGGGACAACATTTACCTTAATTTAAGTTAATCTGGATTTAATTCGTATTCAGATTATATACGAAAAATAAGGGAAAAAATGGAATACGAACCGGAAAAGGAAGGGGAATATAAACAGTGTATAGAAATATGAAAAGAAAAAGATATAATCGTGTATAAATAAAAAGCCAGAGAAATAATTAAAGAAACAAGAAAACACCCTTGAAACGTTAATCTAATTAACCTTTCTTTATCTTTAGCCTATGACACATTGTGTTTTCGTGTCAAACATAATAGCGAACTTAAGCAACGAGAACGCTGACCGTCGCTTGATGTAACGCTTCTGTCTCACACAACGAATCTGAATTCTTCCTCTTACCTTCCACTGTGCGAATTTGTTGAGTCAGAGCACCGAAAGACAGAAAACATCCACTTCCAGTTTCGATTTTTAATGTCCTGGACGTCAACGTTCTGGTTGCTTATTAAGGTCCCTATTGCACTCGGCTGAGGTAGATGGAGTGCTGGCTGGGATGGGGATGGTGGGGGGGGGGGATGGGGGAGAAGGTACGTGGGGGAGGAGGTACGTGTTTAAAATACCCTTTTTAAGCTGTGGACTATCTATCTCTGGTTAACTTCCCAATTTAGCACAGTACAATATATCTATGCAGCAAACCTGAGGTGTATGGCAGCCCAAGAAACGTCTCCGAGGGGTGTCTCGTTTACACATGGTCTGACAAATAATATTAACATGTTATAACCTCCTTCCTGTGAGAGACAAAAGGAACCTTAAGATCTGACAACGGCAATGCCAGCGAAAACACCACTGAGAAATTGAACTCGGGTCTTAATTCAAACTGTTTCTCATTAATTCCAAATTGTCCAGTCTTTTAAAGGTTGGGAAATGAAGCTGGAGACCGCGTCCGACCTCAGAAAGACACAATAAAATTTACCGCCTGCCGTTCACGTTCTCAAGAGAACCTAAGATTTGATCATTTACGTCGTACTTGTGCATAGGCGGTGAAGAAATTGACAGAAAGCGCGATGCACTCGCAAGGCTGTTGCTTTACTAATTTAACTTGCGGCTTTTTCCACCTTCTCGTTGCCGTAATATAAAGAGATTCGGGGGTGGGGGGAGCATGATACCAGACTAGTTTTCTTATTTTTTGTATAAATTGAATTAGAATTTAAATAATTTAAAGTAAATGATGTCCTATTACTGTTCCTGTTCCGTTGCCGTTTCCGGTTCCGGTTCCTGTTCCCATTCCCGTTCCTATTCCGGATTCCGGTTTCCGGCTTTTCCAGATGCCCCCGGTCTTCTAACGTTTAGAACTACTGTGACTGAAGATAACGTTTTTCTCCCCCGGAGCGGGGGGGGGGCGGCGCTGTACTCCCTTATTGCTGCGGAGCGACCGTAGGGAGCGAGCAGCAACATAATCAGGATTTAAGGGAAATATATAAGGGGCGACGAATTCTCGAATTCATCACTTTTTACCACAATGCATTGCATTTAATTAGAGTGCATTGCGCCACGAACAACTCAAGTAAAAACACGGGGAGGTTCGCATCGTTCGCTGCCCAGACTCAGAGTTTTCTTCGTAGCAAATTTTCTACAGCCCGGTTACAGGTCTTACCAAATTTAAGACACGCAGGAGTCTTCAGATGAGTACGATGGTTAACTTGGGGATTGGATTTCAATTCAAGAGCCTTTGACTCTTCCAGGTGTTAAACCTGACGAGAAGTTGAGCATTTGCTCTTCGACTCCGGAACATGGGGGATATACAAATTCCAGCTTGCTAGAAGGTGATGTGAAAGTGAGAAAATGTCATGCCATGCTACTCTTAAGAACTTGTATGAGCCGAAAATGGATGTGATTTTGACCATTCGCTTCAAAATAACCGTAGGGGAAATCGAGATAACAAAACATATGGTTTGTGTCCTACGTTGCAGACGAGGACGTGTATCGGCATTTTGAAAAGCATAATTATGTTCTTTCATTCAGTCATTGCCATGGAATATGCGTTTACATTGTTTTTTTACTGTTAATAGCTCGATTAATGCGGCTGGCGATCATCTTGCCGGCGGGGGTTTCATGGAAAAGGCATTAAATTGAAGACTTTTTCCAATATTACGTAATCAGTCTCTGTGGTGTAGTGGTTAGGTGTAGTCGCGTCGAGCCGATGGTGCCGGGTTCGAGTCCCACCGAATTCTTTTTTTCCTTCTTTCTTTTTTTTTCCGTTTTTTGGGTTGTTGTTTTCTATAAACATAAAGCTAAATAACTGTTACTTAATAAAGTGCAATAAACAGCAAGAAAAGTATCGTGTTTCCAGAGAAAAGATAGTACACCGTATATTAAATATATGGATAAACAATCTGAATTTCTATTATTTCCTACAATTTACTGTAGGAAAACCAGAGTTGATAACCACTTGATCATTTTCTAAACAACGTTCCCATGAGTTCTTTCTATAGACTGATAGTAATTATTCTAGTGCTTTCCAACATGTAAATAGGACATTCAATGTCATTTTCGATTCTTTTAAGTCCCACTGCCTAACTAATGCCAGTATCAACAGAATGTGCCGCAGCATTACTATCTTTTAGATACCCTAGTATAAACCATATAGGTATGTGTCGCCCCATCGGGTAGGGTTTTTGCGCTGTTTTGGTCTGAAAACGGATATACACTTTGCCCATTTTGGTCCGGAATCGGGTTGGGTTTTCGAGGGAACTACGGGAGTGTATGAACATTTTTATCGTTACAATTCCAAATGAGTAAGAAAGAAGGAGAAATAGGCGAATTCCAAATAGATTTGAATAATTTTTGTGTTTGCGCCCAAATCTAAGTAATGATAAAATAATTTCTGTCTAAAGGCCATGTCTGAAAACGTGTATGAATTTTAGAGGTCTAGTCTGAAAACGAATCTGGATAATTACATTTTTTGGTCTGAAATCGGGGCAGGATTTGAAGAACCGGGCGGCACACTCCCACCAAGAATTCCCAGGAGTACCCCTCCCCCGGTTTTCTCTACAATGGTTGACCTTCCATTCAGGAGACACCCTCGGGATCAAGGTAAGTGTCCTATGAATAGAGATGTCCCCTGAATGGAAAGCTGGGCTTTGGTAATGATTAACCAACAAAGAAAATATTTATTATCTTATTCTACCTCAAAACTTGTTGCAGTCATTCTTTCAAGCAGCTCGATAATGTATGAAAACTTATCTCCGCGATGTTGTGCGTTAAATTCCCACAAGTGCAATACATCGATTTGAGTGAAATAGTTCATGTTATGAAAGCTGTCAATTGCAGTAGTTAAAAGGGATGCAAAGTTCTAAACTAGGTCCATAAATTTTTATCTGAAAGGGGACTATTTATTAATAGAAGGTATTATGCAAGGGGTTCCTTTCCCGTCAAAAATGGAATATAGAGGGGAAGGGGTTGGACCCTCATTGGATAAACAGCCTTACAATAGATGATTTCGTTTTCCAAGTGACTATTGCAGAAACTGTTGTGATGCTTATATAATGACAGAAAAAGAAACAGGCGTTGAGTTAATACTAATTTGTTAGAGACGCCAAGGTCCTATTTCGACTCCTTTTTTTGCCGACCTACCAGCAAACTGAATGTATTTGATCAGGTCATTCCTGAAGTGTTTTAAAGTCAGTAGTGGCCTAGGATTTGTTACGCCTTCGTTATGATGTTAAGCTGAATCAGCTCGTTTCCAAAATTTAATTCACTTGGGTAGAATAATACACGATGTATATCAAAATCTTATTTTAAAAGTACATAAAAATACATAAACGAGAAAAAAGTGTTTTGTGGCATAAATAATTGATCAGTAGAAGAATAAAGTTTTACAAAGTTTATCTTATTTTACTAAGTCTTCTACTGAGATGGGATTGTCCCTGTGTAGTTTGTTGACTTAGATTTGTATTCGTGAAATGAAGGTAATAAGTGCGGCGAGTAAAAACTTCGAAACTGTATCAGTAACAATACGTGAAAATTTCTTTTATGTATTCATCCCGACCCTTGAAGGTTAGGAGATCAAACGCTACAACAGTGCCTCAAATTGTTCGGCTGAAATGACTTCAACTTTGTTGACACTGGCTTTTCAACTTCGGATCATTCTGATTTTTTCATGTCAAGGAAAAACAGGTAAGTTTCTAACCAGCCGAACATCAGCAGACCTACTCTTGACAATTGTAGGTCACTCGTTATTCAGGATTCTATACTTAATTCGCGCCAAACTTCTTAAAGCAACTTCCTATAAATTTCCAAATATTTCTTATATTTTATTTATTAGGTTCGGCAAATAAAAAGTTTAACATCTAAACTGGGTCTTTCGCTTTGGGCGTCGTACCATTAAATGTAGTTATTTTCGACAAGCTTTTAACTTAATTTGACTCTTACACTCGTATTTAAAAAATGTTAACTCAGATTTTGGTGTTTAAACTCGGATCGGAACTATCAGAAAATAGATTTACATATTCTCTTTTCGAGGCAGCTGCTACATGGGAATGTTATTATCCAAGGAGGTATGCGGATATTTGATTGAAAAGCGAAGCACCGTAACGCAAAATTGCAAATTCATTCAAGATATGTCAACTTCTGTAGCCTTGTGTAACAAATGATGGAACAAGGTTAGAATTCATGGGCTACGGACAAACCATAAACCGCTTTAAGCGTTAGCCTTAGTAATAAGGACCACACCTGGCAAAGAAAAATCTTTTCTGACCTCGATGGGATTCGATGGAATCTATACAACTCGAGATTGTATGTATCAATGCGAACGTAGATTAACGAACTTTGATTAACTGCTTCAAAACTATTGGTTATCGTTATGACAAAACACTCCACCATTACAGATGGAGTTAGGAGTGAAACTAGTGATAGGAAATTGCAGAAACATTACACTACGGGTGGAGAAAATGCAGAAGCAGTACCATAAGATAACATCAGAAGTGGTTTTATAAGTTTTTTACAACTCCAACACAACACAAGATCAGGTTCGGACCAAAAGCATATGCCCAAACTTAGCAGCGGTATCGAGTCAAAGCAGACAACTTCCGGTCGATCGTGTCGGGGATAATACCAGAATGTTACAAATTAATGATGTTTTAATGATTCTTGGCGCGTGATTTGGGTGTATAAATCAGGACTAAGAAACTGAGAAGAAATAAAAGATGCATATAAGATCACAGTTCAGTGATCCGTTTATGACAATAAGATTTTGCGCGCATTTTATCTTCAATCTTTGACTTTGTGGCCTCATCGGCTTTACTGTTTTCCTGCGAAAAGAACCGGGTAGATAAAAATGGTGACCGCGATAAAATTGACCGGGGAGAGGCGGGGGTAAAGTGATTTATTAATTGCGATATGATTAATTCTACTGGCAGACGATCTTCCTGTTCCTACGGCCTTTTATCCACTCAATGCTCAACACTTGACACACGACATCGGTCCTAACAAAAAACCAGCGGCAAAACCAAACGGCGTACACCTTGCACCAATTTTCTGTTAGCTCTACCAGTTACATCGAGATACCCAACAACGGAGGACTAGACACAAGATACTCCATAACAATTCTTGCCTGGCTTAACCAAGAAAACGATGATGGACCGATTGTTAACTTTGGATCTGATGTCTAGGGATTTCACTTCTCGGTTGTAAATGGAAGGTTGTTTGCTAGACCATCAAGACGTGCAGATAGAGCCCAACAAAAAAATACTTTTTCTTCCAGCCTTTCTAGAACCTGGAACTATGTCGGTACCTCTTACAATTTTTCTTCTGGTGTCCTAAAGCTTTGGATAAACAGATCTGAAGTGGCTAATGCAAAATCCCGAAGCGCAGAACAAAAAACACAGTATGATGTAAGAATGGGAGCAAAAGCAAGCAACCAAAGGTACTTAAAAGGTCGCATCTGCTGTCTTCAGATTTACAATAAATCGCTCAGTCAACAGGAAATTATTGCGGTCCAAAACAGAACTTTCAACACATGTAAGTATGACGTGTCATAGTAAACTGCTGTAAATGAAACCTGTGACTGGATAGTGCCTAGTCTCTTAAGTTGTCATTTTCAGTAACTATAAAGCGAGTTTAGTTATTAGTCTTCTTTTCATTTAACTTATCAAAGGTCGAATTGAAGCGTGGGAAGTGGAAGGCGGTTTATAAGGCAATACAAGTGAAGTTTTGGAGTAAATGTTTACTTTTTTTGCACGACTTGCTTGTGATATCATTCCTTGGTCCTTGTACGAGTTTACTTATATGACTTGGTCCCTATGATGCTTTGCTTGCACGGGTATCATGTTCAATAAGACATATAAGGTGTCGTCTTTGAAGAAGACATCGATCAAACCTCGGAGAACCTGTACCAGGCGTTCAGATAGTGGGGAGGGTCCGCCTAAAATGAAATGAGTAGGAAAAACAGCGAGGTGGCTCGGGCAACGGAAAAAACCGGGCAAATTGCTAAAACATGAATATTTATCGTAAAGCTGATAACCCGAATTAAAATTACCCTAAATTAAAATTTTAAGGAAGTAATCCCCTTATTTTGTCATTTGTAGATCAAAGATTTTTTCAACCAGTCTTCGCTGTCGGAGAGCAGCTACAAAGCGATGTCGTAAAAACATCCAAAGCGTCTACAGTGATGGAGTGTTTGTTACGCTGTTCCCATATGACCGATTGTAAGTCCGCCTCTACTGAAGAAATAAGCATCGGTCGATCTCCTGCAGGCTACTGCCAGCTTTACCGAAGACCTTTTGACGAAACGTCAAGACCTGCAAGCTATTTCAAATTGAAGCAGTATTACAATAAGCTTAACTAAGGAGAACTAATGGGCTATTTTTCAAACTGTTAAATTAAATTGTTTTCTGTAGTTTTAAGTAGACAACAAAAAGTGTTGCAAAAGTTATAGTGGGATCGCCAAACACGTATATCGTCCTACATAAATATTTTCTTCTTTGCTAGTTAAACTCGTAGTTACTTAATCTAAACCGAATTGGTCGTTGCCGTCGGTGTCGTAGTTTCTTAAGGTCCAAGAACGTCTCGATTAAACGCTCTCATAGATTTCGCCCCGTCAAACTTCACAAACATCGAGGCAGCTATTGGAGGAAAAATGCTGTGGACGATTTTGGAATATAAGAATCTCTGTGCCGAGAAATACGGCTGCAATTAAAATAGGTTATGACATCATTTCCTTGCTATGACAACTCCAATGTCAATAATCATAACCTTAATCAGTTTTCATCTTTATCTAATACAGCTGTGGTGGTCATTTTCCGAATCTTTGTTAATGACGACGTAGTTAACGCTCAAACATAACTTGCCCTGAAAAACCCTAACGAGTCACCTGAACACAGTAGAGACTTACCCTTTCCAGCAGCCTATAAGTATCTTATACAATTATTGCATAGGGGAATAAAACAACTTTTCTTGTGACCTTAAAAAATGGTTTTCAGATTTCGAATTATGTCCCATCCGCTCATAACTGATTTAAGGGATTAAGGCAACGTTATTGGACAATGAGTTGATGCTCTTTTAACCATTTTTCCCAAACTTGTACGTTACACTGACTTTCTGGATTACTGGGCTACGCCTTCCCAGAGTGAAAAGTTAATCGGTGCAAGGGTCGACTGGAGTATAAACGTTTTTATCCAACTTCTTTCTTACCCTAAAACCTATACATAATATCATAAAAAAAACTGATGATGGAAAGCATAAACTTTTATCGAAATAGAATAATAGTACATTTTGAAAGGATCAGAATAGCAACATAAAAAATCCTTTCAATTAGCTTCTATAAATACCTGATAGATGATGTTAGTCTCCTACGAACGGTAATAATTAATCGTTTTCAGCTTTTTTAATAAAGGCGCGGCATAAAAAATGAAAAAGTATCAAAACCATTGCTAAAAACGATAACCTGGGAAGAAGTTAAGCTCGTGTCTGTTGACGTAAGCCAAGACGATTAAGCCAAAACTTTAATTCGCCTTTTTTTTTGGCATTTAAATCAGCTCTCGTTTGTCCTCGATGTCATCGATCCAGGAATATCTTTGCACGAAACTTTTAAAGTTAGGATAACATACCCATAAAGACATTGTAGAAAGAAAATATTCCTCTCTATATAAAGTAAAAACAGTCCTTTTTATATGAACACACTGCAAAGTCAACGTCAACAGAGATTTCATCTTTGGTAGCCATTTTGGCCACGGGTATGATCTTTCCGCGAATGACGTCATTCATTGAGAATTCAAGATGGCGCCCAGACTTTTTAATAGCGTGTATAGGGGAAGCATACACAGTACTATGTACGAGTACGGCTGGAGAAGTTATATTTGAGTGGTGAATTGCAACAGACGTGATGGCATTCTCAAAGGTAAGAACGAACATGTATATAGAATTAACTATGGAGTGGAGGAGTAAAATGTTATCGGACGTTTCAGCCACAAACTCGGAAATAGCCAATACACTTATAAGTAAATTCACTTATAAAATGCTGCAATGGTCATGTAAACCCGACTTTTGCACTATCGCTGGTTTACATGAAGCACCACCCTAACTGCAGTTTAAAGAATATTATAGTATTTTCCGCATTAGCAAACTGAGAGAATTCGTTCCTCAGTGGAAAACATGCACACAGTGTCTGGCTAAATCAATGACAAACAGCCGTCCGGTGCTTGACACAGCGACAGAACGAGGATTACTAAGCTCAATGTTTTTTCCTTCTATTCTGCTTACAAAATCCCCTTGAGGATTAAAAATCTGGAGCCTTGCTTTATCGTAATCACATACGACCAGGTTATCAAACCTGTCGACTGCAAGGCCAACAGGACGACTCAGTTGTCCGTTATCAGATTCAAGACCACCGATACTTTTTAGAAACGTACCGTTCTCGGTGAACACCTTGACATTACCTGCCCAGGGGTAGGAAACAAAAAACATATTTTGATGACTCACAGCATGCCATGGGATAGCACCATCAGGATCAATAACGGTGAGTAGCAGCCGTGAACCATCAGAGGACAGAACCTTGGCTGTGTGGTCACCGCAGTCACAGACCACCATGCGTCCATCACTTGCGATCGTCAGGCATTGTGGTTGCTTTAGGTGCTTGTTTGCGACATGCTTTACTAGTTTTTCGCTTTCATTGAAACTAAAAATCTTGTAAGAAGCAATCACTAGGAGTTCACCTGACTTGGTGAATGCTACTGAAATGGAACTAGTCAGGTTGTTAGCATCAATATCTCTCAGATGCTTTCCTTCTAAACTAAACAGTTGTACTCCATTATGAAAGCCGGCCACTGCAACGTTACCAGACATGTCATCTATTGCAATACAAGAAGGACCTAGATGTCCTTCACCATGGGAACCAAATGAAAATAAAGATTTGTAACGATGGGGGGTTACAAGAACTCTCCATGGGCTACCAGTCAGTGGTTCACCGTTAACTGAGATCAGCACTTGATGTTGTCCAACACAATCTGGTGTGTAAGTGGCAATATATTCACCATCATTGCCGCATCTAGTCATTTCGTTCAGGTAATTTTCTCCTGATTGAGACTGAACTTTCATATCAATCTTATCGTCTTTGTCGTAGCATTGATTTCCATCAGAATCTTTAGTCCTTATTTTAATGGTTGCTACGCTTCCGACATCTCCTTGATACAAGCCCGATCCCTCTGCTACTGACTGCAAAGGATCTGTACTGCTAACCACAACCTGACCCAGAGTTAGAATTCCGTTCCTCACATTCTCGACATGATCTTTATTCATTTCGTATCTGATATGCGATGCCTTGAAAATGCTTAATTTCTCTGCATTCAGAAGACCCTTACACCTTCCAATAAGAACTTGATGAACCTGCAGAATTTCAACGCTTTTACTCCTCTGTAAGATCCCTTCGCACCACACGACATGCTTTTCTAACTGGTTGATAGAAATCTGGAAATGTTCCAGTTGAGCTGCGTGCTCTCTTTGAAATTTGTCTTCAATGATATCCAAACTGGTTAGCACAGTTTTCTCGTGCTCCTGTAAAAGACGCACAAGTTCTTCAACAGAGGTCATAACTTTATTGCGTGCTGTAACAATCCTCTCTTTGTTTTTTCTAAAGGATTCTCGTTTCCTTTCCACGAGCCCCTCATAATCAGCAATTCCTCTTTTCATTTCCTTTACCACCTCTTCAATATCCACTTTGTGTTGTTCTGCTGCCTGTTGGATATCCACCGTGGTGTGGTGACTGTGACGTGTCTGTTCACACTTGTCACAAATGCAAACCTTGCACTGTTTACAGAAAGTTGCCAAAGGTCCATTCTCGTGAGTTTTCTCTCTGCACACCGAAGAGGTATCCAACACCTCCTCTAGCTTCAAGTTTTTGTCTATGTAAAAAAAAAAAAAGATTGTCAGGTGATGTCAGGTTGGTAAAAAAAAACAGGTGGTGCACAGCAAAGAAAAGAACGCCGGATTGCTCAAATCCCGATTAGCGTTAATCCTGATCTAAAAATTAAGTGTCACCTGGCTTATTTTCTTTCGAACAATTGACCTTTGTTATAAATGTTAACATTTCTACCGAAGAGCTACCATACATCCGCAGCCTTTGGAACACCTGATAAGGATTTCCCAAAAGTTTGAGATCAATACATTCTGGTCTGGCCCTTCTGGCCCATTCTAAGGACAAACTAGTATCGCTGGCTACTTGGGTGAAACATGACATTGAATATGACCTTTGCAAGAAACACTACATCAGAGAAACAGTCAAAACACTAGAAAAAAGGCTTTCTGAGCACAGTAAACAACCGTTTACACCAGGAAAGGATGGGGCACTCAGTTTGCCGGGAACAGACATCCACCCTGAACAGAGAGCCTACAGATCTTAAGCGTAAAGTGAAAAAAGCAATATTTCTCAAAAGAAAACAACCTGAAATTAACAGACAGGGCTCTACCAGCGGTTTTCAATCACCTTACCAATCATGTGATGAATAATGTGAGAGGAAAAGCAGTGTTTTCACAGCACATTTCGCTAACGAAGCTTCTGCAATAAAAGCAAAAGCTCCGAAATTCATAAACTTGAAAAGCGTAAATTGTACATTCCGGTGAAAAGAAAAAATAAATATACCTATAATCTACTGCAATAATGTTGTTGTTAATTGTAAAGCGAAACGTCGTAAGGCAGCTTCGATCTCAGTGTCATTACGAGAACTGCAAGGCACCTCATATCAAAATGATCGTATCCTTGCATCAGTATCTTTTGCTTATGCAAGCTTGGAAATCAGAATTTTCTTGACGGAGTTTTGTGATAAAATTACATTGGTGAACCTAGTATATCTTCATTGTTGCTACAAACCTTCTTTGCCTGTAGTTCCCACTGTAGAAGACTTGGTCGTTGCCATCAAGTCATCAAGTTTCTTTTCAATTCCTTTCAACACATATTTTATGTTATCCTCATCGTATTTCCACTGCGTTAGAAGGTCTTTGTAATGGCACTCCATATCTGGGTCCATACAGATAACTTCAAGATCGTCAATAGCAACCTTTAAAAAAGGACTCTATGACATCAATAAATGCAGTTGGGAAAAAATTAGTTTTGGTTGTAAGGTAAAAAAGGATCTCATCATACAGCCGTTCCTAGCGTTCCACTTCAACACTTGCGTGAATTCGCGAGTTCATCAAATAAAATTCGGGAAAATGAAGGGCTGTGAACATTCTATCATTCCCAGGCTTTTCCCGCACCTCCCATGCCAATTTCTAAGGGTTCTAAAAAGTAAGCCACGAAAATACGGTTGGGTGTCGTTAAATAAATGTATAGGTTTATAATGTACGTGTTAAGATTTTCCTGAAAATTTGTAGTTAGAAAAAAAAAGCAACAACAACAACAGGAATAATAGCAGACTTTGACCTCATAGTTAACTCCTCCTAGCCGCACCAGTGTATCCCGGATATCTTTCCAGTGTCTGTGAAATTCTGAATCATCAATGGAAGCGTGTTCAGCATGAGCATACACCACGTTTCTGAAGTATTTGACTCGTGCGATGTCTGCTTCACAGCTCGTGTCAGTGGCCGCAGGGAGCACATCCCATCCTGTCATTGGGGGAGCAAGTCCGCATATATTGCGCAGCAAAGTCATCAATAAAGTGATGTCAAAATTCTTTGATGAGACTGAAGTAGGGATAGCAGGAAAGAGTTTTCCCCACTGCGTTGCATTGATGATCCTTCGTGATCTCAAATTTTGCAAGATGGGCTGATTAGCTGCCAAGACTCTGTGAAGAGTTGGTGGTGTGCAGATAGAATCGAAGCAATCCCTGAGGGCACAAGTGCCCAAATCGACAAGAACGCGGCATAACCTAGAATAATTTGTTGTTTCTGTTGTAGAAGAACTTGCTGGTGTGACAAGAGGCATGGAAACAAAGTACTTATCCTTGTTCCCTGCAACTAAGGGAAACAAATTTTTTTAGGTTTTAGTAAAATTTTATTTTTATTTCCAGGGTGCGCTTTTTCTTTATTCGATATGAAGGGCGATAAAATTATTTTTCTTCATAGTTACATCTTACAAGCTTCTTCATAGTGGCCTTTTTTTCTATACCAAGCGCATTTATAACCTGTAAATAGATAAGGTAAATTTTGTAGGTATGGCTAAGGTTACGTACACTCTATACCGGATACTGGATAGCTTTTCCGCCGGCAAAAAACCATACTGGAAAAGGCTCTGTTTACACAGAAGAACGGAGCGAAGCTGCGCCGCGCCGATATCTAAAGTGGAGAGTCGCATAACGGATATATAGGTGTTGAATGAACGATAACTTTATTTATACACGGTTAAAAACATCAGTCTAACATCGAAAAGTAATTAAAAATTTCTCAAAGATTGTTTTATATATTTGCCCTGTGGGAGTACTGATCAGGAAACCTTCTATGAGAACTTCTCTTAAAGAGACCTAAGGAGTTTGATGTACGTATTTCCTCAGGACGATTGTTCCAGAGAAGAGCGCCATTGTAACTAAAGCTTCAGGTAATACATGGTAATTCGGTGTTCAAACAATTTGGTAGATCATTTATATAGATCAAGAAAAGAAAAGGACCGATTATTAACCCTTGAGGTACGCCACTATTTAGAGGGCTCGCTCTCAATAGATGATTGTTTACATTACACCTTTACATACTGTGAGTTAGGTAAGATTTAAACCATTTAAGGACCACTTGATCAAAGCCGTATTTAGTAAGTTTTTGTTAGAATTATCTCGTGGTCAGTAGTGTCAAAGGCCTCGTTCAAATCAATAAAGATTACGCCATTAAGAAGACCTCTATCAATATTAACACCAGCTATCGTTTGTCTCTAACAAGGTAGTAAGAGTGCTATGTAGCGAGCGGAAACCAGACTGACCGCTGTTTAACAAACCATTTTCATTCAGATGGCGATACAGTTGGTCATAGATAATTTTTTCGAAAATTTTGGCTACGGTAGGAATAACAGATATAGGTCAATAGTTCTGTAGGTCAGACTCAGAACCGTTCTTCAAAGTTGGTGACTATATAGCCACTTTCCATTTAGAGAGGAAAATATCAGTCACTAACGATTGACTAAAGATACCCGTTAAAGAGGGTGCGACAACATCGGCAGTAATCTTCAAAAGCCAAATGGAATTTGTTAAGACCAGTTGCCTTACCTACATCGATATCCATAAGTAATTTGATTACTTTTCGAACATTGATCCGTTGAAAAGAAAATTCTCCGTCAACAGGATTAACATAGGCAAGTGGGTCAATTTCTAAACTAGTGTTCATACTTTGCCAGATAGCGACAGTATAGTGTGAACTTAGCATTAGGGCGCTTTCCAAAAGTCGGAACTGGCTGGCCGGACCATGGCCAGACCATCATTACCATGGGAATGGGCTGGCCGGTCAGTACTGACAAATGGAAAGCACCCTAAGTAAGAGACAGCGGAAAAGCTGGGGTCAATATTTCCAGCGATTCCTGACTTAGTAATCATTGAACATGTGTGGCAGTGTTTCAAGAATCTGTGAGAACAAAATCATTTTGTTCTATTCCTAGGCTTTCACTCAACTAAACAGGGCTGTCAATGGTTGATTCTTGGTCACGTGGCCTTGACTAAAATCAAATGTATCCCGATCGTGATACTTAAAGCAATGTACCCCCGCTCGGGCTACATTACAGAACGTGATTAAAGCATGGCAGAAAGTGGTGTGACAGAAGCTGGAAATACACTGCCTGTTTTCTTTTTCGTGAATGAACACAACAACTTGAACACAAACACGAAGCCTCAAGCTAAAAAGAAACCATTTTTAAAGTCATCTCAGAAGAGAAACAGCAGTTACTGGAGGAAAAAGATGCAGATAATATAAGGAAAGTATACTAAAAATTAAACTTGTGTTGTTATAAGTACCACGTCGACTGTTTTGGTTCACTCCGGTTATTCTTTTGTTGCCGTTGAAGTGAAAGTCTAGAAATACAACAAAACACTTAATGTCAGGTTCCTTCGGGAAAGCAGTTAGTTTTGTTTTCCTTCGAGTTGTGATGTTTCCCTCGACCTCATCTCAGGAAACATCAGGACTCTCGGGAAAACAAAAGTAACTGTTTCCCTCGGAATCTGACATTAAGTGTATAATATTCCACTCAATCTTTCATATTTTCTTCTTGAAAAACGTAGAACATGATATACTTTTAATAAGGAGTAAGGGAGTATCTCAGGACAGTCATGACTACTATGATCAAGTCCTCAATGAATTCTGTCTTTATGCATAGCTTACACCGCGATTTCTTTAGGGCAATGCCCGTCTTGTTTCATTGTTTTGTCAGGAATTCGAATCCAGTATCCTTTGTCCTTTGTCCTAAGACAAAAAACAGTTCATTGCTAACAAGCAAATCAGATTAGTAAAATGTTTTTTCTGTTTGCCATTTATAGTCCAGTCATTTGTGGAAAAAAGAAGGTTAACCTCAAACTAATTGCAACAGAAGATATTCCAACTGTTTTAGACACAGAAAACTTTCCTTAAAACATATGAAAAGTCCCAAAAAGTCCCAGCCGTTGCTTAAAAACAGGATTAATTGAGGGGATTGACCTCCTTAATGTTTTTATGCTTTAATGGGTTATCAACTTGAGAAAATATTAAATAATGGGTTCCATTGAACGGTCATCGTCGCCTGTGGATTTAGCATATACGGGCCTTTTGAATACAAATTATTTTTTACTTTAGTTGTGCAGGTGCATATAAAACTTGAAAACAATGCCGATGAATAATAAGGACGCCCACTTTTCAACGCAAAATCTGGGGTAGGGGGATTTGTGACATTGGAAGCCCAATTTAATTGCCTTCCTTGTTTTCAATGTCCTTGAAACTCAGAGGCAATATAATTTGTTTATTAACCTCGGAATTGTCAAATTTTTGAAAAAATTTATCAAGCAGTTTCTAAACTACCGTGAAATTTGTACACGTGGACCAAATTGCATAAAAAAATTGTAACAAAAGCAACTGACCGCAGGCTAATCCAATTCTTCTTTCTCGAAATAGGCCAAGGCGATCCCCCTCTTTTTCTAACACAGTTTCAAATGGAATCAAACCACTATAAGACAAAACTAATTTTCCGGACCTCATCATTGTCTTTAGATATTAGCCAATTATGTCGATTGCATGGTTATTCACTGTTTTTGTGACCACTAAAAATTCGCTCCAAAATATTTCCAAAAGGCTCGAGGCAGCGAATGGAGGTACAAGCCTCCTTAAGCGATTTTCGAAAAAACGTCCTGGTACCGTGAAATACAAAGGCAAGTATAAAACGTTATGGCGTCATTACGTTGCCATGGTAACTACGATGTCAATGAAACATGAATTGTAACAAACTTTTCGTCTCTATACAATACAGCTGTGGTAAATTTTTTCCGCTATTTTTTGTTAACGCCGACGTAGTAAATGCTCAAACTTGAGAGCTATTTAAAAAAACAGTCGAGCCACCTTAAATGTTTATATTTAACAAAGTTAGCTGTCTAATATCATAGGTGACGAATTACTCCTTAATTTTGGCGCGAAATTTCAGCATTAATTTGTAATTTCACATGTGAAGTTACAAAATTGCCATGGCAACCTTCCGTACGTCTCAGTGTCAATATGGCGATGAAGTTTTAAAACGCCGTGAATGAAGATGTCAGGGCACAAAAAGACGCTTTAGAAAACCTGAACACACAAGAGAACATCAAAAAGGATTCTAACAAGTATTTTGCCGAAAAAGTCTGAAAAATTCTGGATTTTATAAGCCAAATTTAAGGTCTAAACTTTTCAGCGAGTCAGAGTGCTCGATCGATACGATCCAGGATAAACATAAATCCAAGATTGCTAACGTAATCAAATGGTCTACTCGTGAAATTAGGGAATAATTTCACTTGCGTTTTGTCAAAATTCTAATAATTTGAAATTATTCCCTACTTTCACACATACTAATTACCGTGTAAATTATATTTCCATCATCTTACTCAGCTTTAATGCCTTTTCAGCACTGTTACTTAGTTTAAAGTTGAGGCGATTTGAAACCTCTTTACCCTTGATATTAATTCAAGATGGCGGATCCAAGATGGCGGTGGTCCGAAAATAATGTTATTGCCGCGTTATTATTACTTGACCCATTCTGAATTTACAGACTTCCGTGTCTACTATTGACTCCCTGACTTTTATTGTCGTAGCTTAAATCCTGTTGAAGCTATAGACGGAAGAAGAAATCACGGACAGGCCCTAGGGAAACAAATGGGATTAAATTAATATTGCAATGTTCCCATGCTCGAATTTTTTAGGACTAGTATGTTTATCCATAATCTAATCCTAAATGATTGGCGAAGAGAAAGCTTCTGTTGCAGTCATCCGGGTCCGACCACAAAATGACTGGACTATTACTAACTAAATCAACTTTATTTGCCTGACGTTTCTTCAAAAGAAGGTATGTGTTTTCTAGTGAATGCAAAAGATTACTTATCCAGAAAACTTAATATATGATTCATATACCACAAATCCTCTATAAACCCCTCGGAGGGAGCTTATTTAGTTCAAACACGTTTGAAGGAGAGGGGCTTATTTGAGAAGGAGGATCATTTAATTTAGTGAAGATTGTGGTATCAGCTCCCTAAAAAGAACTAAAATACAAAGCTCAAGAACAAGAAGATGGAGGTCATGCCATGCAGCCGAGGATCAAAAACAGAGCCGAACTTCTAAAAAGTGAATATACCATCCCAGATCAGTTCAAATGAAGTTTTACAGTCGTGATTGATTAATACGGTCTATCATTTATTGATGAAGAATAATAAGGGGGAGGGAAAGGCAGGCTTTTAAACTTGCTTTCCCTGAAAACGGGGGCTCATTAGAAGGGGGAAGGGGCGCATTTGAGAGAGGGGGCTAGAGGATTTACGGTAATACCATGAATCAAGAACTGAATATTATTGCATATGTGACTTTCTAAAAATAAACTGCCCTTAAATATAAATAAAATTCACTTCACGCTTTTTCAAACAAAGAAAAAAAGACGTTACTGAATGAAATGTCAATAATAATCGATGGTAAAGAAATCGATAAAGGAAAAAATTGATGAAGAACTTACATGGAGGCATCATATCAATCAGGTCATCATCTTTGATATCCAAATTAAATGTTGTGGCCCCGGTTCCTCGAAAGATAGTCAAGTTTAACTCAAGATCAAGCCAAATTTTAAGCACGGTTTTCTTATCAAAGAACATATAACTCAAGCTTACAAAATACTATGGAGCCTTTACTCTGACATACAGTAATGACCTACACAAAATGTTTTTCTAAGCAATGCATAGGAAGGTAAATCCAAAAAGTAGAACGAAACAGGCCATTTGCACGATGGCGTCATTTTACTACTACTACCAGAATCCTTCAGGGTATTGCTTTCTTGTGCAAAATAAGGCTTTGTTATTTAAACCTCACTGGGACTACCAAATTTTAAATTTGGTCTTAGTCTGGTCTTAGTAGTAAAAAGACGTCATCGTGCAAATGGCCCATTTAATCCTGGATTAGTGCTAATCGGCCTTTCAGGAACCGGGTCTAGGAGTAAATGCAAATTGAAAAGCGAGACATGACATATATTTTTTTCTCAAAACCCTAATTATGATCTATAATACATTTTACAATAACTGAGCGAATCCTCGCGCGCTGATTGGTCGAGAGCTATGTTGTATGAGAGTATAGACCAAGGAAATGACGTAACATGTCTCGTAGTGCCGGTTGTTTTGTTCTTGTTTTTTCGTAAAAAATACTGAGTATATTGAAATGGCAGTATTTTCTAGCTTATGATATTTTACTATATGAGCTACATGGTTTTGTCTCAGACGAGAATTTATATATTTCCAGGAAGGCAACACGGTTTTCTTATCAAAGAACACGTAACTCAAGCTTACAAAATTACTATTGAGCCTTTACTCTGACATACAGTAATGACCTACACAAAATGTTTTTCTAACCAATACATAGGAAGGTAAATACAAAAAGTAGAACGAAAAATTATCCTGGATTAGTTCTTATCAGCCTTTTAGGAACCGGGCCTAGGAGTAAATGCAAATTGTAAAGCAAGGCATTACATATACATTTTTCTCAAAACCCTGATTATGATCTATAATAAAAATTACAATAACTGAGCGGATCCTCGCGCGATGATTGGTCGAGAGCTATGGTGTATGAGAGTATAGACCATGGAAATGACGTAACATGTCACGCAGAGCCGGTTGTTTTGTTCTTCTTGTTTTTTCGTACAAAAAATAAATGTTATTGTAAAAAACAAATCGACCACAATTTTCCATGGTCTACACTCTTATAGACCATAGAAATGATGCCACAAAATGTTCAAAACATTACAGTTTTGAACATTTTATGACGTCATTTCTATGGTCTATAAGAATGTAGACTATGGAAAATTGTGGTCGATTTGTTAAATGATATATCCATACTAAATATATTGATATGGCAGTATTTTCTAGCTCATGATATTTTACTACATGGGCTACATGGTTTTGTCTCAGACGAGAATTTATATTTCAAGGAAGGTAAAAAGAAGCGTTTACGTTGACAGATATAAAATGAGTGTTTCAAGTTGGAGGCAGAAATCGAAAGGAGGGATTGAAACATATTAATTAGGTGCTAATTAAATCACACTTCGATATCAAGCAATTATACAAGAATTTCGTGATATTATTAACCGGACTGAAATGGCATCGTTATTCGTGTATATATATATATATATATACATTCCTGAAAAAAAGTTGCTAGAGGCTGTATACTTAGTACAAGGTTTGTTATAAAAGCTTTTTAAAAACCTGAAATATAATCTTACCGACAAGACTGATTCAGGCGTCACGGAACGACCAAGAGGATCGGGTTAAGAACTACAAAGAAACTGAAAGCTGCTTTGTTCCACCTTCAAAAGATAAGATATGAATCAGGAAGTTTCGCCGACTGTGCTTCGATCCTCAGTCGTCGAACAGGCGGACACGTGGGTCTAACACAAACAAAGAACACTATCAAAACTGACTGAGTTTTGCTTTAGAGCGACCGTTTCTATAAAAATCAAGCATAGAGGGTGAAAACTAATGTTATGAATGGACAAACTATAATTTAAACATACCTGTAAGAAAGGACTCTTGCACCCAAACTCGCTGCTCAGTCAACGGAAACTTCAATAAGTGAAAGTATCACTAAAGGACCAGCTTTTACAAACTATGATTAACCTTATTGGAAAATAAACATCTTATCTTTGAGTAATAATGATATTGATTAAATCCAGTACAACCAAGGCTCACTAGTTTGTTTGATCTGAGCTCACTGAGTCACGAGATGTCCAAGAAAAAGCATCGAACCATGAAATCACAACTAACGTAAACAAATTTAAAATTCAAAATATAATTTCTAAAAAAAGGATGTTAGAGCAGTTTAAGTGAGATAGGGATTAACACACAGATTTAGCCAGGGCTAAAATCTAAGCTCTCGCTAACATACTTATGTTTACTCAAACAAAAAATGAAATTGTCAATGTGTAATGCTAAATGTCGACGGCAACGAGAACGGCAATACAAAAAGACCGTGAATAGGTCTCTAATCGTCTAAAAAAAAACAACAACTTTGCACGTGCAACCCACATTTTTGTACATTTTTTTGCTGTTGTTTTTCACGACTACAACGTGAAACTTCCTAGTTAGGCATCGTCCACACGTTTCCAGATATTTTTGAACCCGCCACTGTTTCTTTCGGGATTCAAAACTTTCCATGTCCACAGGTATCCATATTCAAATTAAATTTGCCCATCCACCACTACAGTACCCAGGACTCCTCTGGGAATATTAGCGACAGACCATGTGTCGAAAGGTGCGCGAAATTTGCATCTTTCTCTGCCTTGTGTGACGAACCTCTATTTTATCGTTAGAGTTATAGCAGAATCAGTCCAGAAATCAAAGAAAATGCGAAGAGCAATGTTGACTCCTTTATCTGGACGGGTAAGAGAGAGAACCTGGAAACGAGGTTGTCGTCTTGAATACAGTATTCAGTATTTTCTCACTGCCGCTGAAAAATTTCCATGTTTTTCTTCCAACGAAATTCGTCTCCTTTGTTTTTTATCTCTCGCTCTAGTTCTTTCTTTGTTAACCACGTCAGTGTAGACACTAATATTAGTGTTTCGCGCGAGAGAGACCTCCGCTAGTAAAATCCCTCGCGCGCCCTGTTCTCTCTTGCGCTTATTACTTCCAAGCGCCTGCTAAGCAGGCTACGTTCTTATTGAATTTCTGAGCTTTTGAGTACCGCGACCTTGTTGACATAAAAACATGCAAAATGACGGCCGAGAAAACTTAGAGTCACCCAAGCGACATAAGTGACTTATCTTTTGAGTTTTTGCTATTTGAATAGTCCTTGTATAAGAATAAGTAATAATTTTAATGTTAATGGCCTATTGATAGATGCAAACTGCCTGGTTTCATAGCACAACTCAATGGCAGGTGTTTCAGAAAACTTCCGGTGGCCATATTGGTTCCCCTTCAGAGGCCAGAGGGGCACCAACATTACACAGGCAGCCCATGCTCAGTATAAGAGTTTGATCTGACTTATCATATTGCGCAATCCTCAAATGGCCGAGAACATAAAGGACTTGTATGACCTGTATGGGAATCCAGGTAAGAGATTCAAGGCGACAAATAACTCGATGGAATTTTCAATGAAAAAAACGCTCTTCCTTATTAACCTGGTTTGTTCTTGCTTCCTGTGTGGTTATTTTCCCGATCCGCTGCGATTTAAGCCATGGATACTCGGGGGGAAAGGAAATCGCTTGCAAAAGCTAAGAAAGTATGTTTTACATTTCCGTAGACATATATTAAAAAGTATTTTACAGAGTAATTAAGAGACTGTTTTAAGTTTATTGGTATGGCTGGTGACTGCAGAGCAGGTTATAGACCGCGAGCGGTCGTCTTTCTTCGAGTCAGACTCACGCGCGGCGTGTAAAAAAGTAAAATTATGCACTGACCGCTCTCCCCTCACGCGTGCCCTCTATCTACTGAGTCTCCAAGAGAAATAAGAGTCTGCTCGAAGTCTAAGCAGGTTAAAGATTTCAGATTTCCCTACCTTTTTAAAAACTTCAACTAGTGAAATCCCGAGCCTTTGATATACCTAAAGCCTGCAAAAGATATCCCTTTTAGGCGAAGCCTCCCCGTATAGTCCATCATAGGGAGTCCCCCCTAAGAGATTGTTCTCGCTGCGACCACAAAAGTTCGCTTGAGCGTTTTCCTCCTGATCGCTGAGGTCCTTATCCACTAGGTTGCTGAAGAATCGAAAACTTAAAAGTGTGAAAATCTGGCCACAACTGATTACAAATGACGTAAACGCAGAACATCACACTAATGCCCTATGAGTACTCATAGATAACGAACAGAAAGAGGTGGAATCACAACGATCTTCTTATCATCAAAATATAGACATTAAACAAAAAATTTGTTATCTTAAGGACCTGGCCAGTGGCCTGTAAATGCGCATCTGGCACATTTCAAAATATGATTAAGGCCTGAGAGCTACTGCATTATCCTTTACTTATACTAATTCTTGCTTGATTTATTGATTACGATCTAACAATGAAACAGACAACAAAAACCCCTTAGATTTGGCCTAATTTACTTAATATAGCAAACGATGATGCTCCGCTTTTCTTTGCTATGACGATGCGTGAGGTTGTGTCTATGTTGTGGTTCAATTCTATCCTTGATTTAAATTTCATTTTCTTTTGCTTCCAACTCATTATCATACATTACCATACCCAAAAACAAAAGAAAATAAATTTTAAGACAAGGATAAAATTGAACTACAACATATTTTTCGTTCTTCATCTTATGAGTTTGCACGTACGCATAACCTGTTAGACGACGCCACCACCGTTATGGCAGCGCGTGCAGATCTAGAAATTGACTATACTAATGGCAAAGCGGCAAACTGAGCCTTCGTTTCTGTTGGTCACGTTGTCAAACAATAAACAATAGGAAAAAAGCATCTTGACAACGACTGATCGTCGTAAAAGCGAAGTTAACAACGACTAGATTCAATTATTAATTCCGATTAAGCATCAGTTTCGATTATTTACGCAAAAGAAAATGAATTCCCACCTAACAACATTATTCATTCATTTGGCTGTGGTAACTTGAATCGTTTCACAAAAGTTTAAAAAGATATGTTTACAATAATAACACTAAAAACTGGTACCGTTGTGATTCTGAATATATCAAAAACCATATCTGACAAATTCAATTACGAAATGATGACACTTGATTCTTGTCTTTTTTTTTGGGGGGGGGGGGGGAAGGTACATATGACATGACTAACTACACATTCGGTAAGACTCTGCTGGAAGTGAAACCAGCGCAGAAGGAAAAAAAACTTGTCTTGAAGCCTTGGTCGAGAATATTTAAGATCTCGTTTAATTCAAGACTGTGGTATTTATACGGAGTCTTATCTTTCCATCATTTTTCTTATAAATAATTTAAAGTTTAGTTTTGCACCCTGTTTTTCTACATACAGGACACTACTTGACATTAAGGTGAGTTAATAGTACATGTTTAACATATATAAATAATTGATAGCTAAAGAAGTAGTGGAATAAACTTTTTGACAAGGTTAATTTACAACTAGTAGCTAGAAGGGGGAATAAAAGGGAACACTTTTAAAGGAAATTTAAAGAGCAAGGTGTTGATCTTCGGGAATGTGCCCTCGCTGTTGCTTGAAGGTGATTCTTTACAAAGAGGAGCCTTGACTTTTTTCAACCTCAGATTTATTCTTAAACATGTCCCATGTTAATTTGCAGGTTCTCGCCTTAATATTAGCCTTCTTTGCAAAGTCCAGTGCAGGTATTTTTTTGTATACAGTTATCTACGTATGTACATCTATATTTTTTAAAATCAATATCGTTGGGAAAGGAATTTCAGATTTGTTAGTTAAAAAATTAAAGCCTTGGTTGTTTGCATTAGAGCTGACAAAAAGACAAATTTAGAACTGTTTGCTAGAATCATTTAAGCTTGATAACTCCTTTCAGTTTTCTTTACTTGTTAACATCTCTGTTGAACTTTGTCGTGAATCAAGTCACTATGCAGGGATTATAAAAGCAAGCTTTCCTGAACTCGCAGGCGCTCTTTTTTTTTTTCAAATACAGGGTTTGGTCTTGATGTGTTTTACTGACCCTGAAAATGGTATCTGCGTCCCCTTAAAAGAGGTCTTCGCCAATGGAAGAATAAAACTGCAGAGGTTCTGCTGTGTAATTTTCTAGGCAGCGGCTTAGTTTCTTTGTATTATTAATAATACCATTTCTATTACTATTATTATCATAAGAGAATGATTCATGATCCCACTGAGTGAATACGTCGGTCCATTAGTTTAAAAGACATCAATGGCGCGGTCACGGTCATTAACTCGGCGGATTTAAATGCTCTTGAAAAGCGTCGACAAATTCTCACGTCTTAGGTTTTATCTTTTTGCAATTATAAAAATATGGCATAATTTCTAGGACTTGCCAGATACAAAATCTGTTCCTAAAGGGCACATTTCTCTCCAAAATATGACCCTTAAAAATTATGATACCAAGAAATAAATTGATCATGAACGATAACGTATATTTCTCTCAAATCACATCTTCTAACAGATGGTACCCCTGTTCCTGCTGCTTTGTTTCCTCTAAATGGTCTACATGGGACACGTGACATCAGTGCAAACAAAAACCCACCTGGAATAGCAAACGATGTACACCTCGCCCCAGGCCCTTGTGGACATCCTCAAGGCTCGTACCAGTTCTATGGTAGCTCCACAAGTTACATTGAGTTTCCAAACAACGGAGGTCTGGACGCAAGACATTCAATAACAGTCCTGGCTATGGTAAAGAGGGAAAACGATAGGGGTCCAATCTTTCATTACGGAAGGGCTTCTGGATGGATTTCGGTTTTGGATCGTGCAGTACTATGATAGTGGTAGTGTCTATGCTAATAGTCCGCGCTGGACCACAAAACCCCACACGCACATAGACTCAAACAAATGGTATTATGTTGGTATCTCTTATGATTATTATTCCGGCGTCGCAAAGATATGGGTTAATGGAACGGCAACGTCCGAGGTGAGAAAATGGCGACAGCATGTTTCATATTTACCCCCAAAAGCAAGATTTGGGTATAAATCAGTGAGCGTGGTGTTATTGTTAGGTACTGTAGATAGTTAAATCCAGAGAGAGCAACTTACAAATAAAGAATAAATAAATGTGCTACACACATTTTTCAGCTTTGTTCGATCAAATATAAAAATACGTTTACTGTGGAAAACAAAGTATTTCTTAAAGATGTGCTGTATCAGACTGTGCATTAATGTTACCCCCAAAAAGTAGAGTCCTTCCTTTCTTTCACAATTTAAGACAAATTAGTCGGGATAATTATAATTAGCCTATTAAGTAAAAGACAGAGAAAAAAATGACAGCACCTGAACTTGTCTTTCGTTTTTTGTTTTCGCACTGAAATTGTCAAGAGGCAAGAAAAGAACTTAGGTAGTGTTTTCAAAAAAATAAATACTTAATAAATATCAAACTTTTCTTCTAATTTACTGTGATATTACAAAGGGTTTTTCTGTACAAAGCAACATCTCTTACATATTTCATACGTTACACCATTAGGTAAATGCTGGCATATTTGAGCTGAATACTCACTATGATGTAAAAATGGGAGCAATGGATGGTTTAAGCAAGTACTTCAAAGGACACATTTGTTGTCTTCAGGTGTACAACAAGGCACTCAGCGAACAAGAAATAATTGCAGTCTGGAACAGGACCTTCTGGTTATCAGGTAGTTAAAGTGACTCTCCCTTTTTGTCCTTATCATCGTCATTGGCATCAACATCTTCATTGTCATAACATCTTAATCAGTATAAATTTAGGCTAAGGCTAAGGGCGTAGCCCCGTTAAAAAATAGACATACACTTAAACTTGAGACTGCGATCAATCAAAAACTAGTAACTTGTCAACGGAGACTTCAAAAGAACACGTAACCTTGATGCGTCGACTCCTATGCCCACAATAAGTTCATGTGATACTGGTCAGCAAATACCCTGTTTTGACAGCTATCAATTGGCTACAACGTGGATGTTCAAAATCAGGTTGCAGGCTCGCGTCATTTTAAAGGTAAAGGTAAAGGTCGTTATAATTATTTCACGTCGATAACTAGTAACAGTACTTTTAATAACTGAAATATTTTGAATGAATAATAAAGCTACTTAAAGCTACACGGAAAGGAAAAAAAAACAAAAGTCTTTGAGAACACACCTGGGAATCGAACTAGAAAGCTCCCAAACAGAAGGCGGCGAAATTAATAGACTCAATTCCTGGGGTGCTTAAATAGGGGTGTTTTTTAGCACCCCAGGATTCCATGAGCGCCTATTTCGAAGTGGACAACGCGTGGTTTGTTTTGTTTTGTTTTAGTTTTTATTTTGACTGTGAGAGCTTGGAAAATTACCACGAATGTTACCATGAATAATAAATGCCGATGAAAAAATTAGTTCTCCAGTTTTGATAGCGGCCACCAAAACTCAGATACGATTAGATACGTTTTGAAAGTGGAACAGTTCCGTGATTTTTGAGGGACCTAAAGTAGCTTGGAGCAATTAAAGTTTTAAGACTTCAGCAACGCTTTTCAAGTGTTTCAAATTGTTCCTCTTTGATGATGCACTTCTGTACTCAGTCCGCCTGGCAATGTTTCAAATTTTTATTCTTCTATTTTTCTCTTCAAAGGCAAGAACAGGTAATGTTGTAATATAGATCATAAGATCGGGTTACAAAGAGATTTAGCGTTCATATCGCTGAGAAAATTTCCCTTCATAATTTCTTACTAATTTCTGTTTGATTATGGTGATGTTCTAGAACTAACAAACTAGCTATTTTTCCGCTTGGGATTTTTATTTTGGAAAGCAGCATGGTAAACCGTAATCATAAAAGAGCACAAGTTAGAAAACTGATGCATGACAATTTTTTTCCTTTCTTTTTTCAAATCGTTACCATATTTTTGAAAATTTCGGTGGGGAGCCAAGCGCTGTAAATTTATGCGTGATGCTGGAAGAAGTCGATGTTGTGCTAAGCACGTGGCCATGGGGAATCCGAGAGCACAAAATATCTAAATCTTTAGAACGCTTTAATATTTACTCAATTTTTCGAGTACTAGACAAATTTAAAAGTTCTCAATGGACATGAAATTCAGGTGGCCTCTTGAAAGAAGCTAGCGGCAGCAATAGTTACCTCCTGTCAATGTCCTAATTGTCACTGGAACTGTCCCATATAAATGGAACCATGCTAGAGTTTCCCCAGTTTTCAAAGAAGGTGCCAATGTTGACCCAAATAATTACTCTTTTTTTATAAAATGTTGTTTTTCTGGCTTAGGCTGAATATTCGTATTTTTCTGCCAATTTAAGGCTGAAAATATTCTTATAAGAGCGTACGGGCCAATTTCAGTTTTACCTGTTGTTAGTGAAGTGATTGAGAGAGTTGTATTCAAACATCTCTGTGGGTATCTAAACGAAAACAACCTTTTAACGGAATCACACGATCAGAGTTCAGGCCAATATTTTCCACAGAAACTACTATATTAGAGGAAACAAATGAGTCGATTAAGACCCTCACTGGTCTTAACGCTAGCATGGCTTAAATCATGTCTTACAAAGAGAAAAAAGAAAACTTTAGTTGATGGTGAACTTGCTGATTTCTATAAGTTAACGAGTGGAATTCCTCAAGGTTCTATTGTTGGTCCACTGTTGTTTATTTTACACATGAAAGGCCTCCCCTTATGTCAACTGTACTCAAGGCCCAGAATGGATGCGGACGACACCACTTTAAAGTCCGTAGCCGAAGATGCTGATATTTTATAAGTTAAAATGAATTGTGATCTAAAAAAATGAGACATAGCTTAAGGCAAATAAGCTTACTCTCCTACTACATGTTGATAGGGAGTCATCCCAGACTTGAACTACTGTCAGATAATTTCACGGTTAAGGAAATATTTTTAATAATTTATTTATTTTATTTTTTCGAACAGATAATCTCCCTGTTCCTGTTGCCTTGTATCCACTCAATGGTCAATACGGTACAAGGGATATCAGTCCTAACAAAAACCCACCGGGAATACCAAGCGGCGTACACCTCGCATCAGGTCCTTACGGGGATGCACAAGATTCTTAAAGTTTTCTGGTAGCTCTACGAGTCACATAGAGATTCCCAACAACGGAGGCCTGGACATAAGTTTTTCAATAATTGGTTCTTCTGTGGGTGAACCGACAACATAATGAAGGGCCAATGTTTGTATACGGGCGAAGTGGATTTCGCTTTTGGATAGTAGGGAGTGATGTTTATACTAATGACCAAAGTTGGAGTGTCCAGCCTCGCTCATCACCAATTGCTTCAAATGTCTGGTACTACGTTGGTGTCACTTACGATTATTCATCTGGCATCGCAAAGGTCTGGGTAAATGGAGAGGATGTTGATACCGTGAGTACACCTGTCACCATGGTAATCAACTTCGTAAAACAATTGAATATTAAATATCAATTGTTTTAACTCCGTCAATAGCAATTCACATTGTCATTTTTTGCTTTTGATAGCTGCTCTGCATTTTTCCTGTTGGAAAAAGTATACGAGGGTGTCCATGAAATAAGGTGGTTACGATTGGTTAGCAATGACCATGCGCAGACTCAGCTCCACCACACCTTTATTCTACTACAAAAATATTTACGGCTAACATTAAGGCTATATGGGGTTGTGGCGACGGAAGAATTCGAGGTTTTGTGGACAAAATCTTGAAGAAAATCCCAAGCAGGAATCAATCCTGATCCCAATTGAGCTTTCCTAGTGCAAAATTCTCGTAAGCGGTCAGCTTTAGTCTATCAATAGCTTCGCACTTGGTCTTGCTTTGAAGCAGAGGCTTAGAGCAACTCGAAAATGGCCAATTCACACCATGGAAAATTGATTTAATCGAGATGTATTTGCAGCAATTTTTAAAGCATTTTTAAAAAAAGAGGCGTTCGCCCTCTCATTTCAGTGGAAAGCGTGCAGTTTTTATGAACAACATTTTCTTTTTTGTTAGGAAACTGTGGGCAGTAATAGGCTGTATGAGTCGCATTCTAATATGCGAATGGCAGCCAAGGATGATGGCGATACAAGGTACTTCAAAGGCTGCATCTGTTGTCTTCAAATGTACAACAAATCTCTTACCAATAGAGAGATAGAGAGAGAGTAGAGAGAGGAAATCGTTTCTTGGGTTTCAAGCTTCCTCCCCCCACCCCACACCATTTACTTTTTTGGAGGGAGACGGGGGGGAGGGTAGAATTCGAAAACATTTTCAAGCAAGGGGTATGACACAAACTACTTGTGAGTGAATATTTGTGAGTGCGAAAAATCTAAAGGTGCACTTAGGGGATGGGAGATTAAATAGAGGCTGTCGCTTCATTAATTTTTGGTAGCTTAAACCGGATTCTGTGTGTGTGTGTGTGGTGGTGGGGGGGGGAGCTTACTAGAAGGGGAACAGTGGTTCAGTTCAGTTCACTTATCCACATTTTTTCAGTTGCAGACGCCGCTGAAACCTCTGTCTTTAATCATTTCTTATTAATTGTTCCTACTCAACAACAACCAGATGCTGACATTCTTACCACTGTCACAGCCTCTACAGTCATGGAGTGTTTACTACGCTGTTCTCAAACAACCAAAAGCGAGTCTGCGAGTATTGAAGTAATGAACGCAATTAGTCGATCATCTACCCGAAGTTATTGCTTCCTATATCGTTCACCATTCAAGAAGAGTTTTAAAACTGCCAACGGAAACCATTTTCAGGAAAAAAAGTCTTATAACAAGAAGATGCTGGCTCGCTAAAGGAACTGTTTTTAAACTCACATAATTTTAACTTACTGCGGTTATCTCTGTGATACGCCCCCTCTTTTCAAAGGCCCTGAATTTTAATATTTAAAATTCACTAACTTCTCTCAAACACCCCTCCCCGTCCCCTCAAAAAATATAATTTGATTTGCTACTCTAATCAGTCACTGAAATTAACGTAAACAAATTTTTTTGAAAAGAACTGCATTTTGAAATGATTGCCGTAAAATTCCGAAAATAAGCCCCAGGGCTTATATTTTTCAAAGGCCTTTTTTGAGGGGCTTAACTACGGGGCTTATCTATGGAGCGAAATTTGCGTTTCAAAATCGATTGGGCTAGCCTTATAGTTGGAAGTAAGATGCCGTTTTTGCTTTGTTTTACTTTGTATTTGAAAGCAATTTTACAAGTACAAGCCCCGGCGGGAGGATTATATGTGGAGGGGCGATTTCACGGAGGGTTTTTTGCGTTACCGGTTTGGGGGGATTATATTTGGAGGGGCTTATTTTCGGAATTATTATTTACGGTATCTGAAGAGTGCAAAATCTCAAAGCTTCGGTGGAAGATATTGTGGCTACCCTACACAGCAGTTTAATATCATTTACTGAGTTTTTCAGTGATATTCCCTGCTTAGTCTTGGAATCGGTATACCACATCTATCCGCTCCCAACCAACCTGATCAGTAAATTTAAAAGTTTGCTGATATGCTGTAGCAGAGTACATCTCAGAACACGTTCAGGACAAGCTCCAATATTCTATTTTCAATATTCGCCAGAGAGAGACGGTATGCACGTTATAACGTCATGAACCGAGCGAAATTGTGTAAACTTGATTTAGTTTTTAAGGCCATGTTCACGCTATACCGGATAACTTTTACGCCGGCACGAAAACCGTACTGGATAGGGCATCTGTTCACACATAGGAACGGTGATTTTGGCGGGATTTCTGTAACGGAGCGAATCTTCACCACGCAAATCTCGAAAGTGAAGCGTCTCATATCGGATACGTTCTGTACAACACTTAGTGCAGTGTGAATAGGTATTTGAGCCGTAGCGGAAGTGAATAAGTATCAGGGGTGAGGACTGAGATTTAGTCCGGCAAACCCTCTCGGCCAACCGCCCCTGTACGATGTTCGATGTGTGTAAACGCTGGACTTGTTCCAGGTAGTCTGTGCCATTACTGTTCAAAAACGAAAAGCTACCCAGTATGGTGTGAATATAGCCGAAACATTGGTTCTTGCAAAGACCAAATACTGCCTTAGTAAAGCTTCTTGGTTTGCTTGCTGTGATTTGACGTTAAACTGCTTGTAGACCCCCAAATTGTTTCGCTTGTCTTGTTTCTAGATAGACCTGGGACGCTTGATATAAAACAAATATTGATCAGCGACCGACATGAAAATGCAACGAGAGGAAAAATCTTCAGGTGTAATTTGAACGAAAAAGGCTTTAAAAGTTCCCATTTTTTCATGGCTGGTAACGTATCTTTTGACTAAAACGATTGGAAAAAAGGCGGATTGTGAAATCTAATAAAGGTTGGCCTTCGGCCTCATGGGCTATTGACTCAGAGCCCATTCGGGCTCGAGGAATAATTGTTAAATATAAGCTATATAGATATGTGCCCGGCCACCCCATCAGGTAGGGTCTTTGCGCCGTTTATGTCTGAAAACGGGTATACAGGTTGCCCATTTTGGTCTGGAATCGAGTATGGCTTTCGAGGGAACTACGGGAGCGTATGAACGTAATTATCGTTTCAATTCCAATTGAATAAGAAAGAAAGAGAAATATGCGAATTCCAAATGGATTTGAAGAGTCTTTTCGTTTGCGCTCTAATCTAAGTAATGATAACATACTGTTTCTCAGCAGGGTAGCTCTGAAAACAGGTATGGATTTTAGAGGTCTGGTCTGAAAATAGGTGTGGAAAATTACATTCTTTGCTCTGAAATAAGGTCAGGATTTGGAGAACCGAGCGGCACACCCCCACCAAGAATTCCCAGGAGTACCCCTCTCCGGGCTTATCGTATTATCACTACTGTCACTGGACATTTTTGCAGCGATCGCAGTGCATGGTCGCAGTCATGGAAACCATTCTTACTAGTCTGCTAGTTTCAGACAAGCTTATTAGCTTTTTTAAACAAAAGAATTAAAAATGAGCAGATCGTACATGCTTTTCCGAGGGCTTTTTTAGTTGCATTAATTAATCCCATTGCGCGCATTCATTTTGAATTCTTTTCAGCTGATTGTTCCTTGGCAAACTGGCAAGTACATATACGACAACGTTTTAGGGCCTGTTTACATGGAGGTGGGGGACCCCAGGTAGGTGAAGTAACCTGCTTATGTGGGGTTAAAAAATAACCCTCCTTTACATGTAATCTTACAACCCCGCCATCCCGGAGTGCACTTTCTCAAGATAATTGAATGGTCGCTAAGCACGTAAACAAGAAAAATGCTGGCAAACTACGTGTTTTGGCGATTAATGCACTTCTACACTCCCTTGTTGCTCTTGCTGCAACCTTCAGTACAATGGCTTTCTGTTGTTAACTTTAATAATGATGCAAAGCCACCGCCAAAGTGAAATTTGCGCGAATTTGATGTATCACGAATCCGACCCCGGCCAGGCGGGTTACCCCACCTTGAATAGTTTACATGGCAAAATTTGACCCCGGCTGAGAGGGTAACCCGGTCTGGTAGACCGGGCTACCCGCCTTGGTGGGTCACCCCACCTATCATGTAAACGTGATCAAATTAAAATGAGAGATTGTATGGACAGGCGGGTTACCCCACCTAAGCGAGTTACCACACCTACCTGGGGTCCCTCACCTCCATGTAAACAGGCCCTTAGATAGGTCTTGCTTCAAGTCAACGTGTGCATATACATGTATATCATTTAACAGCCAATCAGATTGCGAGATTTTTGCGGCCAAAATAAAGAGTTTTGATCACTTGGCCTGGATTTACACTGCCACGTAATTTTTACGTGTACGCACGTAAATTGTACGCGACATTGTACAATGTTGCAATTCTGAGTGGTGATGTTGTAACTGATCGCAAGCCACCTGCGGGAATACAAGGCTACCTTTAATAATTCAGCATGCATGCTTAATATTCCTTTTAAAACCGATCCAAACAGTTAACAACCAATCAAAAAATCGTTTTAAATGTACAACAATTTCACTCCCTGTCGGGTACCTTCTTTATAATATGGGTAAGACAATGACAAAGAAAATAAATTAACATATGTACAAATATCAAAATAACTTTTGAAATACTTTCTAAACCTTTCCGTCGTGCGAGGTGTTAAGTTTGAAAAGCTGGCGGTTACGTAACAAATGATCACCTCGATAAAACATGTTGCACTTTTGTGTAGGGATGTACTCTGTTCGGTTCTTGGAGGTAGGTATCTCACCTTTCCCTAGACTTTCAAATTCTTGTTGGTACGGGTAATCTTGAGTTTTCCCCTTCGTAACTTTTCAGGTATTATTGCTGGCACTGCAGCCCATGACAGATAATATATTATGAGCAGAAGAGACAGTGAGCGGAGAGGCATTTGAACAATTCAAACTCATCTTTGGTCCGACACAACTACTTTGAGAAAAGAGTCACTTCATTCAATGAGAACGAAGTGTCGCTTTCATTTGTGCACATTGCACCAGAGTTAAAAGCACTTTAGAAATACTTTCAATTTAACCCTAAACAAGTCTGTTGAAAACGGTGCTCAATCGCATAAGAAGGTAATCCTTTAACGGGCTTAATGTACTAGATTGGCAGCTTAGTAAAGGGCTTAACGTCCTTATAAGTGTTTTGGTAGAGTAACAGCTTGTTGATTGCCTTGCGACCCTGCTATTAGTCTAAACCAAATAATCTCCAAATAATCAGTGTTATTAACCAAAGGCTTTTTGGAGTGACAAACGTCAATCGGAAGTGAGGCTCTTTACCCTTCAATATATCTTGACGCTGCCAAATTTGTAATGATTAGTGTCTTTGCTGTTTTTAGAACGACTTGCCCAAAAATTTAGGCCAAACCACTGCCAAAGTTTCCCATGCGTTGCCCAAGCTTAAACTATCTTGTTAACCCCATACACATCATTTTTGGTGACTAAAATAGAATATTCATTTGTTGTGTAGGAAGGACGTCTGAATTAAGTCTTGTGCTCATTAATAGAGGGCGGTTTCTCATCCTTTCACCGCTGTTTATAAAAACATTTTACGAAAGAAAGATTACCACCAACAACAGGAAAAAAAATCGGTAGACATAGCCGTGTAATAATCACGCTCACTGTCAAAATAACTCACGCGACAAATACCAACACATCCGTATGCAAAGCACTGAAGCAACGTGCATTCCTTAACGCGAGAAAATACATTTATACCTTTGAACTTGCCGGTGGACCTGTACCGTTCTAAACCTCTTATTTCATTGGTCCTCTTTGCTTTAATCTGCACTTCCATTGTTTTCAGGGATAGGGGCATTGTCATGTCACAATCCCTATTGTTTTCCCAGCCAATCACAAACAATCTTTCAAATAGGTGCAGATACTTGCTATGTAACAGAGATTGATACGAAAGG
Organism: Porites rus; assembly: GCA_964035705.1. NCBI lineage: Eukaryota > Metazoa > Cnidaria > Anthozoa > Scleractinia > Poritidae > Porites > Porites rus. Next base: position 21,606,064 of record OZ037996.1, read on the forward strand.
GGGTGAGTGGAGAATTGAGGCTTGACGAAAACAGGTTCAGGCCTACATAAAAAAGCGATTTAGTATTACTAAAATTTAAAAAGTCGTTCTTTCTTAAGAGGAACACGTCAATTAATTATTCCTTTCCAATTTTAGGTTACTGTTAGTGTCCCTGGTTCTTTTGAGATTACAACTCGATCGGACGTTCGAATGGGAGCGTTGCAAAACGACCATAGGTACTTCAAAGGTCGCGTCTGTTGTCTTCAGGTGTACAACATAGCACTTAATCAACAAGAAATCATTGCAATGCAAAACAGGACTTTTTGGTTTTGGCATCGAGGTAAGCACAAGATGATTTGGATTATCTTCATAACATATCATCCGCGCCCAGTGGGGCAAAGGGCGCGAAAAAAAGTCCTCTTTTCAGGCCTGCTTTTGGCCAACTGAATATCATACCAACGCTACCCTTGCATAAAATAGTTTGGCTGAGCTCTTCCACCGACTCTGAAAATGATCGAGTCTTTCTGAGCGTGGTTCTGTAACCAACATGGTTTTAGGAGAGAGCCCCTCTATCTCTCCTATCTCTTCCTACACCCTCGCCAACAATTTTTGTGAGTGCTTCCTTACAACTCTCCTCATTCATACTTCGAATCACTTTGTTTTCAACTACTAACTGAAAAAATTGTTTTTTTTTTTCTATTAGCAGATCAATCGATCTTTGGAAATGTCCAACCAGTCGTCGGTGCCAGAGAAAGCAACCTGGTTAAAACATACAAAGCCTCTACAGTAGTGCAATGTTTATTACGCTGTTCACGCATGACTGAGTGTAAATCCGCCGCCATTGAAGAGATTAGCACCAGTCGATCATCTACAGGCTACTGCCAGCTTTACCGAGCACTATTTAAAACGAGTATAGGAGATGGCGTCTATTTTCAGAACAAACAGTATTATAACATAAAGAAGAAGGTGGTCTAAGATTAAGGAACTAAGTTTACGATCTGTTTTACAGGACTTGACCGAAACCGGAAACGCGCATGAAAAGCCTCTGGCACCCAGGGTAGTATATAGGTTATGTTTTCCCATTTTACCCCATGTGGTGTAGCCCTAGAGATAGATGCACGAAAAGACGGAACGAAAAATTGCTTTGAGGACATCACGTCCTCTGAATTGGGAAATCAACACATAGAAGCTTGAGGTTCTCATTCAAAATATTACCTTTGCACAACAATTTGTAATAACCAAACTGTCGAATTATTAAAAAACGTAATCATAATTAGTTATTAACAGTAGAAAAAAGGGGATGTTTAGTCATAGGAACAGCAGTACAGAACCAGTCTAAAAAAAGTGACTATAAAAACAAAGTTTATCAGTCTTTCTAAAGGAAGAGACGTTTATTTCACTTAAGGGAATCAATCTGTTAAGAGACTGGTCAAGTAAAAGATACAACTGACATAAACACAGGTGCTCTTAAAACGTGTTGGTGTGGCCATTTTGACATCATTTCGTGTGTATGTTGGCTATAGGTCCCTAGTGAGGATATAATACTTGCAGGTTAACACCAGAAAATGTGTTACAAAAAAAATCACCTATTATAAACTGTTGCAAGGAGTATTCATTTACTCTTTAAATGATACTTAGCAATAACATCGAGCAAACGAAAATTACGGTTGGAATATGTAATGTTTGTGCCATTAAACAATTTGGAACGCAAAAAAAAAAAAAAAAAAAAAAAATGAGCAGTCTAGAAGCAATGCATTTTTTTTTCTGAAAACAAATTCTGGATATTTTCGAGTCCCTCGGTCAGTTTTGCTCGTGGAAAACCGCTTTCCGAACATTTTCAACGAGGCACACTACTCTCTAGTCTCCTTTGCAGCCGCTTAGGAATGCGCGTAGCTTTACTATCGAGACGATTTGGGAATGAGATAGCGTCCATAATAAAGTTAATTTGAAGCCATCCGGTAATGCATATTATCCGAGTAAATAAAAAATTATATATACCGGTGTAAAATTCGGGTTTTAAAATTAACATTTGTTAACTGAAAATGTCTTTAACCTTTCAATGTGTTATTTTATTTTATTTATTTATTTTTTTGTGCATGAAAGTGTAGTAATCGAGAATTGTAAGCTGCTCCCAATCCCCAATCTTTTTAGGATTTAAAATTTTATTATCTAACTTTTTTGTTAATTTGGGGTACATTAAGTAAAGAAGAAACAACGAAGAGTAAAGAGGTTCCGGTCTAAACAATAGAGTACATTCATTTCCGCATATTTCATTTCCGTTGATTCCAACTTCCCAAAAAAGCTGGAAAAGAAAAAAGACTGGAAAATAGATTTTTCGACGGGAGGTTGCGTTTTGTCAGGTATAAGGAAATTTAAGTAGGATATGAACGATTTTGGCAGACCAACAGCCTGAACCTAAATCTCTTTAAGGAAAATAAAGACCCGCCATTTTTTTATATATTATTGGCAATTCATTTTCCTTCTGTCAAGCTGTGTAAATGTAATAGGAAGCCGGAATGGTTTTTAAAAATTATAACCGACATGGTGTGACATGATCATGAACTTGCCAGGTGAACATCTGTCATGTAAACGTCACAGAAAATAAATAAAGACAGAGAAAAAAATTGCTGGCATGAAACTCTTAAAAAGCAGACGGGATTGCGAGTTGGGAGAAGAAACAAAAGATGTTGGCCTTAGTTCTCTGTATGGTAAGTCTGATGAGTTATCAAAAGTGAAAAAGGGATGCAAATTTGAAGTTTTCTTTCTTCACCTTTTAACAGTTTTATTTGACAAGTCAAGCAGAGCCTGACATATTGATAAAAGGTGAGAATGACTACCTCTACGGTTCTTAATAAATTTTGGTTTAAATACGGATATAAAAAGGAGTAAAAACATCTACTAAACTTACATCAGCAAAAGAATTCGCTTAGAGTCAGTAACTGTAATCTTTATCGAATAGTATTCCGTAATGATAAATGGGAAGATAACAAACATCATAGAAATTTATCCAATTCCGGGGGAGGAGTTCTCTTCCATGGAGGAGGGGGGGGGGTGCTGGTGAGGGTTTCAAAACCCTCCCTGTTTGGGACAGAAAAAGAACCTAAAATACCCATCCTGACTAAGACACCGACCTCTATTTAAGAACCAAAAACGGTTCTGCTGATTTTTCGAATGGAACAAACTGGTATAAAATTGTTTCCCTGTTTCGAGGCCGCGTCTCCGCTTTATGTCCTGAATACACCAAATATTAATAGAAGAGTGCCCCACATCCCCGCTTCCCGATCAAATTTTTCTCTATGGTATAAAGTCCATCAATTACTCGTCTTCTTTCAACTTTAATTAAAAGGAAACCGGTTTTATTGGTATCCTACTGAAATAATTTAACACAAAAAATTACAATTTCGATTAGTAAACTTTCTGGTTATTTTCGAGTCCCTCGGTCAGTTTTGGTCGTGCACAACCGCTGTCCAAACATGTTCACCGCGGCAGACTTTCTCTCTAGTCTTCTCTGCAGTAGCTCGGGCCTGTGGGTAGCATAACTGTCGGGACGATTTGGGAATGAGATAGAGTCCATAATAAAGCTAATTTGAAGCATTGGCTTAATAAACAAGTATAGGAGATTCATAGTTCTTTTACATCTCCTCTTACATGGGATTAACATCCAAAAAAAGATAATAAGCAATAATCAATTCACCATCTCTGTTGTTCGAAAAGGATAAACCGAAAGGAAATTGGTAAAATTTCTATCACGGAATAAAATTGTCTTATCCTCTCCATAGTCAAATTTACCACAAAGATTCCATTTTTTTTTGGTAGTAGGTGAATACTGACGTCAAAGTTTAAACTCCTTTTAAAGCATCCCTTCGGGTGAAAAATTTTATTCGAGAGAACAGCGTTTACGAAATTGAAAGGCAAATTCTATATTCCAGTCAAGACGTTAAACATCACCGATTTCTTTGTCGTTGTTTACTCTTTTTTAGTAATTTTTTTTTAGAAGAAAAAGCAAATTCAGACCTACAATCGAGTTGAGACACTTCGCCTTAACCCTTTACACCCTAAGATCAAAATTTGAATTCATTTGTTGCCCCTATTCGTTTCTTACAGAAGTAGTGGGGAGAAGTTGATAAAATATCAAGCAAATTCAGAGTGAATTCACGTCTGTGATTCTCATGACCACTCTGTTTTGCAAAGCATTGATATTACAAGGAGAAATTTGACGCTGGTCACTCTTAGGGCTTAAAGGGTTAAAGGGGCTTTCTAACGTTTTACTGACTTCAAAAGGGGAAAAGTAAGCTCCTCCCTCCCCCGCAATCCCCTCCATGTAATGCTGTGCCTCTTTTCGAGCTACCTGTAGAAAACAACCAACAACTCAACTTTGAAGGAAGGGGAGGGAGAGAGGTGTGGATTGTTTTGTTCTCTGAAGTTACCCTATTTGAGTACATTGCCTCGACAATTTTGTCGCCGCCTTTTCTCCTCGTCACTCAAGAAGACAAAAGAAGTCAAAGGAGGCTCTGTTGGGAGCGCGATCGGCAGCGATCTGATCGGACGATCGCGACGATCTCACTTAAAAATAGCGGACTGTTAACAGTCTAGTAAGAAAAGAAGTCGAGAAATTCCTTTGAAATCCACGGTATGAGACATCAAGGGATCAACACTACATTGCACATGAATTGTCAATTGTGTGAAATGTTAGTTTTCTGTTAAACAGGTTTAGCGATGTGTCCACGTGATTGGCTATACCGAGATGGGTCTTGCTACCGAGCCTTCAACCCAGAGAAATCATGGAATAAAGCCCTAGAGTACTGCCGAGAAAAAGAAGGCGAACTAGTTAGCATTAATTCGGACGGAGAGCAGCAGTTTGTTTACCAAAACATGGCTGTTAACAAAACATTGTGGATCGGTCTGGTTAAAGATCGAGGTTTGGGGATTTTTCGTTGGTCAAACGGACGGAGATTGACTTTTACAAACTGGATAGAGAAGCCGAACATATCTGGCCATGAAGACTGCGGTGAGATGACAGACTATAGTGTCTTTCACGGTCAATGGAACGACAACGCATGTTCTACAAAACTGCCATTTATCTGTGAGAAAGGTGAAGTTACATTAATTTCCCCTGCCCAGTTAGCCCATTTATAGGGGCAAGAGGACCACAAACGACTGGAAAGCTCATTAAGGGGTGATTATCATTTACACAATGAACCATTCGCTTGAAACGTCCGTGTATAAATCTTTTACGTTGTGGGAGAAAGACCCACTACAAAGTCTGTAAAGACCTAGAGGGGCTATGTCACATGAATTGAATTCCAGTTTTGTTATTAAGACTATATTTACGCAATGTAACTGTCTCCTGTCATCTGTTGCGACGGATATAGTTAGGCCAACCTTTCAAGTTTTAGTATTATGCCTTCAAAAATCACAAAAATATTCAGATTATGGTTCGTGCTCATTAATGAAATTTGTTTTGTGTATGAGTTAAGACACTAAGCAATGCCTTCAGCACAGCATTGACTTAAAACAGCAATATCCTCGTGACTTAGCCCCTTTAAGAAAATACATCTCCTGAAAAGCCGGGGAAAATATTTTCTAACCTAAACGGAATGGCGCGAATCATTTAATTCTTCGATCGGAATTCCCAGTTTCCGCACTTAAAGTATTGTGATAATTTTTTTTAAAAAATTACAGATCGTTTTTCAGTAATATACGAACCCTTCCTCCAAAACAGGTGCGTTGTTTGGCCGATATTTCAAACAGTTAACTGGGAAACAGCTGGATAATCACGTTATAAGCCACGTGACCACCACATCAAGTGACTTGGAATGCCTGCTTTGGTGCCAACGTCATATGAACTGCCAGTCAGTCAATTACAGACAGAACTTGCAACAAGACCGTATATGCGAATTAAGCAATGCTAGTCAAGTGGGATTTCCCCATGACCTAATAGACAACAAAGATTTTAGTTATTTCGAGTCTATAGAGTTAACATGAAGTATATCAAGGCCACTGTGCGTGCGTATTCACAAGGCAACCACGTTCCTAGCAGAAGGGCTTTTTAGGCTGGTATTGGAGGATGTTACCGTACAAGTGATTACACCAAGAGCTTCCCGAAAGCTTCTTTTATATTTAAATTCCTTTAAATTAAATTTTCCTTTACATTTGAAGTACAGAGTTACTTTCCGGCCCCCACTAGCCTGATTCTCATACGAAGGCGACGGCAACGAGAACGTAGTTTGATAAGCAAAACAACAACTTTGCAAGTGCGTGACACTTTTTTGTACATTTCATTGCCGTTTTTGCACGACCACAACGTGAAAATGCCTAGTTTCATGTTTGATGGAGGACGTAAACCAGCACCGACGAAAATTCCTTTCTCTTTCTGAACTTGGATAAGGCTCTTACGACTTCAACCCAAGGAGAATTACCATACACTTGACAAAGTAAGCGAGTTGGCATAATCACAATCAGAATGGCTCTGAATCGCGATGGAGATTGAAAAACCGCGAAGCAAGAACCTCGAAAGGTAGAACTACGTAATTGACTCTTGGACTGATACGACTAATTGTGAAATCGATCAAATTATCACATAACAGTATCCTATCGTATATTTCCGCTGAACGATGTTCTCAAAAACTGGCGGGAAAAAGCGGTAATTGACCTCAACTTCCCAGACACGCCGGGTGAATACTTTGTAGATAAGCCTCATCAGATGAGAACCAAGCTTTTTTGGCGCATACATTTACAACAGGATTCAGGTAGAATACCTTAAGTAAATGAATAAAATTGCATGAAAATATATATACAGTACTAGTAAAGTAACATAAATTATTCTACCCAAATCGATGATGCAAGAGCACAGAAAAACAGGGCTCTAATTACGACTGAATGAGAGATACATAGAATAAATGGGAGAGAAAAATAAGTAATGAGGTTGGTCAATGATAAAATTACATTTTAGCAAACAAGATTTCATGTAATATTACATTTATATCTATGAAAATATTTATCAATACTATTTTCAATTTCTTTCCAGTAAAATTTACTGCATTTATTAACCTTTTCCACTTGCTAGCGATGTGTTTTTGCTTTCTTGAGACGAAAACCTTCTTGCAAGTGAACTCCACGTGTACAGGGCCACGCAGCAGAAGCCACGACAAGCGGAGTGACTGGTACGCAAGTAACGTGTCATGAACCAATGCTAAACTGCTTGCAATCGATAGGTTCCCGCGACGCGCGACACGCGAACAGTGACAATGCTCTGCTCCATTTTGGGGAAGGTGCCGAACCACAAGAGATATATTTGAGAGTTGGGTACGAGATTGCCGCGCAACGCGACGCTAGCATATATGGTTTGAGGAAAGGGGTTCGCTGGGCCTAATTAAATTTTCTTGATGATATCTTCACATTTGGCGAACGCGCTTTTACCAAAATCACTTACTCGACGTCTAAGTCTCAGTCTAAGTCGCAAAGAATTATTGTAAAATTTCCTGAACTTCCTAGTATGGATTTATTATTTATTTCATTCCGCCAAATCCGCGTTCGCATTTTTTTTTCTAGAACAATAAGAAAGATACTATATTCTGCATAGCTTGTCCTATATCAGATACTCTGTCATAATCATTTAATCGTCTTCAATCAGCGAACTATGAAGTGGGTCAAATTGGCAATGGAAATCAATAAAAAGTTTATAACCTCATAGGACAGGAAAAAGTCCTTTGTGAAATTATGTTTCTGCTGACGAAATTTTTCCTTGTAATTACAAACTGCATATATCATCTTCCTAGTAATGTACATTCAGTGAATCTTGGTATTTGGTTACAGTTCACCTCTCACACTGACAACATTCTATCAGCTCCTTGTAAGGCGCACAGGTTTCTGCGGCTTTTTTGAATGTCAATATAAAAGTCTCTTTATGGGTCGAATCAAGATTCTGTGGAAAAATCAAATGCCAACGAGTCTGAGCATACAATCGGCACAGTTTACTAATGATTGGGTATTTTGCTGAAAATGCAGTTTAATGAAATTTAACGCAGATAACAGTAAAGAGCGCCCTCCCGTGTTAACGGTCAGCGGTCAGTTTGAGGACGTAGGATATTTAATTTGACACTGGGATTCGTTTAGCCTTCGGATCTCGCGTTTACCCGACCCATCCACCCCTTCATTTTTCTCCTCTTGATATTTTTGCCCAGTGATTTTCCAGTGTGACGGGGTGAACGGTTCTGTTGGAGTAGGGGCTCTGGGCTAAGAGGTACTGATTTACCAGCCACGGATGCGTAACTTTATATAAGGGCTGGCTGTGCCGCTCGTGTATACCCATGGTCCTCCTAGGCACACAACTTTCAGTAAGCGATGCAGTTTTTTAAGCAACTTTCTTGAACTGTGTCTCTTGTGTGCTAATTTGGAGCGGATAATGTTCCACACTTTTTCGTGTAAGCTTAGATTTCATTTCATCAAAGGGTAAAACAATTATTACTATTCCACGGCCACCGAATATTTAACTGACTATTTTAAAAAAGTGTTGAAAACTTGTTTAAATGTGAACCTGATGGTAGCAAGGTAGTCTTGCGTTAATTGTTCAGAAAGGAATAAAAAGATTATTTGAATTTAGCTTCCTTCACTCAACTAACCAATGTCGTTAAAAATGTTTAATTCTACTTGCAACAATATGTAACAGCATTTGGAAGCAAATGTAAAGAGTGCCAAACGTAATCACTGGTATTAGCCTAAATAGCTTGACAAGGTCGAATAAACTGCACAAATGAGCAACAGATTCCGGAGAAAACACTACTGGTTAGAATTACAACAGAAAGAGAGGATAAAAACCCGATAAATTACAGTACTTAAGACACCCTCCACACTCCAGAAAAAAAAAAAAAAACATGACTCAAAATTACATGTCTCACCAGTGTTCTGTAGAAGTCCATGGCTGTCGCGCAAAATAATTTGACGTCCAGACTTTCTAGTTTACCCATTCTTCGTACGATATGGGCGAAGCTGGTACAAGGGTCAAGGATCAAACCAATAGAAGTGACAACAAGGTGGTAACAAGAATTCCTACCGTAGTCTTCATTTGCAAATCTCCCATAAAACACCACGCGTACCCCACCCACCCCCCCCCCCCCCCCCCGCCAATACTTTGCATAGCATTTGTTTTTAATATCTCCTCGGAGTTTCAGTCGTCCCAACAGAAATAAAAGACAATGCTTATGCAAAATTTGTAGGGGGCAATTTGTATTATGGTCATGTGCAACTGGCGAATAACCATTACAAGGAAATTAATGGAAACAGTGGTAACGAAGCCTGTGTACAGCCGCCTTCTTCCCTTCCCTTTTCCCGATTTTTCTGAGGGGATGGGGCGGCTGTACACAGACTATGGCAACGTTGGTAATGATCACGGACATCCTTAGCAAGAGGCGACAGAACAAACGTGGACCATTATTTTTGGAATGCAATTGTTGTAAGGAAAAGTTTCAACTTCTTAAAATATAGCAAATAGCTTGACATAGCCCCTTCAACACTTATATCTATGATCTATTATAATACCCAAAACAAACAAAACAAAACAAAAACGTAAAACAGTGAAAAGATAAAACAGAGTTGGGTATTAGCTTGGATACAGAGCTCTGATCCACTTGTTACTCGACGCACTGGCAAAGAAACAGGCGAGGCTCCACACAGCCATGGACAGTGGTGTTCTGCCACAAAAATAACCATCAAATCACATTGTATCAATAGAAACGACCTTGGGCGAAGAAAAAAAATTATCTAAGCCCGGGCGACCTTGCAGCTCTCGGAGGGCCGCACGGGATTGGTTGGGAAAACAATGAACAAACAAAGTTAACAATGGAACCAGGCCCGAAAGCAAAAGAGCTGCGACCTATAGGGATTCAATTAAATAAGAGGTTTTGAAGAGCTGCAAGGCTACAGTTAAGCGCTAATATCAGCATGACCGCGCTATTTTCTTCATACTATTCTCTACACATTTTATATAAATCTGGATACTCAGAAGAACTCAGAAGTTACTGGAGAACGCAGAAGTTGCTTAAAATGAAGATTTCATCTCTTATTTTTTCATTCTCGTGACCTTAATACAAAAAATCAAAAATGAAATACCAAACAGGTCAATCTTACGGCTTCACTTCTTTTGACGTATAGCAGTTAGCAGTTTGTCTTTCCTCCTTACAGGAGCAGCAAAGACATAACTTTAAAGAAAATCTCACCTAACTGTTTTACAAAGAAATCAACCACGCTCAGCACATGGCAGCCTTATTGGTCGAAAGAATCAATTTTTTTTCCGCAGAATTTGAATGAAAAAAAAAAAAGGTTCTGTTCTTGTCGACCAACATGAACGTCGTGTCGTGAGCTACAAGCCAGGCCTCCGTTGTTCAAAAAGTGCATAACGCAATCCATTGGCTAAATCTTTATCCAGTGGATATGGCAATTGGGTTTCCCGAATACTTATCTACTAGGTAGTGCTTTATCAGGCCCCAGTTGTTCAAACGTTGGATAGCGCTACCCACCGGATAAATCGCTATCCAGCAGATAAGTAGCAGGGAAACCAATTGCGTTATTCAGTGGATAGCGCTATCCACCTTTCGAACGTCTGGGGCCAGGCCCCAGTTGTTCAAAAGTTGGATAGCGCTATCCACCGGATAAATCACTATCCAGTGGATAAGTATTAGGGAAACCAATTGCGTGTTCCACTGGATAGTGATTTATCCGATGGATAGCGCTATCCACCTTTTGAACAACTGGGGCCAGGTGGATAGTACTATCTACATTTTTTGTAATGTAGATAGCCCACAAAAAAGCGCGGAACGAGTGTGAATAGTCACCATAGTTTACGTATTCCTCGCAAGGCATAAACAAGGCAATCCGCAATTGAAAAATAAATGAATAAATAAACACAACATACAATAGCACTCAGACAGAGTGACAAATTACTAACCGCTGGATAAAACTTCCAAGTGACAATAGTACCCAGTCTCTCACTTCTGACTGTTGTCCTTGACTATGAAGACCCTCAAACACCTAATAGGAAGAATACAGCAAAGTATATTAACTATTAACTTATAAAAAGGGGGCGGCGGTGGGTCATATTTTTTTGTCACACAACAAAGGGACCGACCATTATAAAAAATGAGTTGGGCGTAGGGGGTGGGGAATTTTCGAGCTGTATGAATTTTTTTTCCGTTAATATTTCTCTTGCATGAAGATTTTTTTAAAGCCAATGCAGAAATATATATTTTTACCGCTCCTCGCCGTGCTTACTTTTTTTAATTTACAAATCTCATGGATGAATATTTTTTGGTACTTCTAAACGCCCCGCCCCCCTCCACAACCTGGCCTCTCTCTCTTTCCTTCCATAACTTTTCTAATGGTCCGTCCCTAATAAGAGGAGGGAGAGGGGCGAACATTGGTTGTTTGAGAGGCCCAATTATTAAACAGGGCTACAACAGAATTCGAGCCGTGACCTCGGCGTTACCGTTGCGATTCTTTAACCAACTGAGCTACAAAAACACTTACGTCAGGGACAAGGTCAACTGTGGGCTCATATATTCCCGTTATAAATGAAATAAATGCGAATAGAGAATAACCAATAAATCATTTGCAACAGAGCTTCAGAATAATGTTAAATTAAGAAATGTCCCTGTTTTAAACGTAAATAAAAGACCAAAGCAATTTTGTGACAGGGATACTTTGATGAGCTCTTCTGAGCAAAAGTAAAGTATTTCACTTACCTTGAATATAATTTGCGCCATTAATTCAGGATGAGGCTGTTGACTGGAAAGAAACTCTCCAATCACCTTGTTCATGATTTCCTGAACAGGAAAGAAATCAAGCAACAAAGGAGGCAAAACCCTCGCCACAACTCTCGCCTCAGACGGTACACCTTTGCGTATTCTGCACGGAATTACAAACAAGAATGTTACGAACAAGTAAACAAACCAGTAACAATGGAGAAGCTTCAAAGTAGCCTAAGAGATCAGTTTTAGATTAATAAACAACATCACAACTCATGGGCCACCATTCAACAGTAGCTCCAAAGATTTTTTTTGTGTGTGTGTGAGTGTAAATAACAAATCGACATCAATTTTTCTTGGTCTTTGCTGTTGCCGACCGAAATAATGACGTCAAAATGTTCACAAAACTTTAGTAAACCTCTAGCCACAGGCGACTGACTAGCCTGCGTCACAGACGTAATTAAACCCGGTTAGTAACGTCTGCAAAGCAGCGCCGAGATCCTTGTTGTGGGCCCCCAACGGACTCAACGAATTACCAGAAGTGCGTTACGAATTTCGTTTTATCCTGATTGGCAAATCCACAATGGCTTTTTTAACAGGCCAATCATGGCGCGTACTCAAATCCGGGTACACCAGGGGGGGGAGGGGAATAAGGATTTCAGTGCTGTTTCGCAGACGGACTTAACCAGAGTTTACTTTCGACTGTGGCGCAGGCTAGCGAGTGGTTTAACTGCAGACTTTTTTTAAAAACACTGACCTCATTTCTATGGTCCTTAAGAGTAGAAAAACAGTAGAAGATTGTTGTCGATTTGCTTTTACAATAATATTGAAGGTTTTTACGTACGTCCACTTCTATTGAATTTTTTCGGAAAATCTCGCGCCCGACAAAGACAAAAACAAATTGCGCCACCATCGCGTCATTTCCATGGCCTTTACTCTTATCGGCCATAGCTCTCGACCAATCAGTGGGCAAGAAATCGCTCAGTTATTGTAAAATGTAAAATTGCGTTTTTGCATACCTGTCAAAAAGAACAGTAACACGCTCCATGGCTATGAGAAGTATGTCCTCTGTTGGAAATTCCGCAGTGTCCGGCTGAGGGTAGATTCCACTTGGTCTGTCGCCAATTTTTCCTGCCAGCACAAAAGGATGGACATCAAGTTCTCCATAGCTACACCTCACACATGGGTAAATACCACATTTTTTGTCTTACCTGTATACATGCAAGTGACCAGTAAACCCAAAGCAGATATGGCTCTTTGAGGGTTCTGCATTGACAATCTGTAATACAACAATTGATGAATAATTCATCAATATTTAACAGATAGCGGGGAAAAAAGTCATTTTGCCCGTGGAAGAACGTAGTTCAGACGTTGGAAAACTTGTACTTTTAAACTTTTTTAGCGAGATAGATAGTCTATGGCTGTAGCAAGTGGCATTAGACACTTGACCATGAACGGCAGCCATCTCGACCACTAGTACTCTTAGCAAAAAACTGAGAAAGGGTCAAAGTTACTTCGAGAACGAGTAGTAAGGGTGGGACGAGGCACTTAGCTGTTTACATTCGTCTAATTTTCCGTAAGATCACCGAGATAAAGCGCTTATGGCTACGGGCGGCCATCTTGGTTTCAAATGTACCGAGTGTAGCCTAGGGATGAGTAACAAATCTACTTGGTGGGTTTGGTGGGCGGGAAACGGTTTGGTAGGAGACAAGAAAAATATCTATTTTCCCCACTAATAAAAACATGGTGGGGGCCTTCCCTATCTGTAGTAGGTGCTCGATACAGACGATGTTGCTGGAATATAGGAGACTGTGAACAGTTTTAGATTAATTGGCAGCAGAATGACGGACCCACCCCACTCACCTGTCAACACTTAGCTTGACTAAGGAATCAGACTCTGCACTTGAAAGAGCAAATGACACCACTAATCTCTCCAGTCCGCGCATAATTGCATGGTAAACACATGTGGGAGTGCTGTCCTCGTTTGACGACGCGAGACGAACCGCACTCTGTGAATTGAAATTGCCATAAACAGAACTGATATATAGATTTAGCCAAGCCTAGAAGCCAAGCTTCCGCTCATACTTTTAATTTACTCAAACAATAAACTGTAAACAAATAAGCTTTAAACCATTGCAAAGAAATCGGTTAATCCACAAATCTATACTTAATTTTTGGAGGGGAAAAGGTAGACGATTTCATACATAAACTCCTCTATCAAGCTAATAGACGTATATTTAGCAAAACAATTATAAATCAATTTCGACCACAGTAATAGGCTTTGAAAAGCACACACTGCATCACCGAACCCTCCCAAAAATCGTGCCGACAAACCGTTACTTGTAAACTAGCCTTTAAATTGTACATCACCATATCTGATAGTGGAACATATCCCTTAAGGACAGTTTTAGTTTGTCCAACCGATCTTCAGTCATAAGGAAACTTATGCAACTACGACGGTAATACAACGAGAACGTCAAAAAAGCAATGGGTTTGATAAGGCCTTCAAGGCATATTTGTGTTTTAGAATGCATCAATGGGAAGACCAACATGTGTGTAACCTAACAGACGACGTAGGTTTAACAGTTTTTGTAACAGAAAAGAAAGCAAAAACTCATCAATAAAATGAACAGTACCTTGAGAATGTTGGCCTTGAATTCTTGGTCACTGATTTCATCAGCGTATCTCTCCAACAAATAAAATATCGTAGACCACATAACTAACAAGTGATGCTCCGCCAGGGACACCGCGCTGAGAAGGAAAAAAAACTCCTTAGTCGGGCAATACAGAAAACATTTGCATTATCACAATCCATGGACAGTTTTTTTACTATCAATGTCAAAATCCCGAGATGCCAAAGCTTATTTCTCTTATAATCTTTAACAACACGCAGTCGCAACAGAGACGGCAGCGAAAACGTCATTTATATGGAGTGCATTCGCGTTCCCTACCAGATGCCGGCGAAAGAGCGTTGAAAAATATATTAATAAATAAACAATTTATTATTGTAGCTGTGTGTTTCAATCCACTATCAAACTTTTTGAGGTTGCCGTTGATGTTGCAGTCCCCGTTTTGGTTGTTTTAGCCTCTTTTTAAGAGATAAGTTACAAGATACTTGTTGCACATATGTTTAGCAAGCGCTTACTACTACTCACGATGCAAGCTCTCATCGCGACACAAGTTGAACGGAGGGGCTACTAACCATGCAGCTTCACTCACAACTTGTCACATAACACATCCCTGGATTGGTTATTAGGTGAAAGAAAAAAACCACCTATATCAATTGAAAGAAGAATTTTCAAGAGAAAGACACTGCTCCAGTTTATCTTACCCATTCAGAGTGTTAAGCTTCTTGTTCATGAAGTCGGTAAGTACAGGCAGTAATGTGGCTCCTAGAGAAGTCACGTGGAACTCTAACAAATACATTGCGCCATAGAGGGCAGAGATCTGGAAATAAACATAAAACACTAGTCAATTCCTGTAAAATGTAATAAAGAACTCAAAACACGGCATGGTGAAGTTGTTAATCACCTATCCTTCTTCACAGTTTGCAACAACGCCTTTGGGAATACTTTTTTAAAACAAAAAGGAATGTAGAAAGACCAATAAAGGGGAGAAAATCAATAAGCTGGCCTGTCTGCAGGACAGAAAGATTAAGCCTGGGTAAAGGTGCAAAAAGCGAGAGATGACTGTAGTTTATGGAGTCCTGTAATAGCTATTAGTGAGCTTACGCAACAGGGCGGCAAAAAGTAAAGGACGGTACAGCTGACGGCAAAGCGCTTGTGTGTAACAAAGGTGACACGGCTGTCTATTACTTGCGTGTTTTGTCGGGATTTTCAGTTACCATTAATGTTTTGCGGTCTTTTACAAAACGTTCTGTTTACAAGGAAGGTGAAGTTCGGCAGAAACTTTTTTCCATAAATAATTATTGTCACGCTTGTCACACAAAGTTTGCCTTCTTCTTTCCTCTCCCGTCCTGTTGCGTAAGTTCACTATTGACGACTTCACAGTAACTTAAGATTGAGTGACGAAAGGAACAGTCTTTTTTTCACTGAAGACTCAAAATAACAGTAGTTTATTTTACCTGAAGAGGCACATGTGGGCTCCTTAGTGAGGATTCTAAAATCTTACAGACTCTATCAGCGGTGGGACCTTCCTGAACACAAAGTTTATTTGTCATTAAAATGTGCAAAATATTGCTTTTACCAACGAGACTATAAATTAAATGTTCTGTCTACTAGCAAATACCCTTAATCTTGGACAAAGAGAGATATGTCATGAATTGAACATTTTCTTACCAACAAGACCCTCATCCTGCGGATTAGTTACCACAATGACCCCTTCCTCCATCCCACCCACCCCACCCTAATCAATGTCGGACCGGCAAAAATGATCCAGCCGGACTTCGACATTATGAGGTATGAGGAGGAAGAGGGAAGTATTTGTAAACTTCCAGTGTTAAAGAGCTTTAGAACTACAATAAAAATTAATTAAAACTTATATAGCGCAATTATCCATGAAGTATGATCACACGCGCTTTACAAAGACTAAAAATCAATAAAATTTACAAGCATATAAAAAGATAAAAAATAATAATAATAAAATCAACGACATAAATACCCTTGCTACCATTCTACTGCGCTTTGCAGTAAGTTTAAAGGACTAAAAATGATTAAAAATTACAAGCAGTTAAAAGATTAAAATAATAATAATAATAATAATAATAATATAAATAATATAATAAACGAAATAAAGGGCGCGATCCATTCAACCAAAATTCAGACCGGTCCGACCGGGAAAAGAGGACCACCTCAAAAGGTGGACCTGTTTTTTCGAAACTTTTCCGGTTGGACCGAACCGATCCATTGAGTTTTGGACCGAAATTTCCGGAAATTTTGGTTGAATGGATCGCGCCCAAATACTCTACTACAGATTAAAAGCTTGTTTTAATCTACAAATTGATCAGCAGGTGAAAATCAACAAGATATTCCCTCAGATCCAGAGAAAAATTAGGCCACTTCCGAGTTCCAAAAATCCTCTCTTTCAAAATGAGGCCATGTGCACAACCTTTCTCATGAAAATGAGTCTTATTTGCATGAGAATGAAAAATCATTTCCATATCAAATGCTGAGCACTTAACCTCGTTTTGATACAGAGGCCCGGGGGAACCCGGAAATGACCTATAATGCTTGTGGTTCCAAGCGGTAAGATACTCCCAACACTTGGTGGTAGAGCCTTCTGTTATGCGGCCCCGAAGCTCTGGCACAATCTACCCAGTAAAATATCAAGCCTTGACTCTCTTTCAAATTTTAAATGCCATGTTGAAACATATCGTTATAATCAGGTGCCATGCGGTGAATAGCTTTAAAAGTAATAAGCAAAATTTTGAAACTAGAAATGGCAACGTCCTTTTTTCTTAACAATTCCGCCCAAGACTGTAGTATCCTCGAGCAATGCTAGACACGTAAAAACGTAGCGACGAAACCAAGATGTCTTTGTAGCTTACCGTCTTAAGAAAAGCAAGAGCTTTGCATAGTGTTGGCAACAAATACTGAATCAGCAAGTCGTCTTCAGAAGCGTGGTTGTGATGTAACTCTAACAGAGTATCCAGTACCCACTCAAAGTGCGTGCCGTCCACAAACAGGTCAGACAACACCAGCAGCTACCGCAAAAATAACAAAAAATAATAAGGAAAAATGAATTGAACAACGTTCACACGACACTGGACGTGTTTTTGACCGATTGAACACTCGTGTAGGTGTTCTGTTGACACGGAATCACCTTAACCGTACGAAAATTTAGACCCCTGGCCGTTCAAAGTTCCGTGTGAACAAAGAGAAACTATTGAACGGTCCCGTGTAAATGAAGTGTTCGACCAAAATCTTTCATCCCGTCGAAAATTCGTCCAGTACCGTGTAAACGTAGCCTAAATCTGACTCTAAGTGCTAGGCTCGTGTCAACCAGCCTACAACACTGGTCAAAAATCTTGAAACACTTGTGTCCGTTTTCCCTTCCCCAAAGTTGATTTGGGTATTACAGTCGTCTCAGTGCTTTAAAATACGCGTGGCTCAACATTAGAGAAGGAGAGGGGCACATTTGAGTGAGAACAAAGGTGTGAAGAGTGAATGTAAGAAATTTTCGAGAAAATGCAAGAGAAACGGTTTCACCGCGGATAATTTATAACAGCACTTGAAAGAGCACCTCCTTTTTGGTAACCATGAAAGTTTCGTATGCTTACATATCAACTTGCTTAAGAACGAGTACTGAAATTCAAAACTGAAACGTTTACCGACGTTTGTGTGATTTTAAGTATACTCCATAACGTTGTACGTTCAAACATCTGTAACTTATCAATTCAGCTCTGAATTTCCGCTTTCCTCTTTCAGGAAGCACGTAACCTAATGAGACTTTGTAAAATGTCAAACAAGGGGTGACTTTCAAGAACTGGTGTAAAATTTCCTCTTCCGCTTTGTTTAATATGACAAATATTTCAAGATGACGACATTTGACTACTACTACAAGAATTCATTTCGTTTTTGCTTTCTTCTTAAAAATTTGCCAACCGCGCTGAAGCTTGAAAAACAGTAACCCTTATTGTCACAAGAAACAACAAACTAAAGGAATCTGATGGTTGTAGTAAAACGACTTTAACAAGCAGTTGTCCTATTCAAATTTCGCAAAAGTCACTAAAAAGATCTATTCTAGCTGGTTTTATTTATAACTGCGTGCCGCCGCGTACAAAACCACCAAAGGTGTAACCGATTTGACAGTATTTCAGCGCTTAATGTTTGCTTCCACGAACAACAAAGGCACCGTTTTAGATGAATTGCAACTCACAGAGCAAGTCATCTTCTAACTAAATCATAAACTACGGCGCACGTTCAATGACTCCGGCTAAGCAAAACGCGAGAAGACAGAAGGCTAGAATTCAACTTTTTTTTCAAGTCCTGACTGTTGATTGAGTCAACATGCATACTAGTTACCACTCTCCGACTCACCGCTTTCGTTGCCTCAGACAAAAGCGCCAGAGGCGTCTTGGGTTGAATGTACGGTGACATCCATTGTTCAAAAAGTTCAAGAAGGAACTGTTCGCAAGATTTGATGTCAAGTTTTTCGGGTTGAGGCATGCGCGGTAGCGTCACTACAATAGCACTGTCATCCTCACTGTCATATCGTTCTTGAAGTTCGTTTTGTGCTTGATTGAACAGAGCGCCAACTGAGATCTGGAAATAGTAAAAAACAAACTGTGTTTAGCAAAGAGTAAGGATACTTTTACTAGCCGTATCCCAGAAAACACACACAAAAAAAGACAGAGATTATAAAGCAAAAATTAGACATTTTATTGTAAATAGTTTTACTGTATAATCTTGTCTTTATATTGTAAATAAGTGTTTCTTTCGCTTTTACTTATCAATAATTTTATTAATTTGTTTTCTCTCGGCTTATAAGCATATTTTATGATTGCTAGAGGTCTAACCAACCTCTTCAATCCCGAGATTAAATAAAGTTCCATTCATTCAATCATTCATTTTCCATCTTGAGATACGGCAGGATCTCAATCAAGCAAGCTATTTTCAAATTGTAGCGTTCGTACTTTCAATCATGGACAAAAGTCTTGGACATTCCATCTGCATAAGAGGGGCTCTCTTCAAATCACACATGCCCAACCTCTCTCCCACCCCACAAACAAGGTTGGCCGTGTGTATCCAGAATTTTTTTCAGTTTCAACTTTGTATAGGGTGTGGCGAGGAAGAACTGCAAGATATTTTTTAAAAGGTTGCACTGTTTTATAAGGGCAGCCAGAAATTACAGAAAATCACGAATACTGCATTACTGTCCCAAGGACTTTTGTCCAGGATTGCAGCTATTGAACAAAAGCTAAGTAAGCATCAGTTGCTTATAGCTTTATTACCTGTCCTAAAGTGTAGTCATGGAAACCTAACACGCGATCTATGTTGAGTCCATAGAGCGGATGATCAAACAGCATCCTGTTGGTGATCCACATAGAACTTGAGCTGTTTAAACACATGAAGCCGTTGGATCGATGAATGCTGGCACAGCGCTCTGGTCTCAGTTCCTCGTCGGAGGTGAACGACCTGCCAGTACTAACACAAACACATAACATTTTGAAACCTTATTTCACCCCTAAGAATTTCGAAAAAAAAAATCCAAGATGGGATACTGAAAGCAGGTACAGGCTAAACTTATATAACAGGGACCCATGAAAATTAGATTTGTCATACAGTAAGAAATAACAAACATAAAGCTGGGTGTACCAGTAACGTGAAAACTGTTAACAGGTCGTTTGTCTCGTTAACAGGTTGTTTGCCTCGCGACAGTCACTTTGTTGTTGACCACAATCAATTACAAAGTGACTACGACCAGACAAGTAATAAACGCGCCTATTATAACAAAAACCGCCATGACAAACTTTCAACTACGATGTTCTTGTTTGCATTTTAGTTATTCGCCAAGAACAATGTTTTTCATCATGGTGATTGCTGTTACAAATTTCGCGCAAGTTTAACCGATGATCATTCAAGAATAAAAATAACTAAAGTCCGGGTGTGACTTTTTCGTGCGAGTTTTTGTCGAGCCCCGATTAGTATATTTCCGTGTCCTGTTGTGGTTAAACAAACCAAAATTACTTTGGCTTTGTTTTGTTGACACGAAATTAAAAACCGCCAAGTTCACAATAACTGGTTTGAGATTTAATAACATTACCCTGTACAGCACATAGCAACAAACTCTTCTTCCACAATTCCTCTAACAAACGTAAGTTTCTTGCCTGCCCTAGGAGGGAGAGATGAAGGGAGGTTTCAACATTTCATATGCAATCGAAACAATCACTTAAGGGCAGTGGCCTTCTTTGTCACAGGGAACAACTTTCTGCGCATCAAGTGAAGATGTCTCTTCATAACAACACTACAGATGTACTGTGCCGTATGAAAGTGTTTCCTTTAGAGTTACCTTTGCGGTTTTGGTCAAGAGAAGCAAAATGTCTGAATCGCCTTACATAATATTGAAATTTAGATCCCACCTGCTGCCAAGGAACGGCAGGTCCCTGTGTCTCGGTCTGTGAAGATAGGCACTGATGGTTGGGTTCCCTGGAACTGGGTACAAGGTTGTCTGAAGCAGCAGTGCTGATATACAGCGGACTGCCAAACAACAAGAATGGGTTGACTCCATGTCTTCCTACAAAAGAGAAAGAAAGGGGATGCTAAAGAATTTTGATTGTCTACTCGTATTATCTCAAAAGAGAAAATTATAATGGGATCCAATACAATGCCAAAGGCGGGTTTCTCAGTTTGTAAGACTATCTGACCATAGCTGAGGCAACTGGATGAGATTCATTATCAGAACTAGACTTAAGGATGGTTGCTAAAAATGAAAGTACCGACTCTGAGCTAATTTTTGTTGTTGTTGTTGTTGTTGTTTTATGTTTTCCTTTTTTTGTTTTCAGTGTTCTCCTATCATCTATCAACACTGCCACCGTCCTTTTCACACTTAAAGTGGATAAACAAGGGCACCTAGGGTGCTTACCATTTACACAAACCACCGGGGTGGAAATCTTGTGCAGAAACATAAAATTTGACATGGTGGGAGAACAACCCGCTCCAAAGTATATCCAAATCAGCTACGCAGACTAAAAAGAGTGGAAAAACTGCATAGCCTCAAATCACAGCCCATATTTTCTGAAGCTTCCCAAAAGGAATGGCGAATACCATTTGATTTACCAACACGAATTTCCGGTTTTCCCATGAAATGTTAAGTACCCCAACGCCTTTGGGCGTTGTTTATCGACAACGGTGAGATAAGCTTGATAAGGGTTTAACAGGAAGAACGATTTTGTTACAAACCTCTGTAGACACTGTATCAGGTAACGGAGGAGAGCTAATAACGCCGAGCAGAGCAGCCCAAGTTTCCTCAAACTGCTGTCTTGATGTCCAGCCTAAACATAGCATGGTAAGGACAATAGGGCTATGTTGACATAATACTGGATAGGACAGCTTTCCGTGCCGACACGAAAAGCAATCAGGTACAGCATAAACAGTAACGGCACAGAACTGGAACAAGTCGTTCACACACATCGAACATCGTACCGGAGCCGTTTGCCGAGAGGGTTTGGGGAACTAAATCCCAGTCCTCACTTCCGAATATTTACTTCCGTCTCAATGGATTCCAGTCCTCGCTTTACTTATTCACATCTACTACGGTGCGCATAGCGGTTCACACTTTATCAAAGTGTGACACAAAACCTATCCCATATTTGATGCACCACTTTCGAGAAAGGCGCAGCGCAGTTTCCGTTACAGAGACTGTTCTTATGTGTGAAGGGAAGCCCTATCCAGTATGGTTTTCGTGTCGGCGTAAAAGCTGTCCGGTATAGCGGGAACATGGCCTAAATGGAAATATGTTCCCGCCAAAATGTAAGGGAGGAGGAGGAGAAGGAAAAGGAGAAGGAGAGAACTGTGGAGATTAAGCCAGGGGTCAATTTAATAAAAAAATTTACACTTCTAATTTACAAGTGTAGTCATTGTTTAAGAGTCTCAAAACAATAGCTACACTTGTAAATTACACTTGTAAAAGTTTTATTAAATTGACCCCAGGATTAAAAGTATAGAAGTGGATTTTCGTTCATGATTTATCACTTCACGATGCAGGATCCACAAAACAAACATTGTACATGCAGTAAAATTCAGACCGACTCTTTCGTCAAACTTCCAAATCAAAAATTACAGAAAGCTAAAACCGATGAAAATCGTCGAAAATCGAAACTTTTTAAAGAAATCAAGCTATTATTATGTAGTCTTCACTCTTAGTATTACTGAAGTTGTTTTTTTCTTTTGAACAATTGCTTACCAATTAAATTAACCCTTTTCACAAATTCATCCAGCACATCTTTCTCTTTTAGTATCTCTATTGGCAGTGGCGGAAGCTCGGTTTTTAACGGTCCTTCAGGGATTGGGGCCCATCCTATAGCCCAAACCAGGGGTGGAGTCCGTGCGTAGCTATTGACCAGCGGCTGCCTCGCCAAGCCAACTATTACGTCATGAAAAGGACCGATAAGGAATTGAGGGACAGAGGTCCCTCCACCAGTGGATGACGTCATCAATGCAAGGAGGCGATGGACTAAAATGGAAATCTCGTTGCAAGCTTTTCTAGCGATTTGAATTCCTAAAAAAAGAAAATGGTTAAAAAGAAAGAAAAGTGAAAGAAAAAAGGGGCCACAAGGTTAAGGTAGCCAATAGACCTTTTTACCGATACGGCGGCCATATTGAATTAATTCGATTTAAGGAGTATTATAGGATACCCATAGGATACCCGTTTGTATTTTTGAGTGCTTTTCGGGACATTTTTTCTTAAAGTTTTCTTAGAATAAGATTGTAATGAGAGAGAAGATCCTTGTGCCGTGTTTGGATGTAATAATGATCGCCTTTTTCTAGTTTAGTATTAGAAATATGGTCTTTCACTGTATATTTCTCGGGAAAAAGGCGATCATTATCACATCCAAACACGGCACAGGGATCTTTTTTCCCATAACAATCTTATTCTAAGAAAAAATTTAAGAACAAATGTCCCGAAAAGCGCTCGAAAATACAAACGAAATGTGCTCATGCTCCCTGGGCATCCTGTAATACTCCTTAAATCGAATTAATTCAATATCGCCCCCGTATCGGTAAAAAGGTCTATTCCCTAAACCCGTTTAGCTCTTGTGGTGATTAGTACCAAATGTCTCCTCATAATAATACTACTCGTTCAAAAGGAAAGGTTTCAAGAGTAAACCAAATAAACTGCAAATAAAATTCATCGACAATGTAAAAGAAAATTGTAGGAAACAACAAGCGTGGACGCAAATGAAGTGACCACTCCAGTTTTCCAGCATCATTTTCTGCGTTACTATCGTACAACTGAGTTTATTTTAACTTAAGCCTCCATAACGAGGTCATTAAGACACGCGCGAAGCAGGAGGAATAGTCGGGGAAAAGCACGAGAGGTCAACCTGAGCGCTCTGTTGTAGAGGTCATTTAACGTTTTGTTCTCACACAACTAGTACTAACTAAAGTGTAGGGAAGGCGGGCGTGGTCTATCGGGGGACAAAACGCTCTTGCTACAACAGCGTTGTGCTTTGTGTAAATTTTAAGTCTGACAGGAAATTGAAACGGGCGTGATCGGATTACGAGTGATTGAGGAGGTACAAATGCGTGTGCGTAATGGCAAGTAGAGATTTTGATCCTTGCCCGTGAAATTAACTGATGTTATTTACCTTCATCGGTGATATCAACCTCTGTTTCGTCACTAAAATTGTGCACTCCCTTATCGTCTGAACTGCCACACACTGTAAATAAGGAACACACACAAAGCTTATAAACTATGCACTGTTCACCTCTAAACATTACTATTCAGGGAGGGTTATACAAGGACAGTAAGGGTGTGTTTGTTTGAAAAATTCAAGGGCAGTCTGAATGTCAGCCGTCTCCAACCCCTGACCTGGGGTGGGGTGCTGGCAAAAGAGAGAGAGAGGAGGGTGTCCTTCCCCCAACGTCCTTCACAGGTTGGGGCTGACATTTTGGACTGTTTTTATGTGCTCATTTTCTATTTTAAGAAATTCTCATCTTAAATCTGCCGTTTGCCGTAGACGTGATTCTAAAACTCTCTAAGGATGCAACTGTTCCTTAAAGAAACTTCAACTCAATGAAGCTTAATTATCTTGCTCACCTGAGTTTAACAGCAAATGAACGTGACTGATGGCAGAACAAACCAAAGGAAAGAACTGAAACTCCCCAACACTTTTACAACAATCTAAACTGAGAAACTAAAAATTGAAGAGAAATCAAATATCTAAAACAATGAGGGCACAAGAGCCCTTAAAACGTTTTTTTTTTCACCCCGAAACACTGAGGAGTTCTTAAGACCTCGTTCGTGTCTGTGCGTTCCAGATCGATTGGAATTTCAAAGTGTGGTTTTTGGGGAGAGGGGAAAACCAAAGTACTCGGATGAAAAA
Source organism: Porites rus (assembly GCA_964035705.1). NCBI lineage: Eukaryota > Metazoa > Cnidaria > Anthozoa > Scleractinia > Poritidae > Porites > Porites rus. The sequence goes on from OZ037996.1 coordinate 21,630,787, forward strand.
AAACCTCTAGAAGCAGGGGAGAGAAACAACAACAAACTCAACCCACAAATGGTGTCAACGCCGGGATGCGAACATAGGCCACATTGGTGGGAGGCCAGTGCTGTCACCATCGCGAAACTCTTCCCCCCCTCCCCTATCCTTGCTGTCAAAGAAGTCGTCTGAAGGTGTTGGCATTTTAAGACTTTAAAACAGATACTATAGTGCATTACCTTGGCGAGGCATTCGAGCTGAGACGTCAGCTCAGTGGAACAAGGATGGTTTCCCTTCACGAAGTTACAGTGGACCATCTGCAGACAAGAGAAGTAAAGGACTTTGTAGCCACTGACAGTTGTAAGTAACCTGTATTAATAAATGGTTGTCGTTGCTCTTGTAAGAGCCAGGCTCGTTTTCAAAGCTGTACAACGGCTCTAACAGCAGTAAAGCAGAAGAATAAGTGGATACTACGTGGAACAAGTATCAATGAAGGGAGTAAAAACGCGTAGAAAATACAACCAACTTTTCGACTATTCATCCAAGCGCTAGAAATACAAGTGATTTAACGCTTGGAAACAATGCAAACAGTGCTGACGTAAACACACGAACAGTGTACAGAAAAAGCAACTTGCATTACATTGCTCTAACTGGGTGACATATGTAGAAACCCAATCGTTTGCAAAAGGGAAAAATATACGTCAAATCAAACAAAATATGTTACTGCTACAGCTAAGACTGATATCTTGCATCACAAAATATATCATTTGAAAACACGTTTGACAATCATGACTTTGATAAAAACGTCTGTTTTTCGTACCGCTAGCGGGATGAAGATAAACTGAAAAAGAACTTCTTTTCCAGACTCAGGGATTGCACAATGTTCAGGAAGAATGAGAATGCCACTAGCCAACGCCACAAGAGCACGGGAAATACACGTGACTTTCTTACACCATACAGCATCGTTGCACAGTGCTGACAATCGATCAGAGGCCAGACAAACACATTGGATTTTAGAGGAATTTTCGCTGTCTGAAATTAGAACAAAACCATTAACACAAGGTATAGATCATTACATGCTATCTTCAGAGAAAAGATTTTCACAAACACTTCACTTTGTTTACCATGAAACGTCGCCATAACAGCAAAACACTTGAGGCACCATTAAAATACCTAGGTAACGCTAAAGAGATTTATACCCCTTTTACACGGGAAGGGGACCATTTTATGACGCTCGAATTTTTTACCAGTGCAACCCGTTTACATGGACTGACCATGCAAATTCTGTTACAGTACTGTTTCCACAGGTCGGCATAAATTTTTGCCAGTACCGGTCAGCATTGAAATGGCTCTTTTTATCAATGGCGCGTAACTACAATCAGCAACAAAATGAGTTGGGACACTTCGCCCATTATTCCGCGCGGCCAAAGCATTTCGGGTCACGTGGTCCGACCGTTCGCCTCGGATATGTCACCGAAGTGAATTGACCGAGAGAACTGGTAAAACGACGTAAAGAGACTAGGCAAGGAGCTTCCTTCTCTTCATACGGAAACACCTTGACCGTACGAAAATTTGGAAGCCTAGCCGTTCAAAGTTCCTTGTGAACAGAGTGAAGGTATTGAACAGTTCCGAGCGAACGAAGTGTCCGTTCAAATTTTTCAGTCGGTCGAAAATTCATCCGGTGCCTTGTGAACGCCTTTGTAATGTTGCAAAAGAAACGTGTTTCCTGGCGCGTAAAACATTGGGTAACAACGCAGCGGAGCACCATGGGTAAGAAAAATTGGTTATCTATGAATCTAAAAAATTTTGGGACAAAATCATTTGCACGTCCACCCTTTCATGTTCGCGGATGTAAAATGTCACATTTACTCGCTAGGAGTTCAGGGCATATACTATCTGTGTTTAACTTGGAATTAGACATTGACGTCATGGCCGTCCAGTAGAAGGTCTTCCAGAAGGTATGTTTTCCCATAAAATTGTAAGAGATTAAGTGAATTTTCCCTGTATTTCCTCCAAAAATGGGCCTCCATAGGACGGCTGGACACCCTTCTGGTTAAAGCCTCGCGTCATGGTCAATTAATAGCTGTCAAACAAGGGTATCCGCTGACCAGTGTCACGTAAATGTATCGGCTCAGGTATACAACTCATTGAGCTAGGTGACTATTATCCGTTGTCCAGTTATTGGTTTTCAATTGATCTCGGGCTCAGGTCCATTTTTTTAAGGTGCAATTTAGTTTGCTTTCTGCCTACGGCAAAAGTTGAATTACTTGAGAAAGACATTCCTTGAAAGATCACTAGAGAGCTTCGCTTTTGGCCTTGGCTATTAAATCTCTATTGTTCTTAAAAGGGACTTCCCGAGGCTCAGCCCGTGTATAAAGTCAACACATATCATATTACCTCTAAACGTTCGGGTACGAATGACGTCCTGGACAACATTTTCGACATGCGAGAACAAACTGAGTTTGGAAACCAGCAAAAGATGATCGACATCGCTGTTGTCCAGTTGGTCTGTGTTGTGATATAAATTGCTTGCCACATCCTGAAAACATAATTAATTCGAAAGCAAAACAAAAGACTCTTACAACAGACATTTTATAATAAACCCCATTAAATGTACGTTTGCCACAGCTGTATAGGATTCCCCTATTAGCACACTAATACACTACGTGTGTTATGTGCATGTGTATCAGTTCTCTAAGTCGAAAAAATGAGAAAGGTGCGCATTAAGTACCTAGAAGCCACTGGTTTCCTTTCACTTCGTTTGGCACGATGCGCCACTTCCACGTTTCCCATAATGCACCTTCTTTGCCCCCAAAATTTTGCTTAAGCATTGTTTTCAATTTCTCTTGCGACGGTTTTAATACCCAGGGGAAATGAAAAACAAAGGTTATGCAAAATTTGGGAGGGCAAATAAGGTGCATCATAGGAAATGTGGAAGTGGCGTATACTCCTTAATAAATGGCTGTCGGAAGTTTAAGTGTACTCCTGCATACATAAATACGTACATTCAAACTGAAACACTCTTGTGTTAAGTCTTTTTTTTCCATCGATATGAAATAAGATCTTGAGATTGACAATTCGATTTACGTAGCGATCCAAAAACTGCTCTTCACCATTTCTATTCCGTTTTTGCATCGCCGTGAACTCTTTGACCATTTCCTTCACTTCTGCACTCATAAGTAACGTCAATGATTCCATACTGACAACATACAATCACTGACGTCAGAGTGACTGACGTCAACGATTGTATATTGCCCGCACCTTCCAAATATGGCCAGCGCCAGCTGGTTGTGAAGAATTCACTGGGGATTAAAGCCAATCAGAAACGGAGAAATTTTTTGAATGAGTTTAAAATGTTTTAACTCGTATAGTACCTCTGCATTTTGTCTTCGGGCAGTCGACTGAAGAGTTCTTTCGATTCCGCGTAGAACACATTCTTCAAGCAGAGAGAGGTCAAACTGCTAAAATATCAAAAAGAGTGGGAAATAAAAGTCCTTACTCTTACAAGTAGCATTCGATAGTTTTCTTATCCAATAATCGAAATACAAATTATCCTCTCTTGTGATACCATACATCTATTGTGGCATCTGTAAAGGATGAATGTGATGCTGACGACAGAGAATGAATAATTCCCTCCTGATCGACCGATCATTGTACTAGGGTATTTGCACCTCCCCCCAATGCAAATGGCTCACTTAACTACAAGCTGCAAAATCATTCAGGATTTTGAGTAAACTTGGCATTCACACTCGAGAGTACTTGTTTATAGCAGGCACTCATCAGTGGTACCTAAAGTTTGTAGGTTCTCACTGTAAAAAAATTGTTGCGTATTACATTACGATGTCTTTCACAGTGAGAAAACCAACCTCGTGATTGATAATTTCGGATACTTCTTTAGTATTTAGAACACTCAACATCTGAATGGCCTCTTGTGGGATAACAGCTCTTGTTTTTTGGCTCAACGGATGTCCAGCAAAACAACACTGCTCAGCGAGACGACGAAACCATTCCTAAGATAAAAGGAAGAAAGATCCTCTGCTAAGCAACCACGAATCAAAGAGGAATACTCACATTTCCGGCTGATGAAAACTGCCAAAGTGTCACTCAATTCCAGTCAAAATTCGTGGCCAAACTTATAAAAACACAAGATACAAGAAGACTTGACATGATACAGGTATTACTCCCTCATTTCTCCCTCAGTAAACGTAACTATTGACTCTCTAAAACGGACAAGCATTGAAGGAGAAGAGAAAGAAAGTAGCAAAGGTTCAAGGGACCTAAATATACTCGAGAAGGCTAAACAAGGCAAAGGAAGTCAAACTTGAATTGACAAGGCTCAAACCGTTTCAAGAAGTGACAATTCAGTGGTGCAATGCAATTCACCTTTATTTTTGTCATCCTCTAATCAAGCAACATTTTTAGTGGCATGATAGAAAACAGGTGAGCAAAATGCCGACATTTTTGTGAATTCCAGCCGCTTGTGGTTATAAATTGCCAATAGATCGTTTTCACATGACGTCGTGGCGGCCATATCGGTGTATCAAAACAATTCCTGTGGGGATTGAACACTTTTCTCATTTAAGAACTTTCCTTTGTTCCAAGAAATTTGCTTAGCTACTGATCACGTGAGTGAAAACGATCTATAGAGTGTTTTCACAAGAAGTCAATCGACGGCCATGTTGGCGTCTCAAACCAGTACTGTGGGAGCTGAACTCTTTTCTTATGTCCTCTTCTGCAAACGCTTTCTTTTGTTCCAATAAATTTGCATAGATGCTGGCCACGTGAGTGAAAACACTCTACACGGTTTAAAACAAAGACCCCGATCAAGTTTCTTTTCCCACTTGGTTTGCCAAGCGTCAAACTCTTTAAAGATTACCATCTTACCCTGCCGATTGTGTAGTTTTCCAGGGATGAGACTAAATCTTCACCACTGGGCATTTCGCGTTGAGGAGGTGAACTGGGGCCGAGAATTCTATTCACCAGTAAAAGCAGTGACGAATTTCTGAAGGAACAAGATATACGTTATTATTACACATTCAAACTATTTCTCCGTTTCGGCTGGCTTAATCCTCCACATAATTCTTCATAACCAGTGAGTGCTGTAGGGTTCAAACCTTTCACAGATAAACTAAGAACATGTTCAGAGCATAATTTGATTGACTATCACTGACGTCAGTCAGTGATGATAAATAATCCACGATTCACGTCATGCAGGCCTCCGTGGATAGCGCCTCCTCCATTTGTACAAATTTCAATATCATATTAAAAAAGCATTTTCTGGGTATACCTTGCGCCTGTCTTTAATGATCTTCAATTTTACCCACAAACAACAAGCTAACGCATTAACTGTATTGTAAATACACTAACAAAACCACCTTTTCGCTGCCTTCTTTGACGCAATCAACTGACAAACAGATCTCAGGTCATCTTCTAGTACATCTTGCGCCGAGTCCTGGTAGAGCAAAAACAAACAATCAGCACATGTTATCGCAAGGTCTGCTTGATTCTTAAAAGTAATTTTAACCACTGAGAGAGAGTTGGTTACAAGGGGAATCTTCTTCGGTAAAGTTGAAAAATTAAGAACTGCTTTGAAGTTCAAACCTAACAGACTTGATCTCACGCACAACGACAGGCAATGAAATACTTCCAGGCGAGAGCTCACGCCAAAACAGACAGTTATGAGGTCGCGCGGAAAACCTGAGGTTATTTACGGCAAAAAAATAAGTTAAATCAGAGTGGACACAAGTTATTAAAAACCATCACCAGTACACGCAGGTTCTGGCTACACTAAGGAATTGTAAGATTCTACAAGTTTAAAACTTCTGACAGCTTGCAGCTACGTTTGAACGAGGGCATCGTTCTTTGAAACCCGCAATCAATTCATGCAGTCTTAACCTTTTAATTCTAGTACTACTTTCACTGCCAGCAAAATGTGATTCTTAAAGGTGAACATTGAGCGCGTAAAAAGCTGTTCGGGCCCGAACGTTATTAGGACGTCGAGAGACAAATAAGGTTGCTGCAAAAAATATAAAATTACCCTCTTCTTCCCGGATGAGTACATCTCAAGCTTTCTGCGAATGATGCGCTCGGTCATTCGGACAACAGATTGATGACTGGAGTCCAGAAAACTCTCTGTGAGTATCCTCAACAGATAAAGAGACTGCGACTGGTGCACTGCCTTCAAACAGAGCAACAGAGCTTTTACAAAGGTTGGCTGAAAACAAACAAAAATTAATTAGAAAGTTGCAAAAGCATGGCGCAAAAAAAGGCCCCATATTAAAAAACCAGACCTTCCAATTATCCGGCGTGTAAACTATAAAATGAAATAAAGTAAGGCTATTTGCTAGGTTCGGCAGAGAGCACCCATCGAGTGTGGTCGGAGACCGTCGGGGAATCAGTCATGCAAGTTTCTCACTTCATCACCGGGCTTAAAGTGTTATTCAGAAAAGCAGTTGCTATACAAGGCCATCTTAATTATTTATTATTCTCACTACTAATGACCCATGGACATATAATGTGGTTAAGTTATCAGGCTTTTTCCTATTTTTACTATTTTACCCGTTTCACGGCTTCAGGTAGTGACCTGCAGGAACTGACAGAGTCCAGTAAAAGCTTGCTTCCTTCTGGACTGCTGTAAAGTATACTGCGAAGGGAGAGCACATGTAAGTAAGACGGCGTCGCCACACACTGCTCTAGAATATCACATCCATATCTCGCCCAGGGGGCCAAAAAATTAAATAAAGTTATAAAGCTAAAGCTACCGTTTTAGAGTCTGAAAAGAATAGCGACACTTGTAAGTTACACATGTAAAAGTTTTATCTAATTTTCCTAAAGTCTCCATAACGCTCGTGTGTTTACTCAGCCAAAAAATTGGGTACAAGAATAACAAAAATGCATGGATAGCAGCAAGCGGTGATTCGCTTAATCTTATTGGCCCTTTGAAAGCTCCGCGTGACACTGGGTCAAGTGTTGTGTCGAACTGATTTATTGGACTGTTCCGGAAGCGTGATGGCCACCCACACTATGGCCTATTTAGACCCGTTGCCGTTGCCTGGAAATAAATCCTTAAGGTCGTCTTGTTACCTAAGAAATCCTTGTATAGGCGGTTCTTCAGCCATAAGTATTAAGTCCTCAAATGACATCCTAAGCAGAGTTCCGGCATGAGACAAGTCTAACTTTCCTTGGTCCTGATGGGTTAAGACAAAAAGTCAAGCAACTTATAGCATAGGCCAAAAAACATTGACCTCGTCTCGCTCCCAACGACGCGTCGCGATGTTGGAATAATGAAGAAAAAAGAAACAATTCAGGAAAACCTAACCGTTACCAAAGGTAAAGTGACTTTGAGGTCTTATATTATGCTTTAAAATCTCCCGCTATTATTTAGTTCTTCATGTTATTTGGGAATGAAAGTCCAAGAATTGCTACAGGAACAGAAAATTACGTCTTTCATAAATTTCTGTCAAAATCCAAAACTGCGAAAAGAGTAGCCTGCCTGGCAGGCGTTCGAAAAGGAAGGGGAAGGGAATTAGGGCGCGAGACCACGCGCGAGGGAGGAGGGGGGAGGGGAACGCGTTTACTTCCCTCCCTCCTCGCGCGCTCCCTCGCGTTCCTCTCGCGCCTAAAACTCCCTTTCACATGCCTTTCAAACGCCTGCCACGCAGGCTACGAAAAAAGTGACAATTGAATACTTTCCGGGAAGAATTTGGCAGCTTAAATAACCCCACCCCTAGGAAATTAGTTTTCAAGAAAAAAAACCTGCTAATGCCCGGGGATTACCCCGAGGGAAATGGACTAAGCTGAAATTGATCGATGCAGCTGAAATTGGTCAATGCATAATACCTAAATAAACTGATGTCTGAACATAAAAGAGAAGTAAGCCCGGTAATGAAAACATACCATGTGCTGGGTTATGAGAAGATCGCAGTACATCAGGAGTACTCCTAACTTGGTCACATCCTCATTCAAGGTCGGACCTTCTAAATCAATATCACCGCCTGAGGCTATAAAGCAGATAAGTAAAAAATGTCAAATGAAGAGAAAATCAGCTTTTTTCACTGTTTCCCATAGAAACGTCTCGGTTTTGTTTTAACCCTTCTAGTGATGAGGTTGAGGTTCCAGAGTGTACCCCGAGCTGTAGTTCATTAACGTTTAGAGAATCTTAAAGCATCAGATTAATCTCAAAAGAAAGCTATTCAGTGGAACTTTTACTGCGTTGTTGATTATTTATTGATTCTTATAGCATAAAAGTTGTTTATGGTAGAGAAAAAACTCGGGAATGCGAATGTAGGGGAAAGCTCTTCGGCAGTTTCTTGATTCCATGTTACTTATAATGATACTGAGCAATCATGATTTTCCTGTGAAAGTGTCCATAACACTATACATGGCGGATTTAACTACAACTTTAACTCGGGGAACTGTAAATTAAATCTTAAGTTTGACTAGCTCCCAATCTTTTCGCGGCTCCCCCGTCAAATCTACAAATAACGACACTGACCTGGCTACTACCGCACTCTCCAACTAATCCCGCCACTAAGTTAGTCTACGAAGGCTAACTCATTTGAAGTACACTTCACGGTGTAAGCAAGAATGTAAGCAAATGCGCAGAATTTCCGCCAAGTCCTCTTAATCCTATCAGTACTACCAGAAATCCATAAGGAGTTGAAACGTGTAACTCGCGTTCAATGCTTGTGAATATTCATTTTGACCATATTTGGAAATCTAAGTGACGGATATCCATTTTCAACAAAATGGCTGCTGCGCGATCACCATGCAGATGTTTTAAGACAAGAGTTCTGCATTTCAAGGTTAAAAATACACCGTTAAAAGACAAAAAATGGAAAGAGAAAGTTCAAAAGAATGCTCAGCTTTCTTTTTGTGGAGAAAGGGAAGTTTTTCATCAAGAAATCGTCCTTCGAGGAATTCAACCTTGTTTTCTTCACGGCGGAGCCCATGGTCTGTTTTTAAATGCAACCAAGTCAGCGAAGTTTTTGCTGAATTTTTAGGTACATTTTGCAATCTGTGGCCAAGACAATTAAGTTTTTGAAAGGGAATTTATGTATTTTTTTATGTTTCATAGACGTTTATAAATTTTTCTCTTCGGCGCTAAAGAAAAATTACAAAATGTGCCCTGATTTCAAATGGATTTTGCATTGAATTTTGCCATGTGCTTACCCGATGCCACTTGCGTGAACGGATCCACGATGCAGATAGTGTTTTCCGAATTGCTTTAAAGGATTAACTTTTTGGACTTTGAATAAAAATTTTCAAGGAACGGCTTCTCTGTCTATTGTTTTGAGTTTGTTCAGTCATAAAATTAGCTCAAAACACGATCGTGACTACAACACCCATGTTTAATTTAAGCTTTTAAAATGCTTCTCACATTCATTACAAGCATCACTTTTTGCGAAGATGTCAGGTTCAGGTTTTGGACACTTTCGATACGCAGCTAATGAATTTAATTCGAAAATATTTTTCCACTGTTTATTCTAGACTTTTAACATAAAAATTTTAAAAGCCTATTTGCAGTATAAGTTTACCGTGCAGAGGGTCAACGAGGCATCGTTTTTTGAAGTGACAACTTCAAGAAGTTGCGAGGCCGTCAATGGGTTTCATAATGTTACGTTTGGCCCGGGTGGTAAGGCAATAATATCCTGCTCAGTGTTTCGGTAATATTCCTGGTTTCAACCTTTGAAAGCTTTCTCGGCTTTCGGGAGTTTTTCCCCCGTTTGTCGGCCATTTTTTTAAGCGGGCGCGGGAACCTGAAGGAAAATTACGTCACGTTGTTTACGAAGTTTGATTGGTCAGTTATCTCTTCTTTTCGTTCCAAATATGGTACTTTCGAAAATGAATAATCACGAGCATTGCACAAAGCAAACATATGAGAGTTACACGTTTCAACCCCTTATGAGTTTCTGGTACTACACAACGTTTCTTTTGTATTTCTGCTATTAGTCTCAGTCGGCAAGATGTATAACTTTTACCTGTGCTTAAGCGAGTCCCCGTATCGATAAAACCACACCAGAATTGGGCGTCCATGTATTGGAGTTGCCGTAATACCTGGCACCACTGCAATACAAGTACTGGGTGGGTGTCCACCAGATGAGAAACACACTCATTAATTATGTCCACAGACGGCGCAATGAGAGGGGAAGAACTTGCTAGCTGTGATACTTTCTTGAAGTTTGCTGAAATATCAAGTTCAATAGGTTTAATTACGGTGGTTGTTAATGTTGAGTTCTTTCATAAAGTACATGAATGTGCAGGAAAACAGCTCTTTACAGGGATATTGAAATCAGTAAAGAACATTAATGGTATCACCCAATTTTTTACATAGATGACTGTGCACGAAATATATAACAAAGCTTCAAAATAAATGACAATACACAGTACTTTTTACAAAATAAAAGTTCATCATTAAAAAAAGGACGCACAATGGTAACCCTTACTGGAATGTAAATGGCTTAAATAATGGTCAGATAGGTGATGCTGCCTGCACTAGAAACCATTGCGTTTTAAAAACCCCTCTCGAGCAAAAACATTTTCCTGTTAACCTGCGAAAACAGCCGTTTCTCCTCGCTCCTCGCCGCTGGGGACTTCTCGCGAGGTGGAACGTCTGCAACTCAGCGACAGAAATTCCATACTGATGACGTAAATCAATGTTTACTTTATAAATCAGGTAGTCATGGGATTCCAAATGCAAATTTGTTCGATTTTAAGTTTCTTCTGGTCGATTTTAATAAATTGTTGTGTTCCTCTGCGAACGAGCTCCAGCAACACGCAAACGCTTCTTCTAGAGAAGAATATATTCCACAAATATTGGCTGTTTTGTTATATACTCAGCGCGTTTACATTTAACCTTTGTGGCCTTTTGTCTTTTCTCTGTCATGTGTAAACAATAGCTAAAACAATGTATCTACTCCGTCGACCAATCAGCGCTTCTGACCCGATTCCGGACAGAATATACGTCATCAGTATAGAATTTCTGTCGCTTAGTCGCAGACTTTCCTCCTCGCGAAACGTCCCCAGCGGCGGGGAGCGAGGAGAAACGGTTGTTTTCGCAGGCTAAATTCCTGGTTGTTGTTGTTGTTGTTGTTGTTGTTATTGTTGTTGTAACTAACTTTAGGCTTACTGCACACATGTTATACACAAACCTGATTTTAAAAGATGCGTAAGACATGTTAAGGTGCATCCAAACAGCTTAAACACAAATGTCTCTACTTCCAGCGACCGCTTACTGCTTTCCTCATTGTTCTTTGTTATCCTCTTAACATGACTGGCAGTCACCTCCACCACGTAAAAAAGAAATTTTACAAATACCTAAAAAGAAAAACATTCCTTATCTCTAATATATCTAGTGAAAGAAACGTTAGGTATGAGCACAAAGAACCTTTCGTCTCATGGTGCCGGAAATTTTGGCGCTCACTTAAGGTGCGAACGCCTAGACCTAGAAGAGGAAAGTATTTAAGCAATGTTCAATTAAGCTTTGTTTAACTTTAAGTACAGTAATTACTTAAGCCAATCATAACAGCCACAGACAGTCATAAGAATCATTTAGAGATGCAGTTGGTCGGATGCCAAGCGCGGGAAAAGAGAAGGTAATGTGCGATTTTGCAGCCAATCACAAGGTAGAGCAACGCACAACTTAAATAGTTGGGTGAAACACTAGGGAGCTAACCAAACCACGATGGCGACATCAGCGAAAACGTAACTTTTAAAGTGAATTCCTGATGTTGCAAATTTCATGGAGATTATTCCATTTCGTTCAATCGGTCAAATGTAAGCGAATTTCTCTGGCAATGAATTGTTCAGGTCCCTGTCCAAGGTTCAGAGAAAAACAATGAAAATCGTCGTCGTGTGCTTACTATGTCCTCTATAAAACCGAAATTAGGGAATTTCACGTCGTGGTCCTGAAGTTAGGGGGTAAAGAAATTTACCAAAAATGTATGCGGCACGTGTAGCGTGTTTCACTTTTTACGTTTTTGTTGGCGTCGCAGTCGTAGTTGCATAAGCACCCTATTACTGACATAAATTGAGATACTTGACCAAGAACTTACTTCTATTGGCAACAGAGGAGTCCCAGGCTTCTGAGCACATTTGGGTCTGAGACCTGATTGGTCAATTCTAGACAGCAGAATATCTTCTGAGACATGAGCCATGAGAGTTTGAAACATTACCAGCGTTGTAGCCAACCAGCGCCCAAATATCTCAGACTGGAACTAAAATTAAAGTAAAAAATATGAATTGAAGCAAGGCATTTGTTGAGGACAGTGACTGGTTATACAAAGGTACTTTTTTTCGCAGTTTTGGCCATAAAAAAGTTAAGCATGTCATTCATAACCTGCGCCACAGACGAAACTAAACCTGTGGTTAAGTCAATCTGCGAAACTGTGCCGAAATCATTGTTCTGTGCCTCCACCTGTGTACTTGGATTTGAGTATGCGCCATGATTGCCCTGTTAAAAAGTTATTGCCAATCAGGTTGAAATGAAATTTGAAACGCACTTTGGGTTATTCGTTGAGTCCGTTGGAGGGCCAAAAAAAGGATATCGGCTCTGCTTCGCAGACATTACTAACTGAGGTTAAATTAAGTCTGCGACACAGGCTAGTCAATCAGGATACTTAATAACTAGACAGTCTGAAACTCAGTACTCAAGAGTGCTCTTGGGCTATACCGGATAGCTTATCATGTTGACATGAAAAATACTCTGACCTGCTATGAACACCTCCTGTTCACGGTGTCACGAAAAGTGGGCCCAGAAACCTATCCGACCGGTAAAGATCTCCTTTCAAGATCAGCGCGGCGTAGCTTCCATTACAGTAATCGGTCTGAAATTACCGTTTGTATGTCTGAACAAAAGCCCTATCTGGTATGGTTTTCGTAAAGGCGCAACAGTTTAATACCCTGTATTGTGTAGGCATGGGCTTATATAGGGAGGCAGAGTCATTAGAAAACAAAGTTGTTAGATATCTCCGTAATGAACAGGAAGTGTTTCCGATAAAAAACTGATACATGCATATGCAGTGCCGTAGCCAGACCAAACGGCCAACCGAGGCAGGCGGGAGTTGCTAGGGGGGTTCGGGGGCATGCCCCCCCCCCCCCCCGAGAAATTTTGAACTTTAGTCTCTCGGAAATGCGATTTGCAGCGTTTTCTGGGCCTTTCGGTAACTTTTTTTCGAGTTAATTTAAGTGGAATTTAAAAAGCAATAATCAGAAACAAGCTACATAATCTGGGTGACCGTTAACCTCGCCAATGGTTTTGATCAGTATTTGTTCAAAAAAAATTTGAGTTAACGTACGTAGCCCCTTGAGATCGATGATATGGTAATTTTTTCATAGTATATTGACTGAATTGCTGAATTCTTTATAATATCATGATGCGTTAAAAATATCCGATGATCGCTTATGTAAAATAAAAATGATCGGCGAAATTCGTCAAAATTTTACCGAGGCGAGTGCCTCGGTTGGCCTCATACTAGCTACGGCGCTGATATGTACCTCTCTCAAAAGGGAAATAAAATGCAACAGGTTTGAAGCGGTGGTAAAACCCCATTTTTTGGCGAATGTGGTTGCCTAAACACCTGATCACACCTGCCTCCTCCCCAGTGGCGTCGTTTGTCGCACTTTGGTTGGTCGCGAACAAAGGCGAGCGTGAAACGAGACTGACTGAAACATGAGGCAATACACGAGGGAGAATCAAGAGAGGCGAAGCAACGTCTCGTTCGCTCTTACCTTCCCACCGTCCTTTGCGCGCAAAAACGCATTGCAAGAAAGACGTCTGGAAACAAGGCAGTAATCGCGCTTCACATTCATTGTTCTTTTTTCTAATTTAAACATTTTTTTTAGGAAAATGTATCCAATGGCCTCTACCAGAAACTTATGAAAAAAAGAAATGGACAGTCTTGTTCCTCTTTGTTCAGTTGGTGCATCAGGCAGATTTTCCGTTTTTTTCAAGAGCATAAGAAATAGTAGGTTTTACTCACCGGATCAACACTGGAAAATGATACCCTCAGCAAGACATCCACAGGCCACAATGAACCAGGAGCAACAGCAGCAAGGAGACTTTGAAGCATCTCAAAACCATACTCCGATTCAACATGCACCTACGAATACAATGGTAGATCAGATCAGTATTTTTAGCTGGTTTCATTCTGAAACCTTTTGCAGAGTGCTCAGTTAAAATTAAAAAAATTGCAACACAAATAGCACCTTGTGAAATTATCGAAGGGGGTTTCATTTGAATTGTTTAATGCGCCGCAAGAATTAAAATTCGTCAGTAGTCTCAAAAGTTGACAATTACACACAAATTTATATGAGTGACTCTACTAAGCATGATTAGTTTGAGCCCAATTTTTACCTTTTGATTGGCTAGAAGAGGAAGCAGAAGGTCTATGACTTGTCCAGACAGGTTCCTCCATTTGACTTCATCTCGTTGGTAGCAGTTAAGAACAACGACTAACATCTCCAACACCTACAATTTTGACGGTAGAGTAAGAAAAAGACAGCAGTTAAGTAACGTAACACCTTACAGGCTGATTGATTGATTAATTGTAGGAATGATTGATTGACCGATCGATTGATTGACTGACCAACTAACTGGCTCACTACCCGTCAGAGGAACCATCTGTTTGACTAACTGGCTTAACCATAGACTCTGAAGATGGCTTCCTTACAGTTACAGGTTGTAAAGATATCAGTCACTATAACCTGCAATCAGGCCCAATTTTTTCCTTTTTTTTTTTTTTTTTGAGAAAAGCCGAAGAGAGGAAAAAAGCCCTCTATTCCACTGGACAAACTAGAGATGTAAGAGGGCAAAATCACAGGCTAGAGTCACTATGACTCTTGGGTTCTGAGGAAATAGCTGACTAGGCCTGAATATCTGACTGGTTTAATACCTGTCTGACTGCTTCAAAAACTGACTGACTGACCGATTAACGGATTGACTCATACTAACGGTAGTGAGCAAGGCTGTACGACCCACAGAACAAACTGTCTTGATTAGACAGTTAGCTCGCTAATGGACTAACTGCTGCCTGAAGAATCATACCTCAGGGTAATGCACAAGACGAAGCAGCATAGAAACCACCACCTCTCTTTGTGTCTCCAAATCCTCTCCAATCTCACTCTTACCAGCAGCTCGAAGAACGAACAAGTCATGTATTATTGGCTGTAGGGCTGGAATAGCTAAAATATATGGGGGAAAATCTTAATTTAGTAACTCATGAAGGGAAAAGTTATCAGTGTTTTTCAGAAAAAGCTTTGAAGTTTTCGTACCATGACTCTGAGCTGGCTGTCCACCGGCCATGATCCCATCACAAAGCTGAATGATCCTTGGCATTCCTACAATAGCTTTTGGTTCATTAAACTTGGGCTGAAAGCATTCATAGGAGAGAAGAACGAGAAACTGGAAGACGTGAGGAAGAAATGTGTCACAGAATCTGTTAGGAAAAAAAATAATGGTGTGAAAATGAGTAAGAGTTTAGAAAATAAGAGCAAAGTGGCCTTTTAAACAATGAAGGGCTACAAACATAGATAGTTAAGTTTGGAATCTTTGATATAGCATCTAAAATGAACTATGATTGTCTAAAAAAGTCAAAGCTAATGGACGCAAAACTTTATGTTAATAACAAGAACCGATATCCAGACTACTGTAAAGGACGAATATTTTCACTTACTTTATTTGGCCTGCATCGATGAATTCAAACTGTTTCTGGACATAGCTGATGAAAACCTGAAAAAACAATACCACCATCAACATACAAGCAAATTTAGACTGTTCAAAGTCGCTAATTTTTCCATAAGATCGTCGAGATCGAACGCTCACCGCCACTGGCAGCCATTTTCCAATTGATTTCAAATTTACCTAGGGGCGGGCATCGGTGTTTATATACTACTAATTAACCGAGATTAAGGTCATTACAGGGATATCTCAGACCGAGGCCTTGACCACGGCCGAGGTCTGAGATTTCCAATTAATGACCGAACGAACGAGGTTAACAAGTTATATACTATAGGGCCTGTCGAGGTCGTGTTCACTGAACCGAAACGAACCTGGCGATGTGATCGAAACCACAAGACAGTTTCTTTGACGATGAGAAATTTTGGACCCGAGCCCCGATTTTGGACCTGGACCAGATCAAAACCAATAACTGGTCAGCGGATGACTTTAAAAGCACGTCACCTTGATGAGTTGTCCAGTTCAGCCCGCTGTGCAGTCATGTGGCACTGGTCAGCGGATAGCCTTTTTGACAGCGGTCAATTGACCATAACATGGATGTCCACTATCAAGTTTTGTGTTTAAAAACACAGATTGTATAAGCCTTGGACACCTGGCTAGTAATGCCTGGTCATTACAACAAACAGCCAATTAGAGCGCGCGTACTATTGTATACACTGTAACTAATCAACAATACTGATAATACAGCTAGTCACCTGACCTGATCTGCATCCAGTAATGAATAGTTGACTCTGAGTTTGATGAGCTGAGCCAGTAGACTCAGAACCTGTTGTTGTAAGATGATACTACTTGACAGAGTGTATTCCTTCAATGCACGAATCACTAATGGCTCAAACCAACGGATAAATGAGTGGATAGGGGATTGCTATAGGAAAAAAAAACATGAGCAAATACTTCACTAAGTGGTGATGTAACAGGGTGAAACAAGATGATGAATTCATCAGAGTAAGATTCTGGGAAAATCCCCACCCACCCTTCCCCAAACTCAACGTCAAGTTTTGGAGTATGGGTCTCTTAACCCTTTAAGCCCTAAGAGTGATGAGCGTCAAATTTCTCCTTGTAATATCAATGCTTTGTAAAACAGAGTGGTCATGAGAATTACGGACATGATCACACAAGATGAATCTCATTGATACTTCAACAAATTCTCCCAACTACTTCTATTGATAACGTATAAGGATAACAAATGAGAATCTGAATTTTGATGTTAGGGTTTAAAGGGTTAACATGAGCCCTGTTGACCGGAATGGCCCGGTTTCCAAGATCTCGCCTTACATGTAAATTCTTCGTATAATTTTCGATGTGCTCATATTAGAGGACGGGCCGGCTCGACCACAGAGTTCGCGGTTTTTGCAACCGAGATCTCGGTAAGAGGGCTGGAAATTTTGCCATATGAACACTTCAGCCCGGTTACCGGGATGAATTCTGGCGGTCCGGATGGCATCATCTTGCATTACCTGTTGTATCTTCCACTTCGTAAGCATCCCATTCAATTGTAGTGATACAGCTTTAAGAGTTGCCGTAGCTATAATAGGCGCGAAATTTTTGTGTTTCGCCATGTTTGCTTTGTTTCTCGAATTTGGCGCCAGAACTCGTCCCCAAGAACTTTGGCCTTTTCTCATCTCGGAAACCGGGCTGAAATTTCTCATATGAGCCCAAGGCGAAATTCATCCCGCTAACTGAGCCAGCTCAGTCAACCGGGCTCATGTGAAGAGGTACTAATGAGAACGAGGCTATTGCCGTATAACAGTGTCACTAATGGTTGTGTTAAGCAGCAGCTTTAACAGAACGGAGATTATTTGGCAATAATACTGCCTGGCTGCCCGGCAGTAAAGAGAGCTATAAATCAAACTCGCCTATCTATTACATTTTATTTTGAACTATTTTTGTAGCTCTTCCAGCCCTGTCAACTTTCAATCTTAGCAATATTTTTTCTTTTTCTTTCTGTAATATTTATTCTACGTGGCAAAATGTATGAATGAATATAATAAATACTGTCAAGGCCTTATACCCACTGGCACTGGCTTACCCTGAGAAAAAAGCCGATATTTCGCGACGTCACCACCGGTTTCCTCGCTAACTGAAGTCTGAGTAAAAAGCACAGAAATTTCATACTGATGACATGTCAATACCTAGATGTGGGTAGTACTTCTGATTGGTTGTGCCGCGAGGAAACCTTGCTTCAGCCAATCAGAAGCACTACCCTAATCTGGGTCGTGACACGTCATCCATTTGGAATTTCTCCGCTCATTCCTTAGTCGTCATTTCGAGGGGGGATGTCGAATTGTTGGCTCTTTTCTCAGGCTAAGCGGCACCTAATTTCACCACACAGTCAAACGTTTAAGTCACACCAATGCAAACTACGTGTTATTTTCCTAGAAGGACTAGAGTTGTAGAAAAGTTACTTTTACCTTGTCCAGTTTCGTGGCCGGTCGAGCAGTTGTCGCTGATTTTTTTCTGAGTTTTTTGATAAACAAACCAATTCCACTGAAAAAAACAATTTAAATCAACAGAAGGGTAAAAAAAAAATAATAACATGCAGAACAATAAAAAAGTCTACTTGAATTCCCAATTAATTTTAATTATCACTGGAGGCCCCACTGAAAACCAGTTCGGCAAGCTGTTAGATACTATATTTATTATTATTCAAAATATTGTACCGTTTCTGATTGACTTAAATCCCCTGGTTAATTCTTCATAACCAGCGAGCATTGACCATATATGGAAGACGCTTCCCGATATCAGTACAATTGATGACAATTAATGATTTTAGACACCTTCTTTCTTGCCACATGAGCCACGTATCTTTTGAAGTGTATTACCTTTGTCTCGTTATTTATAGCAATGCTGGTCTAGGGCATGGACACATTCAATTTGCCATGATGAAAATGACGATGATGATGGCGATGATGAGAATTATGTTGATGTTGATTGTTATTATGATAATTGCGTCAAGTTTACGGCAAACGGCAGACGTCAGGTTCAAGTTGAGAATTTCTCAAAACCTCAAAGAGAAAATGAGTAGATAACAAAAGTCCAAGTTCAGTCTTGTGGATAAAACTAAAGTGAAACTACTAATTTGTCTGTAAAAGTAATGAACAGCAAAGGAGGATTGAAGGGAAAACTTGGTCACGTGGTACAAATCCACGTTTACCGTTAAACGGTAAACGTGACCCTAAATCTCTTTTGATGACGATGGTGATGCTCATCATGAGGACGCTGATTCTGATGCTTATGATGCTGATGCCGATGCTGACGATCATGCTGCTGATAATGATGATAACGCTGATGCTGATGATGATGACATGACGATGATGTCAATGGTGATCCTGTTGCTGATGCTGACGATGATGACGATGCTCATGATGACGATGATGCTGATGATAATGATGACGTAATGATGATGATGATGATTATACAACCACATTAATAGCTTAATTAACAATAAATGCTTGCCTACCCCAAGACTTCTTCATCTTTTCCTTTTTCCTTTCCTTCCTCTTTAGGTTTTAACTTATTCAGACACTGTGTAACAAGTGCCAATGGCTGAACGAAGCACGATTGGTATAATTGATCATCAGCAGGCTGCAGCTGATCAATTTGTGCTGGCAATGTAACATGACTGACAGCTAAACATGAAGGGACCATGGATGCTTGAGCGAGTTCAGGCTGGCTTAGTGCATTGATGCCAAACATAGCACGTAACAGCTGTTAAACAAAGAATTGACGAAGCATTTAACAGCCAGAACTCTTACAGTAGCTAAGTTAATAAACAATAGACGAAGTCTATTTTGACATTTTTGCTTTACGTCAATTACAATGTCCAAGCTACGTTATTCATGCGGCTGCGCACGTCGTAATTCTTATCTACATTTAAACTGTCCTTTACTTTCGTTGTAGTTCGATTTAACGAATTTTTTGGACTGAACGCACTCGCATTACACAAAAGTTTAAAGAATAAGAGCTGTAACTACGTGCACTACCCATTCACTCGCAATTGAATCTAAATACCTCTTACCTGTTGAACACACAGGAAAGTCTTCGTCGCCTCCACTTTGACACAAACTTGTAAATAGCTAAGAATTTCTTCAACATGCTACAACACATAAGGCAGATAGTGGTCTCAATGAAATTAGATTGCCGTGACATCTATTCTGAATGCAATATCAAATGATCAATCGCGATCTTACTTTTCCGATGTCTGAAAACGCCGTAACTTCAAGAAGAAGGGACAAAGCCTCCAATGCTGCATTCACAAACTGACAAAACTTGTCTTGAGATGGATCTATCAGAGACACCTGGTAGGATATACATTAGAGTAATCATGCAACGCTTCAAACGATTTTTCCTTACAATTAGAATCATGACAAGAGACTGGTTACCACAACAGTGTTTACTTTGGTACAAGTCCTGCCAGTATTGGCTATAGACTCTAACGCAGACGTTCTTTTGGCTCGTCATGCAATCATCCCAAACGAAAGTCCGTGGGGGAGAACGCGTGACGAAGCCATAAAAGCGTCTACTTGGGAGGCTAACTTTTTGGGTTCAAACCTTTCACAGTAAATTGCTTGTATCACACTATATTAG
The DNA here is from genome assembly GCA_964035705.1 of Porites rus. Classification (NCBI taxonomy): domain Eukaryota; kingdom Metazoa; phylum Cnidaria; class Anthozoa; order Scleractinia; family Poritidae; genus Porites; species Porites rus. Next base: position 21,651,077 of record OZ037996.1, read on the forward strand.
GTACCACCCATACAGGCAAGTTGCACGCATGAATTTGCATTTGCTTGCATACATGAGGAAATTGCTCAATTTTATTTGAGAAACACCGAAAATCTGACCCACCAGTTCAAATGTGACAAATGTATAAATGTTTCATACGTGAAAACTTGTTCGAATGTGCAACTTGTCACATAACAGTTGTCATATACCCAGACCTGACAGACGTTTCCAATCACCCTCTGCTCTCGACATCGCCTGACTGTCATGCATTTTTTCCGCTGTTCAGTGCCATTTCTGGCCCATAAAGTTTGGTTTTCATGCAGTCTTCGACCAATCATAACGAGACAGAACACCTCTTATGTGATGCAAGATGATTATCATTTGGTACTTATCCGAGAAGACTAGAAGCTCTTATCATTTGCACATGTGTAACAATGGAAACACTTTGTACTCAATTACTTAATTTTAAAAAAGAACCTGCGTCTTGGCCCGGCCAGGTCTGCTCTAAGTCTGGTATGCAACCGCTTGACTTACATAGTCTGTTCAAATGGTACTTTGCTCGCTGTTTGCAATGTACGTAACCCTCTAACACTTGATAGCCCAAAAGGACAGCTTGCGTGCGCGCTTAAATACTTCAAAACCTATTTCACCTGATTATTAGCAAAAGCTCCTTTGATGATCTCATACATCTTCATGTAATGAGGTAAATGGTGAAAAGTTCCGATGCTGCTCTTGGGCGGAGGGCTCTGAGTGTTGTGCTCAGCAGTGTCTGAACCCGAAGTTACTCCTGTTTGGCTCTTAGAAGGTGTAACTGGCCTCTCTGCACTGGCTTGATGCAGATCCGCTTCAGACAGAGCCCGCTTACTCTTGGTCAACAGCTTCTTGGGAACAGATGCAGCTGGACTCGAACCGGGAGTGATCTGGGGAGCAGCCACACCAGGAATAGCTGTTGCAGCTTGTTGTTTATCTTTATTCTGGCCTGGAAATGTCAGCTAGAAGAGAACAAATCCCTTATTAGAAACACAATATGAGGAGCTGTCAATAACAAGAACCCTCAGCTTTTGAATCTCTTATGGCAGCCATAAGAGTGAAGTGTGACGTCATATTACCATGGCAGCAAAATTTATAGATCTCAACGATCTTTCTTCACAGAGACGGCCATTGTCGTACGAAGAAAGAAAAATATGGGCCACCATTTTGTCGTGAGCGCAATCATGCCCAAGAAAGTCATACATGTCAGTTTTTTTCGTTTTTTTTTCTGCCATACATGTATTTGCAGAACCACGGTTTGCTGAGATCCAGAAATTTTCCTACCATGTCAAGGTCTACATCTCTTGTCTTTAGCAAAATGCTCTACTGTTCGACCGTGTGGTCTAATACCTCATCTAAGAACATTGAAAAGCTGCAACTTATTCAGAATTTCGCCTGCAAAATTATCTGCGGCGCTCGGAAATATGACCACGTGACGCCATTACTTGATGAACTCAACTGGCTTCCAGTTAGCAAGATGCTCAAATTCAGAGACGCTGTTATGGCTTATAAGTGTGCCAGCAATTTAGCTCCTGAATACCTATGTACTAAGTTTAAAAAACGATCTTCTGTACATAATCGCACAACCCGTAATAATGAGAAGTTCGAAATCCCATTATTCAGGTCTGCCACCGGCCAACGAACCTTCGCCTATAGAGTAGTATCCCTGTGGAACACGTTAGACGAAGACCTTAGAAACGCTACAACTGTAAAGGCCTTTAAGAAAGCCCTGAAACTTGTAATGAATGAATGATTGTATGACAGTTAGCATTTAACAATATTAGCTTGTTAGATATAGTTTGCATTTATATTTGTAAATAGGTACTGAAAAACCTTTTTTGGGAGTATTTATTAAAGTTTTATTTTATTATTTATAAGGTGACATAACAACTTCTTCTCTCCATCTACCGCACTAGTTCAGTTCGTAGAGGTCACAGAGTTGCTGACTATAATTTTTTGTAAATGCGTCTTCCCCACCTTCACAATCAGGTGTCAAATTCTGCTTCTAAATCTTTCAAAACATATTTCAAGCATTGCAATCACCAAATTTAATCTCTGTATTCCTTGCATTTTAAAAGCATTCACATGCAAAGCAATGACATTGCCTTAAATATCTGACATCTCTCTGAATTGTTAAAGAGATTTTACATCCACATTTATGGCAAATGACAAACGTCAGGTTGAAGTTGACAATATTTTTTCTGTGTGTTTCATGTAAATTGAACTTAGGACAAACCTACAGATATTGAGCTATTTATCTATTTTTTGAATAAAGGAGAAACTCCTTCTTCAAATTTCTAGGTGTCAAATAAAACTGTACCTTAAAAGAATGAGCACCGGGGATGATATTGTCAATAACATGAGCAAAAATGTTCAGCAATCTAGAAAAAAAAGGACACTGTGAAATTAACTTTCAATCTATATATTCAGGTAATTAGTTGATTGGACAATCCTCACTACACAGACATTTCAGCAGAACTGCTTCCTTTGCCTTTTCTCTCCTGCTATTTGTTTACAGACTTTGAGTGACTCCAGTGGCAGATCCAGGGGAGAGGCCCGGGGGGGCCAGGCCCCCTTCTTTTTAGACAAAACTGAGTCCCGAAGGGCCCCCAACACATTTTTCAGACCAGCCAACCCCATCCCTCCCCCCCACCCCCCTTATCTGAGGGTCTGGATCCGCCACTGGTGACGTAACCTGCGAAAAGCCCTCCATTTGGGGGAGTCGCGAGAAGTCACGTGTGAGTAACATGGGAAAAGAGACGCGAGAGCGATATGTTAGGAGTGATTCAGCAGTCAGCAGTATCGCCTCTCACCAATGCAATTCATGCTTTGCATATTGCAATGAGCATCACTGCAGGGTTGGGTTTGCAATAAAATTTGGTTCCGCCTTGCATGTAGGTCCAAACGTTTTGCTAAACGTGGATTCATTTGCAGCAAACAAATAAGAGCTGTCACATTTGCCCATAGGATTTTTTTTAAACGATAAAAAAATCCAACGGGCAAACTAACGGCTATACAAACATCAAAACCTTAGTTTGTAAATCTCAATTAAGCCTAAGAAAACAGCCAACATTACGCGATGTAACCACTGGTCTCTCGCAAAATGACGTCTGAGGGATGAGAGCAGAAATTGCATACTGATGACGTGTCACTGCTCAGATTAGGTAGTGCTTAAAGCACTTCTGATTAGTCGTGCCACGAGGGAAATTTGCTTCAACAAATCAGAAGTACTACCCAGGTTTTCAGTATGGAATTTCTGCATTCGTCCCTCAGACGTCATTTTGGGGGAAACCAGTTGTGGTGTCAGGAAACGACGGCCGTTTTCTGAGGCAAATCTTAATTTGATCAGTACACATTCCATACACAATCACCCGTAGGAGAGTAAAATGTATATCTTTACCTTATAATATGATAGATTAGTTTTTCTGCCTGAGGTGCTAAAGCACCATCAGTGAATATGCTCCAGTTCTCAGCTGAACTTAGCGGTTGATCATGGGGACCTCTTTCAGAGTGCAGCTTTAGTGCCACATGGATACCACTACAGCCAGCACCAAACAAGATACTTCCTGCAATCTGTGTTATAAAAAAGGAAGTAAGAGCAGTAAAAGTGCACCAAGGCCATGGAGAACCAGTGTCTGTAGCACAGAACGGACTAAAAGACGACTATACCACTCTCCTCCACAGAGACCTTTTTGTGTCGTAAGGAGGCTGGAGAGAGGAAAAAAGGAAAGCGAGCGAGGGACGATGGGAAGGGGAAAGACAGGAAGTGATGCCACCCTTTTCTCTCTTCCAATCGTCCACCGCGCGCTTACTATTTTTTAACTACTTGCAATTTTTTTTGGAATATCCAGCAAAAGCCTCTGTAAAAAAGGAGCTACTATATCACTAGTATACATGGTGAGTGTTATAAACACTCGAACAAATTATTACTATCCAGCAAATAAGATTTAAGGAAATCATTTGCCATATCCACTGGACTGAGATTTATCCAGTGCATACCATCATCAAACTTCAATAGCTATTTGTTACCAAATTTATCCACATAATATTTCTTATAATAACCATTATTAAAAGACCCTTATTCATAATAAAAACTATCATAATATAGACAGACCATGGCTCAAACTATGATTTAGTAAAACCAGAACTTACTTGTAACAACTGCTGATGCGCAAAGAGGTCATAAGCCAGCCATGAGGATATCATACTGCTCACAGCTAATGACAAAGGTCCTCCTCCCCCTGCACAAGCAGCACTGGGACTTGAGGGTCTTGGAGGTGTGCTGAATGGTCCTATGGGATGGGTGGGTAGGGGACTTTTGCATGAAAGTGATACACTGCAACCCCAAGCTTCAGGATGGATTGCAACAGGGAACGCGTCCGTGAGTAGTGTTAAAACATGAATACAACCAAGCTGTCAAAATAAGATTAACTTAAATTAATCAAAATGTCTGTTGCATTTAGTCACGGGGTTCTGGATGTAAATCATTAGAAGTCTTTAGCTTGTAAGTTTTGTTTTGACCTTTACAGGAAAACAATATTTTACAAGCTTAACAGGTAGATATTTTTGTTTCAGTCTTTGTTTCTCCTGGTCAATGGCACCAACAAAAATCAAATGCTTCTTGAAAAGCATTTCTCTATGAAAATACTTTTAGTAAAGACAATTTCGAAACTCAGAGCCAAAAACGAAACAAATACTTCGTCCGAGTCACTCAGACTTCATCAGCGTTGTGAGGTGATAGGTTGTGTAACAGTTACGAATCCCCGAGAGAGGATTGTAAATTAGCGGTAGGAAAAGACTGTTTCAATAGGTTGTAATTTCTATCTTTCATCTTCTTTCTGTCATTCATAAACAATAACTGAAAGAGGCTAACAAGTTCCTTCATTGGCCAATAAGAGCTCCTCAGCTTAGAATAAAACTCAAAATTAAAACAAGGAGATTTAAAAGAATATTTTGAATAAAACCTTAACCCTTTAAGCAGGACAACTCGGATTAATATTAATCCATGGATTATAATAATAATAGATTATAATATGGTTATTATAATCCGGTAATAGATTATTATAATCCAGTAATAGATTATTATAATCCAGCAATAGATTATTATAATCCAGTAATAGATTAAGGCACGGCAAAAATTGGAAGGATTAGATTATTATTAATAATAATCATCCGGATTAATATTAATCTCTATTATAATCCGGGTGAGTGCAGCACTGGAAACAATAATTGGAGGAGGCTGGATTGTTGAAGCTGTTGAACAGTCGGCATCATTCTCCCAGATTAGAGATGGCGACATTCTTGTTAAAGTGAATGACAAGGCATGTATAAAGTATCGTTATCAACGCATACAGGATATGTTGTCAGCAAGGTCACTTGCCAACATAACTCTAGAGTTCTTCCGTCCACCTGAAATTGGTGCCAACACTTCAGTCAATCATACGCCTTCGTGGATGCCACCAGCTAACCCATCAACAACAATGGTTCCTTCTATGACACCAATCCTGAAACCCAGTCCTCTAACAAAAACTCCTACTTTAAGTCCAGCATATACGCAGATGGTCCAAATCATGAAATGCTCCCTGGGAAATAACTACCTCTATGGATCAAACTCACAAAGACTGAGTCTTTTAGAAATAACTTGAAAAGATTCAAGGATTTCCTCTGATGATGCGCGCCTTGACATCCCTTTCACTTTGTTATTTTTTTTCATTACTTAAGATCTTTATTCTATTCTACGTTAAAAATCTTCATGGCCCTGCAAAAAATTCAGTTGCAACTGTATTACCAGCAGAGCTGAGACAACTGCCGACTTCTGCTACTAAAATATAATAACGTATAATAAGGAGTGCGGTTATTGACTGAATGTAATTAAGAGTTTTGTTCACAAACTACTAGCACAAGTAGCAAATTCGTCGTGGTTAGAATAGAATATTTTCTTTATAATTTGAGAGACTTGTACAAATTTGAGCTATGTGGGATTATATTTATCAGATTAATATTAATCCTAATCGTTTAAGGTACGGCTCAAAGCTCAGTTTTGGATTATAATAATCTATTACTGGATCTAATATTAGGATTAATATTAATCTGATTAACATTAATCCTACATAAGATTAATAGTAATCCTAATTGATCTAGGCACGGCTCAAACCTCAGTAATGGATTATAATAATCTATTACTGAATTATAATAATCTATCACTGGATTATAATAATCTATTACTGGATTATAATAATCATTAGGATTAATATTAATCCGATTAATATTAATCCGAGTTGTCCTGTTTAAGCCCTAAGAGTGATCAGCATCAAATTTCTCCTTGTAATATAAATGCGTTGTAAAACAGAGTGGTCATGAGAATTACAGACATGATAACACAAGATGAATTTGCTTGATATTTTATCAACTTCTCCCCACTTCCTCTCTAGGAAATGAATAGGGGCAACAAAATTTGAATTCTTATTTAATAAGAATTCAAATTTTGATCTTAAGGTTTAAAGGGTTAATGAATAAGACAGGGAGGACCAGAAGTATGGATTAGAATCAAGAAGACAAAAAGACTATAACAACAACTAGCAAACAGAAATGAAAAATATGTTGTTTGATTGCCATACCATGGAGGTTCTTGATGTGGCATGATTTAACCTGTTTGTAATAAGAGACACTATTCTTGACAGGTTAGTGTCAATAACTGACTGGGTATAACCTTTACTCTGCGACTCCTGAATACTCAGTCCACCTAAAACATCCCAAATATTAAAAAAAGGTAGTGTCATATCCCCAAACAAGAGCCAAGTAATATTGAAATGCATTGCTAAAAGAACAGCATCAGGAATAACAGTAGAAAAACAGCACAGCATTTAAGTAAAATTAGTACACCAGATAAGCTGTGAGCAGATTTTAAAAAAAATTGTGAAAATTTGGCATTACATAATAATATTTGCAAATGAAGCAAAAAGTTCTGATGTCATAATAACATTTAGAAAATTTTCTTTTTCTTCCATCCACCTTAATACACTTTTAATGCCCCAATGAATGCACAAGTTGGTTTACATCTTAAAACGTATCTATTTCATTTCATTCTTCCTTCCTTCCTTCCTAATTTCTCTCTTTCATTTGCTGTTTTCTGGCAACTCAATATCTGCTAAAGTTACCCAATAAAACTTACTGATTTGACTCTGGGCTGCAGAAATGACAACAGACTGTGTGTCATTATTGAGTGAGTAGAAGAGGTGAGGAACAATGCTGGAAAATAATATGAATGAAGTAATCATGATTGTTTAAAAGTACTGACTACTGATCCAAAATACTGATTAAAAGCTGTCCAAGATTATCTCACCTCATTTGTGTTCCTGGTTAGGAAAGTAAAAGTATGACAATAAAAATAGGATTGGGAATGGAAACAGAAAAATGACAAAACGAATGTGGGTAAAATTGCGAGTGGAAGTGAAAATGCAAATGATGAGAAAAGTAGGATAACATTTGTGGTCTTACGTGTATTTGTGGTGTGTGAGACAAGAATGCCTAGGAATCTACATTTGGGCATCTGATTAAGACACAAGCAGTGTCTGTGATCACACACTTATGATAGGGACAATGGAAAAGAGAAACTCCTTGCATTTAGGGGAGAGAAGTTATCATATGACCATACCTAGCTAAACACTTTGCAGATGCCTGTCTAACTCTGATGTCATCATCTTCCAACAAATAAAGCACCACTCTGTTGATTAAATCATCTTGCAAGCTAGTTTTCTGAAGATTAAGGAACAAATGCATCAAAAGGCTTCCAACCTGCTATTCATTTGGCTGGTATAAACTTCACATGGAAAGTGTAAAATCTCTAAAACTCTTCTTAACACCCTGGCTTTCCCTTCAAAACATTTGGTTAACTAAAATATCAAACTTTTATGCAAAAAGTACTACAGTCAAACCTGTGTACAATTAATGGTCACCCTAGGGAAATGGCAAGGTGACCATAGAATACAGGTCAACTTTGCAGAAAATATAGGGCAACTGAAAATATTATTTTGGGAAGTCGTCCAGTGACCATAAAATACAGGGTGACCGCTATATACAGGGCCGTTATATAACTTATTAGCCATATATGGTTAGGTATTTTTTGTTGTTTGTAATTTTGGTTATTTGGAAATAGTGGATATACTATTTATGGTATAAGACTCCAAATAAATAAACATGTATGTATGTGTGTATGCATGTATGCATGTATGTACAGGTTTCACTGTATTATCCTTTTAAGCACCACTGAAGCAAGAAGGGGCCCACACATTTCCAACCCTTCAACCAACTTTCACAAGCATCTTAAAGTTTGCCACACTAACGGCATTTTGGGTAGGTTTCTGCATTTTCTTTTTTTTCTCCCCCCCCCCACCCCCCCATGCCCCCTGCTGAAGATTTAATTCACCTTTATAGATGGCTACCAACAAAATTTTGTTTTTCTCCATAGAAGATCATGATTGAGCAAACAGCAACTTTTGAGTGTTTTGGGGAGAAAATAGTAGAAAGCAAAATCATATTGAACCCAGCACATCAACTGATATTCAATTCTAATATGAAGAAATCAAACTGTACAGCAAGCTATTCAAAACAATTTCTAACGTTATATAATAAATCAAATATTTCTTACAAACAATCTCTGTTTTCCGGACTCCTGCAGGTATTCAAATTTGTTTTTGAGAAATGTCAACAGTCTGAAAAGAAATAATAGAACTACTAGTAAATTAATTTTATCATTATTACTCACACTGGATACTTTTAGTGTACAATTCAACAGAAGTAAATGAAAGATCTGGCATTTCAACGCTGCAGTTCATTTGAAAAAAATTATATCAATGCCATTATTATAAACTTTCAATATTTTATTTATTTATTTAGTTACTTATTCAAAATGTATTACTACAGAAATGTATCAGAGAAATGTAACTTCCATCCATTGTCCTACCTGAAATCCACCTCCTCAAGTATTTCAAGCAATTCAACCTATAATTAAAACAAAAATAAAAGATAAGCTTTCACAATATTATGGTTTATAAAAACTTTAATAAGGGCTACCCTTCAAAATAAAGGTCTTGGAGAAAAAGCACAAATGTTTTACAAGTAAGAGTATTGATTTTCCCTGTTTGAAGATCGGTGAGCAAGGTTGTTCAAACATTTCAAGCCATTACTAAATCAATTCACTATCTATCTGCTAAGTAAATAAAATAAAAGAAAGTCTGTACCTTAACCAGCCAGTAAGTATTGTTTCTTAAGGATAAAACAGCATTCAGCAGGTCTAAAGCAATCTTGGGGTGCTTGCTTGAGCATAGGACAGAGAAACAATTCTGAGGAAAAATAGCACCTTGGAAATTTTAATTTTGGTTTCAGATATAATACATGTTGTAAGTAAGTAAGTAATAGGTTTAATGACAGGGTTTCCACATTGTGGCAAGTATGCATCAAATATTTACAATAAACATATACCAAAAAAATAGATAAATATCAATATTAAAAGAGAAAATATTTACAATGATTGTATGAATAAAACTTAAAATACAATAATTAATAATAATTATTATTAAGATAAGCTGGCCTGTGCCCGGTTCTTTAAGAACATAAAAATGCGCGAAGTAAATAGATTAAAATCACCACACTTTTTAAGATTAATCAGGAAGTTAATAAGAGCAGCCGTAGTGTCCTGGAATGTTCCTTTTATATAGACACACTCAGTAACTTTAAATATGAAGGCCATGCACTGCCTAGCATGAAGTGCTTTAAAAGTCAACTTAAGCAAATTAAAATCCCTTCTCTCATCACCTGGGAGCCAGTTCAGCTTTAAAATGTCTCCAATAATATTAATTTTGTATCTGCCATTAACAAAACTTGCGGCAGTAAATTCAATTCCACAACACATTTACAGGTACTGTAATGGTTCAACATTATAAGTAATACCTATTTATTCTATGGTTAAACCCCACTCTACGGAAACCAGGTTAATATGGATACTTTCTATGGCCCCCACAGTGTCTGTATTAAAACTTTTTAATCCAGGTTGATTCTCAATTTCCTTTGTCCGCTAGCCCTAATCATTCATGAATTAAGGCTAGGAGACAAGGGGACTTGAGAATCAACCTAGATTAAAAAATTTTAACCTGAATTTAATTTTGACCTGTAACATTAAATAAATGCTATCTGTTCATTTTTTTTTGCTGTTTGTTTTGCTTTTGCCTTTTTTATCACCAAGTTACTTTATAATAAATGTATTTGCATTTGTCTTTTATTAAGGAAATTAACCTGAGGAACAAAGTAATCTACCAGTAACTGTGAAAATTTCCAATTCAACATAATACCCAGGGTGGTGTTTTTTCCTGAAAGAAAAACTGTCCCTTTAACAGAATGTCCATTTTATATAACTTTTTGAAGGCTTGACTGAAATTAACTTTGTCTTGGAATGTTCCAAGCTTCTAAACCAGGTTCCCAGGGTCTTCTCCTACATGTACTCGTCTCCCACAGAAACAAGGGATCATACGTTTCTGGGGATCTGCCAACCTACCCCACCCCTAAGCCAACATTTTGCCCAAGTGAGAAGTAGGTGTTAATGTTGGCTTAGGGGAGGGGTAGGTGGGCAGTTTCCCAGAAACAAGTAGGAGGGGAATCTGGCAACGAGGTTACCAAGCTTATGTGTTCAAATCAATGCAAAAGTTTGAAGATGGCAAGATGTGTTTACCTTAAGGGAGGAACAGGCTTGTCTTATAGCAACAGGAGATTCATCTTGTAAAATCGACTTCAACACTGGGACCAAGTCTTCAAGTGCCAGAGGGACTGTTACAATGATGAGCAGAAGAAGAATCAAAATAAGAAAAGGTGTGATGTTTATCATGTAATAATGAGTGTAGCTGGGACAAAGAAAAAGTCCGCAGAGACCCATCTTATGCGATTCAAATCCTCCCCTCGACATAGATTTTGATTTAAAGTTCTGTAGTAACATGTTATGATCACATCTGTAGGTCATTGAAGTTAAGGCTGTACAGTGTTCTAAGACAAATGGAAGGGAGCCTGGTGCTCTGAACCAGTGAAATCCAGGGCACCCAGTGTAGGATTTCTATGAGAAAGCTATAAGATGGCCTAGTAGCCCAGTAGGAAGAAACATCAAGACTTGATGTGTCAGGGGCCACTGGCTGCAGCTAGAACACAGCCCAGGCAATAGTTTTACGTACAGTTATGAAGGGGTGCTGTATTTTGTTAAAGACAGAAAATTTGCTTAATGAGTGAAAAAATTTTGAAAAGCATTTATCAGATAATAATAATAATAATAATAATAATAATACTTGAAGAAATTTTCATCAGGCTAGTACAGTTAATATCTCTTTAAATGTTCTCAAAACATAGCCAAAGTCTTAAAGTCTTAATGAAGCTGACAGTTTCGATGACTGTCAGCCATCTTTGTCAAAACTTGGAAATTGTCAAAGGTGTATAAAGAAGCCTTAAAAGGCTTCTGAAGGTGTTAATTATTGCGATAAACGCACCACGGGGGGAGGGGGAGAGGCATCTACACAGTGACTTGGCGTGCTTATCGCAATAATTAACACCTTCAGAAGCTTATTTAAGGTTTCTGACACCTTTGACAATTTCCAAGTTTTGACAAAGATGGCTGACAGTCATTGAAACTGTCAGCATCATTAAGACTTTAAGAGTTTGGCTATGTTTTGAGAACATTTAAAGAGATAATAATAATAAAAATAATAATAAAAAGACACTTCAAAAGGTGGCTGTTAATGTATGAGCTCCCATGGAGGGTAACAAATGGTCAAATGGTCTATTAGCCAGTTATTATATTTTTTTTTATTTAAAGTAATATTTCAGTCAATGCAAATAAGAATAATCTTGATTCACAGAAAAATAATAATATTGTGAGCATATTGATTTTTATCTTTAAAAATTGATTTTTATCTTTTAAAACACCAGACTGACTGAAAAGAAAATATGACATTAATCTTAGGAATCTGCACTTGGAGCAATGAGTTTCCTTCACTCCAACATAAAACAGTAACATCTATTGAGCCTTTGCAGAGGCTCACTGTGCTTGTAAAACATAGGGCTACCAGATTTTAGATTCTAATACCTGTCTCCATTTCTTGACAGCTGTCAATGCACCAAGTGTCAAAATCAAGCCTAAAAATTTGATAACACAGAGTAATCTACTGAGATAACAAGACAGGTTTAACACTCTACTGCTGATTCAGCAAGGACATCAGTTTGTCCCACCAAGTCAACCTTTTCAATCAGACAAATGAGAAAAGCCCTCTGTCATCATTATCTTTTATATTAAAGAATAATGCAAATCTTTAGTTTCCAAAGTATTGAAAGTCATTAGCAATTGATCTGTCTGGTTTTCAAGTCCAATGGCAGATAGGATTTCATGAGACATGGCTGCTGTCAATAAACATGGATGTGCAATATCAGTTTGCAGGCTCCCACACTAGGTCCCTGTGGTGGGGACAGAAGGAGGTGGTTATGTGACTACTAAAATTTCCTGGATGGATAGCTAACCAAATTTTCTTAGCTATGTGGCTCCACTTATGCACACTTAGTATGCACATGGAGCTCAGCTTTCATCTGATGACCAACTGTTGCTTGTACCTCCTTTTAAAAACAATGCAGCAATTAAAACACACCTTCCTTTCTCCAGCCCAGTTCTGATAACACTACCAATTACAGCTGCTAGACTTCCCCGCAGCTGTGGGTCTCCATGGTCACTAAAAAGAAGAATGTCTCGCACAAGCTGGGGACTTGATCTGTGCATTTCTTCCTCATCAGATTCCCCTGAAGATTCAGGTAACACCCGCACCAAGAAGGCTTCAGGGTATAGTTTAACTGCTTGAGCAATGCAGGATAGTGCCAACGATTTTACACTGACACGCACACTAGAATCTGAGAGCATTTCACCAGGGTTTCCAGACAAAAGAAATGAGCACATCAAACGAGTGCAGTGAACAAGAGGAACTCCTGAACATGCCACGGCATCGATTTGAAAGCTACGTTCAACAAGCAGTCTTATTTCCTGCGTGGATATTGACTCTGTTCTAATGACATCATCATCATTTGATGACGTCAATTCTTGTTCCAAGCCATCACTATCCTTATGAGGTACAAAATCATAAGTTCCTTGCGTGTCTCTTGAGTTAGTCCAGGCAGTATCACTAGTTGAAACAGTATCTTTATCAGCTAATTGTCCAGGATCTGACAAAGATCTGGTTGACTTTCTATTTGCCAAGTTCTCTGCAGTTGACATGTAATTAAAGAGATCTCCTTCCTCTGTTTCCTCTTTAGCCTCATCAGCTTCACTAACTGTGGAGTCCCCATGTAAACGCAGATGATCCAGCTCAGGTGACCTCAGCATTTCATCAGCTGTAACTTGCTCACCATCAAAATCAGCAGCTAGAGAACCTCCCATTCCTGTATCTACGGTACTGCAAGTACTCTCTGTGGTAGATGCGGTTTCGATTTCATCTGTACCTGAATCAGCCTCAGATGGTGTTTCATCAAGACTATCCAAGCCTAAAGAAGGACACCAAATATGGTGAAGTAGTTGTCAGAAAAAATTATAAAAAGGTTCAGTACCACATCAGACAGTTGTGGCCAGTTAATAGAAGCATCACTCTCTGCTATTAATTTTTCCACAAAGAACATTGCTTCAGGTTGTCTCTCCACAAATTACACTTACTATTGTGTACTGCTAACATAACGCTGTGTAGATAACTTGTCATCATATTAATATTGACACTGGAGAATTACTCCCGTCCATGGAGAGTAGTAGGAGTACAATGTAGTATGTATATGTATGGCAGCGCCAAAGGTAGTTCTAATGTTGAAGTCCAAGAATGGCTTATGAAACTACCTTTTTTCCAGTGGATTCCTTCACTTGCAACGAAGAAGTATGTGTAATCAAATGGTGATGAGTGAAATTAGGGAATAATTTCATGTGCATTTTGTCCAAATCCTAATAATAATAGTAAGGATTTGGACAAAACACAAGTGAAATTATTCGCTAATTTCATGAGTATACCATTTGATTACCCATTAATACCATGGGTGACAGACTAGGCTCACAATGGTAGGTTTTTGACATTGTTCATCAAAATGATTATCAACTGAGGACTCCTCGTGATGAACACATTGGGGCTTGAATTTTGGCTTACATGTAAGTACATAATTTCAGAATTTCTTGACAAAATACCTATTAAAATCCTTCGTGATGTGCTCTTTCATGTGTTTGGTTTTTTAAGTGTCCTTTAATGCCCTGACATCTTCATTCACAACATTCTACATGATTCTAAAACTTGGCACTGAGATGTACAGAAGGTTGTCAAGGCAATTTTACAATTTCTCATGTGAAATTATAATAATATTAATGCTGAAACTTTGCACCAAAATTAAGGCGGAGTGAAATGTCAGCGCTAATTTGTAATTTCACATGTGAAATTACTAAATTGCCATGGTAACCTGCCGTACGTCTCCATTTCAAGATGGTGACAAAGTTTTCAAATGTCATGAATGAAGATGTCAGGGCATAAAAAGACGCTTTAGAAAAACTGAACACACGAAAGAGCACATCAAGAAGGATTCTTAAAGGTATCTTGTCGAAAAATTCTGAAAACTTAAGCCAAATTTTAGCTCTAAACGTTTGAGAGAGTGGAGTTCACGATCGATCGATACGATCCAGGATAAACAAGTCAAAAATCCTCGATTGCTAACGCAATTCGTCACCCATGATATTAATAGGTAGAAGGCTCAGGAAATTCTAAGGATTTGGACAAAACGCGCGTGAAATTATTCCCTAATTTCACTCGTCACCATTTGATTACACATACTTAAATACTAAAATTATTACTTTTATTACTAAAATTTTGGTACATCTGTCAAATTTTACGAGACAAAATAGTTGTCACAAAAGCTCAAAAATGACATAACTTTGTACCCTGAACATGTACCTGCCTTATTAATTAATACTCTATTCATTATTATATGCATTGGCAATTATTATAATAAACTGTAGTACCTTCTTTTAAAGTATCAGAACTGGCAGTTGGCGTGATTCCTTCACATGACAAAAGAACAGACAAGAGAGTGGGAGGAGGACTGCGTAGAAGCTGAAGCAGTGTTTCTAAGGAAGCTGTCACCACGTTATGATTTTGGTGCTTCGTGCAATACATAATCACTTCATAAGCCTAATAAGAAATAAAAAGAAAATATGACAATTAATAATTCATAAAGAAAAAAAAACAAAAGAAAGTAATGTTTAATGAGTGTCTTTAAAACTGATAAAGACAGGCTAAACTTTACAACCAATTTTTTAGACCAAAATAACCACAAAATTAAAATATTAGTTCAAGAATAAGTTACTCTATATCAGAGATTTTGAAGCCGTTCAAAAAACTCGCAGTCGTGTATTCACCACTTGATTATTTTTCACATAGACCATAATGCACGTTATTTACCCCCCAAAATTTTACACAACCATTGTCTTCAATTTCTCTTGGGATGACTGTAATACCTAGGAGAAATTGGAGACAATAGTTATACAATTTTTTGAGGGGGGTGGGGGGGGGGGGACAAGGGCATTATGGTCTATGTGAAAATGGTAAACTATCAGGTTTAAAAACTCTAGGCTTCGCCTCAAGTTTTTCAAGTTCGCCTGATAAAACACTCCCACTCGTTTTTAAATCCTTTTTACAATCCTTTTCTACAATTATTTTACGAATTTGGTTACTAGTAGCTTAATAGAGGGTGGCTGGTTTAACAGGTTGCTGCTTAATGGAGGTTCAAAACTAGTTTGTGCAAACCTGTAGAAGCTGGTTTGATTTGATGTGTTCATTTGCATGAAGGCTATCACTAGAAAATGATCTCTGACTTCCAAAGCTGCCACGTAAACCTTTCATTCTCTGCTCATTGGAGGAAGAACTATTCAAGTTAGGGATCATGTGCCGTAAACACATAAGAACACCAAGATAAACATTGGAATCTTTGTCTTCATGGAATGGCAATACCATACCTGGTTAAAATAATTAACAAGAAAAATCAAAATGGGAGTTGACAAAGTACATATTTTTCAATTACTGGAAGTGTAAAGAACAAGTATTATGAATCTTACACGAATGCAGTGTGACCTATAAAAGCTATTTTTTTATTTAATGTGTCAAGCATAAGTCAATAATTTCATACACAATTTTGTTGGACAAGTTTATGATGCTTGAACTTTGTGTCTAACTTGAACGGTCCATAAAACCCAATGTTTCTATTCACTTGTCACAACTTTCAAAATTATGAAGAAATATTTTTTTAAAAATAATAACTCACCCAAAAGAATATTCAACAGCCACTCATAGAAAAAAGTTGGTTTCCGAGAAAAGCGGCAAATGATGACAAGGCTACTTGCTGCTGTTCGTCTGGTTGTCGCAGATGTGGATCGCAGGTTTGGTAGAAACGTTTTTAACAATTGCTTTTAACAAAACAGAAAATATATAATATCAAAACAGATATCTGAGAAATTTTCAAATTAATAGCTTATTTGCATTAAATAAATCATAATTTACCTCTAGGCAGGAAAACTTGCCTCTCAATTTCAATAAAAAGCTGTAAAGTTATGAATATATGAAAATCATATATTACGTGAACTGTGGGGTGAAGAAATATGAAAGTAGATCATCGCAGTTATAGACGCAACTTTTGCAGTTGCGAAAAGAAAGCCTGAAAATTAATTCAGGCTTGTACAGGATTCGAACCCTTGACATCTGTGATACTGGTGCAGCGTTCTTACCAACTGAGCTAACAAGCCAACAGGGAGCAGGTCGTTGAATTGGTTCGTTATAAACCCGTGAAAGGATGATGATGAAGTTATGAATATATGAAAATCATATATGACAATTGCAGGGTGAAGAAATTATTACATGAAAGTAGATCAGGCTTTCTTTTCGAAACTGCAAAAGTTGCGTCTATAACTGCGATGATCTACTGTCATATAAAAAGCTTTTAACAAGTGTTAAAGTAAATAATTTATGCCCACCTTCACTTCAGTGTCACTTGTGAAACTACCCAGAACATGCATCATCTTTTGCATGGCAATGGCAAGTGTTTCCTTTAATTTAAGAAAAATACATTGTCAAGAAGAACCATTTACTGATGACAATTGATAGCATGGGACTACAAACAAACATGACCACAACAGGACCAATGTCCTGGCAATTTTTAAAATTGCTGTGTGGACTACATGTATCTATGAAGCCTGGGTACAGAAGTAAGTGTGCAATCACCATTCATAAAAGTGCCTTGGTTTTTTGAAGTTTGATTTTAAGGTTGTCCATTTTTTTATTTGGTTAGGCATTTGGGGGCTGTACAACATATATCAGGTTCCTTCATTGTTCCAGATAAGAGACGGGTCTCAAGTCAATGACCCGGCAAAGAAGGCTTCCTGACCTGACAGATGAAATATACATATTAAGGTAAACACAGGGTGCAAAGAAAGTCATTTTTACAGCTTGCCCAAATGCTGAGGTTAGCATTTACTAGCCTAAACATCATTTCAACTAGCTCTAAAAACTTTTTGATATACAAAATTGATTTCGCAGTTCTTCTGTAATTTGAATTCCTCAAAAACAATTCACTTGCCCGTCAGGCAAGTTTGGTCTGTGTAGCAGGCGCCGGTTTTTTAGGTCGAAGGGTGCAGCCTGTAAAAATAGAAAGGCTTGGCAAGTTGTGAACAAGATTCACTAATCCACTAGCCCCAGGCTATTGGACACTACTTTCTTTGCACGCTGTAAATACAATGAGAAAAATTAGCATGTAGTCCGGCTGACCCCTCAGAGGGTACATGACCCACCCACCCCCCCCCCCCCTGTACTACTTATCACATCGTCAATTTTTTATATCAGGCATAAACAACTTAATTGAACCCCAAGCAACTTACACAGGGTAAAGAGATCTTTCAAATGATACATGCACTCATTGAATCAACGTGATTTAATGCTACTTTTTTGTTATGTAAAGATAAGTAATAATGCAAAGGCTTTCAATCATTCTCTAATAATTTAATTTCAAATTAACCTTCTTGTTATCTTAATACCTGTATGGCATCCTCCAAACGAATGCTGATGCGAGCTATACATGGCAACAAATTTGCAATAAAAGGTCTGGGGAAAAAAGAGCAATGCACTGTTAACATACATAATAAACAGGGAGAAGTTGTTACGTTACGTTGCCATGGTAGCAAAATTTTTTAGATGACAACAAACCGAAAATTGACTTAAAAAGTAAATTCGCACTGTTTCAAACTTCCTCAATCTTATTCAATTCTATTTAATTTGTTAAATGTTGGCGAAATGTTCTGGATTGAATCCGAAAGAACTGTATCTGAGTTTAGAAACAGAAAAAGAAACTTTTTGCGTTGTGATCGCCTACTCTGTAAAGCGGACATGATTTAGGAAGTTTCAAGTAGCAGTCGTGCAAAAATGACTAAAAAATGTGACCCACATGCAAATTAAAGTTGCTGTTTTACTAATATAAACCTATTGTTTTTTTGCCGTTCTCGTTGCTGTCGCTGACGTTGCCTAAGCTTCCTTTTGTTGAGATCCAAAAATTTTGCTACCATGGTAACATGATGTCACACTTCTCCTCTCTATAGAGGGTGGTATAGGGGGAGGTCTAGATCACGTTTTACAGAAAATAAAACGGTCCTTTCACAATTCACAAAAAATAAAATAGGCATTTCACGCTTCACCGAAAAAAAGGAGAACATTTTTCTTTAAACAAAAGTTACATATCATTTCATTTTGAAAAATTATGTTAAGAAAAAAAACACAGCTCTCTTAAAGATTTCAAAATCCCTGTGGGCTGTGGCAGAAAACCGAAAATGGGATTTCTCCTTGTGAATCAATATTTTTTTGTTACCTTTGGTTAAAAAAAAAAACTTATTAACACAGTCACATTTGGTAAAACCATGCAAGCTTGTTGTCCTTGTTGACGATCTTGGTCATCTCGGACATCGCGTTGATGTGCTTCTGCCATTATGGTCGAAATAAAAAAAAAAAGGATAAAAATGATGGCTGGCCAAAGGTCACTGAAAACCAGACCAACCACGTTGTCGCGACAGGGATCAACCGTCCTGTCACGGTCACGATCATTTATTACGTAATAACGGTTGTCGAAAGTAACAAAGACATAATGAAAATCACAGTTTACGGCGAACTAAACATTTATTTCTCGTTTCACGGAAAATAATTTTGCAAAATCACACTCCACGGCTACTATGGAAATCACGATTCACGAGGAAAAAATTTGTCATTTCACATTTCACGGAAAAAAAAAGGGCCGATCACGAGTCACAAAAATACCCTTTACCACCCTCTCTATAGGGCTTGTAAATAATATTATTTCCATTGATAAAATTTGGAATTTGTTGCAGTGCTTATTTCAATAGGAACTTTAGGTCAAATGTTTCCAACTGGTTTGATCAGTGTATTTTGCCTTGTTGATGTATTGGGGACTTAAACATTCACTTCCGTGAGGTGCTGCTAAGGCTATTTTGACCAAGAGGGACTAGGGCTGAAAGGAACTACATCAATTTGACCTGCAATTTATTTTCTGCACTTAATCTAACAAAATGGACATAACAGACACCCCCCGTAATGGTTCATCTACTGTGTACTAGTACATGTATACAAGTGTAGCTTTTGTAGTTTCTACACATGTATGATACAGTTCATTAACCCATTTGAATTTCTTTAAATTCTCTCCTTTTAAGTAGATGTTATGTTTACATGTAATTGTACATATTTTGAACAAGCTTGTTAGTTCATTGGATGATAGGTGGATGCAGTAAATAGATGATTGATTGATTGATTGATTGACTGACTGACTGACTGATCAACTGAAGCATTTGGACATGCCTCAAGGGATTCTATAAGTTATGATCAATTTGCTAACTTCAAGGGCCAGTTTCAAAGTTTGTAACATTACTGCAATCAACGCCCCGGTACAATAATAAAAACGCTGCATTTTTTCTGGTCCCAGGGAAGTCCAGTGATTTGACAGTGGAATAATTATTTGTTCATAATCCTTGAAACCTCCTCGAAATGACTAAAGGTTTTTTAATTTTTATCAGCCTTGTCAGGCAGCTTACCGGCATTTCTGAGGTCTTATCAAATGGCACAGGTCACCAAACCTCGATAAAGCAGCTCTCAAACTTCTTGCTGAGCCATTCTAAAAAATTAATACAATAATTTGTTATGGTGTGAGAACAAATTGAACTATTTTGTAAAAAAGGAAACTAAATAAGGTATTTTTTTGAACAAAGGGTGCTTCCTATGACCTTTGGTTAAAGAACCATATTTCATTGTGCCTCATAATGACTTATGGGTTATCATCTTATGTATGGGAGCCCCTCTTGGGAAGGGTGTGTGGAAAAACAAATTCTCTATTTCTTTCACAAGCAAACATATGGCAATTTCAAAGGAGAATCTAGGAGTTTATCAGAACTCACTTGACATCTTTTTACTAGACCCACCCTCCCCCCTAATTCTAAGAAGAGAATGAGCCTGAGTGAAGAGGTATAGGTTTAGACAAAGTAGGAAGTCCACTTCACCTTGCTTCTTCTTACAATGTACTTCTTCTTTCTTCTGGATTTTATCTCAGTTTCATAATATTTTTTTATCTAACAGTTTTTCTAGAATCCTAAACATTAAATTTTACATACCTTCTTGATTTCTTTGTACAGCTCTACATGTATGCGGCCCAAGCTATAGTCCATTAATCCCTATTTGTACAGTGAAAAATAAAAATATGAAATAGCCATGTTCTGGGTTACATGTCAAAAAATCCTACGTGTACATGTATTACCTCTTTAGCAACCTGTATTACTTTAACCAGTACTCAAAAAAGGCCAATTCAGTTACCCAAGACAGGTACAGGGTACATCCATGGACAAAATTTTCTTTCATATCAAGTTGCCTCTGGGGTGACCACAAGACTTGTTTTAGTTATCCAAAGAATATTTTGGTTGTCCAAACTGTTGCATAGCAGCTGTTGCTAGGAGTTCTTTTTGACTAACAACTCAGGTAGCTCAAATAGTGAGTTTTAAATATTTTTTCTTAAGAAAATGAAATGGATACAGTGAACAGAGAGTGTGCATGAGAGCTCCGCTACAACACACCATGTATAAAAGCATAATGGTATTGTTCAAACTAAATGAGTGCAAAATGACGGGTTTGAGAGAGAAAGACAGTCTTCCAGCAATGATATTTAAGTGTTCCCTCCTGTGTGTGTTTTACTTTTACCAAACTTTAATGTACGTCTGATCTATTGTTTGCTTTTAAAAGACACAAAGCTGTTATATCAGTCTTATTTAACTTAAGGGACTAAATGCCATGTCATATTAGGTTACTCATGGGCAACATTCCACTCTAAATAATTTGATTGCCCTATTGTAATTTTAGTCAATCACAACAATCAGGAAACTGTTAGGTTTAAAATCTTCAAGCAAATTTTTCAGCTGAGGCAGTAACTTTTCATGCAGCTCATGCCACTTGCTTGTTGGGCATACATGTATAACACATGTAAATAATAATACAATTATTGTATTATCTTCTACAAAAATAGTCGTAATTAAAATAATACATGGAATAATAAATAAATAACGATTTAGAGGTAGCACATCCACATAGTGATTCTTCACGTATATGTACCTGATTCCTGGTCGAATTGGAATTTGAAAATGTTGGTTCTTGAGGACAGAGGAACACCGGAGTACCCGAAGAAAAATGTCTTGGAGCGAGGGAGAGAACCAACAACAAACTCAACATATGGCATCGACTACCGGATTTGAATGCAGGCCACATTGGTGAGAGGCCAGGGCTCTGATGCACCACTGCGCCACACTTATGGTACTGTACTTCCCAATAATCATTATTCAATCAACAATCAATAATCATTAATCAAAGTCCCAATGCATGTAAAAGGATTCAGCCATTTTCTCGAGTTTAAAAAACGAGAATTCAACTGTCCTGGTCAGGTAAATTTGAGGGATGGTTGTCTTAATTGACAAGCAGTTCAGCTTCCTTTGAAGCCTTGTTTACCTTGATAAGCTTGTTAAGAGATTCACCAGCAACCAAGCGGACATCAGATTCTTGATCATCGCAGCTGCATAACAAAGAGTCTACTGCTATGGCTAAGATCTTGGGAAATTCCCCCAGGTTCCTGATGTAGCAACAAGGAACAGAAAATTAATTGATTGTAAACATTAACCTCCTCTGAAAACAACATTTTGATCCCTTACTAAATATTGATCCATTACAGCCACCTAAATATCCAAAACCATCTCAGTGAAATAAAAATAATATTCCTCCAAGTAAGGTACATGTATGGTATACTATAATTATATAAACCTTAACCAGGCAATTAAAGAGTTGGCCCAAAACCTTTGCTGAAAAATGCTAGAAACAAAATGACCACATGTATAATTACTACCACATACAACCCTGCCTTATTTTATGAAAGTGAATATAATAATGTAATGTTGTTCCAACAATTGAACCCACAAGAAGAATCTGATCCAATGATTTTGGTCGGTTTTCAATGTGCTTAATGTACTGTGCTTGAACTAACCTTATTGCTGAAGAACATGTCAGTTCTGGAACGCTGTTAAGATGGGATATTCTATCTTTCTTGGATAACAGACTCTCCTTTTTCCTACAAAATGCACATATTATTGTAATAGCAAAGAAAGGGTCAACCTCTGTAATTTATGGAAAATAGTGACCCTAGGATAGGGAGTGATCTTAGGAATTAAGTCTAATTTAGGGTGGCAAAATTCAGCTGAACCAAGTCCGGTATAAGCTAAGGGTTCCAGGGTCCAAGCAACACATCCCTAGCCAAACATCTCTAAAGTCCCTCCACCCTGTAAGGCTTCAGTTTGCTCTTAAAATTAAGAAGGGGACTAGCCCCATCCCCTCCCCTCCAAGTCCCTTCTTTAAAATAGCATAACCAGTAGCACCACCCCCTCCTCCCACCTCCCACCTCCCTCCTCCCTCCAGAGTAAGAGGTAAGGTTTCAAACCTTAGGAAACAGCCCTTCTGTATTAATTACTGATTCTAACATTACCGTAAAATTCTGAAAATAAGCCCCAGGGCTTATATTTTTTTAAAGGCTCTTTTTGAGGAGCTTATTTCTGGAGGGGCTTGTATTCAGAGGGGCTTATCTATGAAGGAAAATTTGCATTTCAAAATCGATTGGGCTAGCCTTATAGTTGGAAGGAAATTTACCGTTTTTGCTTTGTTTTACTTTGTAT
Source organism: Porites rus (assembly GCA_964035705.1). Lineage (NCBI taxonomy): Eukaryota > Metazoa > Cnidaria > Anthozoa > Scleractinia > Poritidae > Porites > Porites rus. Next base: position 21,674,418 of record OZ037996.1, read on the forward strand.
TTGAGGGCAATTTCCAAGCACAAGCCCCAGGGGGGCTTATATTTGGAAGGGCAATTTAACAGAGGGTTTTTTGCGTTACAAGTTTGGGGGGTATATATACGGAGGGACTTATTTTTGGAATTTTACGGTATTTTGAAATTCCTGATTTTCCTCTACAAATAAGTACTCCACAAATGCACATTCCTACAGACGCTTTAAAGACATAGGTATGAAAAGAGGAAAAGGAGGGGGTACAGCAAAGGAAAGGAGGAAGAGGGAAAGAAAAGAAAATTCTGTCATTCATTGCAGATTTTAGCAACAATTCTTTTTACTTTGTACAAAGCAGAAAAAGGTACATTACATAAAACCAACCTGCGAAATTTTAGAGCCTGGACAAAACAGAATGCTTCGCCATAGTATAAGTCATTGCTATTAAGTCTTAGGTATTAAATTTTGCATAACGATTATCTTAATATAATTCTTACGTGCTAAAGTTCAACCTTGATAATTAAAAGTCAGCATCTTTTCAAAGAAGCTACATTTTACACAGCATCATTCCACATTAACATACATGCTACGTTTGCGTAAAATATACCACCCTATGGCACAATACAGCGTGAATCCAAGAATAATTTTGCAATCTATATTTAAAACCAGGTGATTAAAACATAATCATCCCCTAATCTATTCGAGGGGAGGAAAAACTTACTTTGCCAAGGGATTCGGGTCCTGAACAGGAACTCCTTCGCGGAAATTTTTCAGCGCATCAAAAATCTTGAGCAGCTTGTCTGCAGCTGCTAAAGACATTTCTTACAGCGTCTCTAGATTTTTTTTAAAGGTCTCTGCTTTCAAGTATCATCCACTGAGCTTTTCAAGCCACAACCCGCCACTTTGACCGCCATTTTGTTTTGATTCAACCTCGCTTTCAAACTAGTTCCAATCCTCCCACTCGGACAACGCCCTTTCTTTTCTTTCATTCTCACATTTCGAACTTGCATGCATGCAGGGTTTTCTTTCTTTCTCCTCTCGCAAAAAACGAGAAAATGGAAAGTTCCCAGGATGCTCGCTCAGGGTAAGTGACACACACAAGGACTGACAACTGATCACTTGTTCTTTTTCAGCGATATATCGGGCGAATGGTAATCTTTTCTCTCTGGTTATTGTCTTTGCATCCATGATTAAAGATTCGGCTTCGTTCCGTTTGTGATTTTATGATCTTTTCCCTCAAGAAGAGAAGAAAACCTTCAGTCGATCATTTCCAAGATTACAGACGACACAGGCAGTATTCCAGATTCGGGACTGGTGAGTGATATTCTGTTTTATTCACTTCGTAATGTGTTTTGTATCTTTACTTTCATACAGCGTAGCTCGAAGCATTAGCTCGTTTTGTTACTTTGGTTTGATCCGCCTATTATATTTTGATTCAACGCGTTTGCTTCATTTGTCAAAGCACGGCCGGGCTGTTTTCTTTGACTGGTGTAACTTGTTACGGTTGTAGTCCTTACGAAAAAAATTGGCAAGATAAGGTCTATGCTTCTTTAAGTAAAATCGGTATAAAGAATCATATCCCGGTTGTCAGTTGTAAAGCTCAGTCAAAAACTTAAATAGATTCCACCGAATCCCCGCAACAAAGTCTTTCTGTTGAATTGCGTGACATTGAACGCGGGAATCCAGAGGCAGTAGCCTACGTGTAGCCGCACCCTTCCGACAGAGGAAAAACGGCGAGAGGGAGCGCCGTAGCTAACCATTTGATTATAAAATATGGATAGGTGCCCACTGACGAAATGCTGTCCACAGAAATTTCGTTTGCATTGTTGTAGTTTATTTTAAAAAAAGACACCAATATGTGCAAATAATTATTGGCTAATTCCTAAGTCTCTAGGTATACTTTTTGCCTCCCAAAATTAGAAAAATTCTAAGACCAGTCAGGCCTCTATTACTGGACCCCTAAGGAGGAGTGTTGAATGGTAAAACCCATGTCTCACCGAGATGCTGAGACCCTTGCTTCAAAATCTGAGCTCAAGACTTAAATAGGCCTTTTGCGTTAGTTGATCATGTGACCAACTTTTTGTAAGCACGAAAACAGTTCGCTTTTGTAAAATTTTCTCAACTTGAGCTTAAAGAGCATATTTAAATTAAGTTACCGGTAAATTTTCAGGCGTATAATTATCTCAAAAGTAGCGTGACACGTCCCTACCCAGATCTAGGGAATGGTTCTGATTGGTTATATCGTGTGGGAAATTCCTTTCAACCGATCAAAAGCATTAAGTTACATGTACCAGGTTTAGGCAATCAAAAGGCAGGAAATTAGACAACTACAAGTACAAAGTTCTTGTCAGGGCAGGAAATAGAATTTTATATGCACTTCCCCGGCCAGTGGGCAAGTAAATTTCAGCTTTCACTTGCCGACAGTTAAAAAAAAATTACCTGCTAGAAGGGAATACCATGTCTTATCCATCTATTGTTCTAACAGGAGCAAGCAGTCGCTCACTTGCAGTCTACAGTTTTGAAAACGTTTCTGTCTGGAAATTACCCTTTACCAAGCTGATACATATACTATATATATATACATATACTGACTCACAAGACCACTGAGGCCAATTTCACTTGTCCAGCGGGCCACAAGACCTATTTTTTTTACTTACCCAAGGTCCAAATTTACTTGGCACGGGTAATCAGAGTTCAGTTTTTTTTCCTGTCCTGCTTGTGCAAGTTCCAGATCTCTTTATTTGCTTCCTATAATAATATATTTTAGTGTCAATATATTTAGCTTAACAGTTGGCTAATTGGGGACAACACTAGCTACATGTAGGAAAGTAGCTGGGTCATGCTTATGGTAGCTGAGAAAAACCCCTGGCCATTCACCCTTAGTGACAGCCCGGCATCATGTACACATTGGTGTGTTTTTCTTTGCTGTAAGTTGTTTATGTCCCACTTTCATAATTACAAGTATTTGCCTTAGTTGAACACCCTCAACAACCCTTCAAGCCCCTTTAATGTCCACGTACATATTTGCTTGACTGGTCTTCATTTTTCATAAAGAATTACATGTAGTTGAGAGAATTTGATAAAACATGGTTTGCACGGGCCTTGAAAAGTCCTTGAAAATTTAAAAATTGTGGGATATCCTTGAAAAGTCTATGAATTTTCCACAAAAGTCCTTGAATATTTTGAAAGCTCGTTGAATTATAACCTTCATTAAAAATAGAATGTTTTGCGCAAAGGAATGATTGAAAGTACAGCAATACACAAATTTTCTTGGTGATCATGAAAGTGTTTTCTTATGATTTTGGTGTTGCCGGCATAGTTCATTTTCCATTATTTGAAGTATATTGCAATAAGCGAACCCCCCTCCACCTATGCATTTTAAAGGTCTTTACTTCATGTTACTGTGGAAAAGAAGTCCTTGAAAAAATAATTTGAGTCCTTGAAAAGCGCTTGATTTTTTCCCAAAAAATTCTGTATGGACCATGTAAAAGATCAAAGCTTTTTTTCTCTGGTGATTACTTTCTTACTTCTCGTGACCTTTTCCATTGATGATGTAGGGTATCAATCTTGTTTGGAGAAAATTGATGTTGAGCACTCTTGGGATTTAAAGGGATAACGTACTGACCAGTACAAGCATATTGTGATTTTGTGATTTTTAACTATGGAAATAATCATTGTATCTCCATGTTACAATGTACATGTAAGTAGTATTAATTTTTACTCAAGTAACACTTGATAACTTTGCCTCCCTAGGATGAAAGTGACTTTTTACTTGTTGCAACAGAGCATGGCAGTTTCAAAAGGTAAAAATACATTAAAGTTTTTTGGAAATAGCTGGACACAATTGTCCAGTAATAAGGTCAAAAAAAATTATTGCAAGATCAGCTTTCACTGCTATTAGCCTGTAGGGTCAAAATTTGTGTCTGCTGCTCAAATTTAATGTACTCTACTTGAAGCTCTCCTAACTTTTTAAACAGAATATATTGCTGTAACATCTGCTCAAAAAATTTAATTTGTGGCTGATGTTTCTTTAGTTACAGCATGCTGTATCAAAAAATGTATGTTGAAGTTAATTTTTTTATGTGGCATAATCTTTGTTTTTCTTTTGTTTTGGGGTATGATAATGTACTGTATGCTAATGAAGTTGAAACAAAGGAAAAACAAAAATTACTTAACATAAAAAATGAACTACAACATATGTACATGAGTAGAACATACAGGAAAATATGAAGCCTGCAAAGCAGGTATATTTTGCTGTGTGATCAATTTGGACGTTCGACTGACTAGAGTTGGGGCGAGTCAAAAAATGATTCCAAGAGAGAGGTTGACGTGTCAAAATAGGGAAGGGCCCACCCTTCCTGCTTGCCTGCCCCCTCTCCATGTACCTTTGAGTCCCACTTTAAAAAAAAATGCCTGCTCTGCAGGCTAGAAAATGTGCACATAGGGCAAATTAATTAACAATTAATGAATGAGGCTTAGTATTTTATAAAGAATTACGGAGATCGAAGAGGGTGTGAGATCTCCATAATTCTTCATATACGAAAGCTGAATTCAATAATTGTTTTATTATCTATTCAAAATGATTCCTAATTAAAAGACAAAGCTAAAACATGCTTACCTCCATTGATGTTAAGTTCACCTTCAATAGTGCACGTTTAGGGTTGTTCAGCTCCACAAATATTCTCCAAATACCAGATGTTGCCCTTCGAGTTGTGTCCTTGCTGTTCTTGCCTTGTTTTTAGCTATAGTTTTGCGTAGTTCTTACTCTTGAAAGGAGTGAAATGCCTGCCATCTTTTTTTTTCACGACCAAAACAACTCAACCTCGTCCCCAGGTCTTCTCGGTTAACGGTGCATTAACCTGCAAGAACACTGCATTTTTGACATCATTTCCTCATTAAACACAAAACTCTTCCAAATTTGGTCATCAGTAACTGGTTATGGTGAATTATGCATGTGCTTTTAGCCAATCAGAATCAGGGAAATATTTTGAATGAATAATAATTAAGAATTAATGAATGAGGCTGAGTATCTTATGAAGAATTATGGAGATTGAGGAGGGTGTTATCCGTCGAGGCCTTAGACCGTAATTGTTTTATTATTCATTCGAAATAATTCCTTGCTTAAAAACATAGCTAAAACATGTTTACCTCTATCGATGTTAAGTTCATCTTCTAGACTCATAGTGCATGTATAGGGTTGTTCTGCTCCGCAAATATTTTCCAAATAGCAGATGTCATCCTTTAAGTGGACTTCTTACTGTTCTTGCCATGTTTTTAGCTATTATTTAGCCTAGTTCTTACTCTTGAAATGAGTGAAATGTCCACCATTTTTGTTTTCACAACCAAAACAACTCAACCTCGTTCCCAGGTCTTCTTGGTTAACCGTGCATTAACCTGCAAGAAAGCTGCATTTTTGACGTCATGGGTTGATTAATTGCTAAATTCTTCCAAATTTGGTCATCAGTAGCTGGTTGTGGTGAATTATGCGTGTGCCAATCAGAATCAGGGAAATATTTTGAATGAATAATAATAAGTTATAATATTATTATCAATAAATTTATTCACGGTCACCTACAGTGTACAAGTGTGCGTAGATACATGTATAAAATTTTGTATGTTTATTATTTTCAACTTTTCAGAAAAACTGAACAAGATGACAGCAATGAAGTCAGGAAAATTCCAAAGGAAGACCTTGGATCTGATGTCAAATTCATCAGTGATGAAATCAAGCAAGATATTGACTCAATGCCAGTGCAGATATTTCATGACCTGCCTGGTGAGGGGCCCTTTCCAATAGCCTCACCTGCACGAGGAGACGTTCTCATTCATGACCAGACACAGCCTGTTTTTCAACCTCTGGCCATAGAGGATCCTCACAATGAAGTAACACATGCACTGGAAGGTATCTACAGCTGTACATTGTTCAAATTAATTTCATACTGTTGATACCCCATCAGCCCATGATCATCTGCCTCTCAAAAGCGACAACACATCCAGGATACCTAAATCAGTTATCTGCCCAATATACTGTGATATACATGTCATATTATTAACATTAGTGCCCTGATATCAACTTACATATTCACATCACTGTTTTCCATACATCTCCTGTTGTACTAATGATGAGAATTTCTTGCTGACTTTTTTTACTGGGTGATCATTTTCCTTATTATCATGACCTTCATGTTTTGATTGAGTAGTCATATACAGTTGTATGTTGAGGACATAGGTCTCCATTAGCAGTAAAAAGGGCTACCAGCAATCTAAAGAAGTTAGCACATCTCTTACAATATTCCATAGCCTCCCTTGAAGACGTTCTTAGGGCCTCATCAGATATCCCTGGCATGATGAGCCACAAGAACGTCTGCGTGCGAGGCTACTAATAGTTACATGTATTCCCCTTTTTACTGCGCATGGAATAATTATGTAAGGACAGGTAGTTGGCTTGCTAGAGGTTCAAATAAATGAATTACAATGTACTGGGACGACTTTCAGTTTTGCTAAACACGTTGCCACCAAACCTACATGTACATGTAGAACAGAACAAACAAATTAATTATTAATTTTGTTCCTCTTTCTGATTCTCATTTCAGATTCACTAGACAATGTACAAGTGAGTGCCAATAGCCCAATACCAATGCCGCAAGTGGCTCTGGGATTGATCCCAAATAAGGATGTGGTGCTGCCAGGACAAGTGTCTGCTGAACAAGTCACCTTACAGTTTCAGAAAAAACTTGAGGACCTTGAACAACAGGTTCAACATTTTTAATATTTTTAAAGTCAGTTTTGTTGGTACAAAGAAAATTGTGTCGCCTTTGGAACTTCCTTGTATGGTTAATTTCGCCTTTGATAAGGGATATATGTGTACATGTACATGAATTCAGTGTAGTTTTCGTGTATCTGGCCTATATTATGTTACTTGCTACTGCAATAATGATGCCTTTTTAATCGTAAAAAGTAGAGCACTGTTCTGCTGACCTTATGTATCTAGAGCATCCCATACTTCCTGTACGCTCATAGAGTTTATGAAACAGTGAAAATCAACAGTGGCTTTTTCATTTGGTGCTGTTTGGGTAACAAGTTATTGCGACCACACCCTTTTTGCAAAAGATTTGAATTTTTCATGTTTTTCGTAGAGCATTACCGTCGCTTTTATTGCACTTGTGATTGACCATAGATAAACGTGACGTCATTTTTAAACCCGATCAACATCTTCTACTTAAATACTCTCTAATGCTTTCACATTTTATTTGGGGGTTTTCGCCGCGCAATTTTCACGGACCATGAATAGTTCCTTAAATTTTCTTAAAGATGTAAGCCAAATGAAAGATGCAAGTGCGCAGGAAATTGCATGTTGCGTGTTCTCGTGGGAGGTAATTTCCTGCGCGTTTGGGTGTTTCACTTGCTCCACTTTTTCTGGGAGAAATGAGGGTTTGCTTATTGTCTAAAAGTGTCTGTGACTGTGTGGACCTGCAAAGGGCATACATACGTGTATCGCTGCAAATGGTCAAAATGTCATGTATGTGATATATATACTTGTAAATGATGGGCGAAATATTGGCGAATTTCTTCCATTTTGTCATTCCTGCTTTTAAGGGTACAGCTACACTGTATGATGGATACTGGTTTTAAGTGTTAACTAAGGCCGGGCTTTGAACTTTTTAGATTTCGTCTGGTGCACTACTTGACAATAATTTAAGTATCCTGTTTATTTGTCTTTTACTTCAGGTTAAGGTTCTCCAAAACCGCAATCTAGCTTTGGAAGAGTCTTACAAGAAGCTGTCGGACCTCGTGGAAGCACAAAACCATTTATTAGCTAGTGGAGGACCCATTATTCAACGCCTTACGCCGACAACTCCTCAAGAGGTCCTCGACGATACCACTAACCAAAAGGAACCTTCAGGGGCGTCTCCTACCTCACCCACTCCAAAAGTGCCCCAGATAAGTGGGAAGCTTTTTCTTGGGCTCTCACAGCAAGCGTCTAAACCAGCTGTGCAAAGCTACGAATTGCCCAGGAGAGTCTCGGCAAAAGAAGTGCTTAATCTGTGGGAAAATGGATGCGATGAGTTCCCACCGATAAAAGATTGGACACCTACGCAAAAACTAAAGCAACAGAGCAAGATTTCCCGGTGGAAAAAACTCGTGGATATTTTCAAGGCTGATTATCACGGCGACATGAAGAGCTTCGAGGAGAGTTTTTCGGATGCGAGAGGAGAAGTTCTTCCTGTAACAACGATACTGTCGTTGTATGAAACGCAGCAAACGCCAGCCTTTCTCGGTAGAAGCAGAACAGAGCTTGATGAAACTGTTTCTTCGAGCGGAGACAACAGCCAACAAGAAGCCGACGACGAAGGCAAGAAACGAGTTCGTAACTCATTGGATTCTGAATCCGAAGATGTCGACGACGGCGAAGGTAACGCTGATTCCAAAGTAACGGACAGTGGTGTGACTCAGCCATCCACTGAAGTGCGTTACTATCTTCCCAGGAAAGTCACGCCAAAGGATATTGTTCGCCTCTGGGAAGAGGGCTGTGAAGAATTCCCTCCTGTCTGCCAGTGGACACGCGCGCAAAAAATTGGTCAAGAGACTAAAATATTTCGGTGGCGCAAGATCGTGGAGATTTTTAACAAGGACTGTAACAGGAGCTGGGATCACTTCTATGGAAAGTATGCGAACGATCGCGGTCATCTCATGGCAATTTCATCGATTATTGCAAAGTACGACGCTGAAAACGCAACCTCTGGTCCCATTTTCGATATCCCTGAAGCTCGAAGCCGCTTAATCGCAGGGAGCAAAGAGGAAGATAGCAGTTTAGAGAGTGAAAAATTGTCTGCCACCAGTACAACGCCTTTGAACAGCATTGGTGAAGTTAAGGTTGAAGATCCTAACCCTGGGGAAGGAACCAGTCACATTTTACCCCGAAAAGTCACCGCTAAAGACATTATAAAGTTGTGGGAGACAGGATATGGGGATCTACCACCGCTCCATAAGTGGACCCCGGCTCAAAAATCTGGACAGCGCAGTAAGTTTTCACGTTGGACCAAAATATACGACATCTACAAGTACCACTGTAAAGGGGACATGAGCATGTTTGAGTCCAAATTTTCTGATGAGCGCGGCGAATTGTATCCTGTTACCACCATCGTTGCCATGTTTGACGCTTGCGAATCGCCTTCAAGTCTGTCCAGTCCTTTTTCAGGTACAATGCAAACCGGCAAGAAAGCCGGAGAAGGATCTGATACCGAGATCTACCAGCTCCCGCGCAAGGTCACTGCCAAGGAAGTAGTGCAGCTGTGGGAAGAAGGCTGCGAATTATTCCCACCCGTAAGTAAATGGCAGAAGATTCACAAAGTTGGTCATGAAACAAAACTCTTCCGCTGGAAGAAGATCGTGGACATCTTTCGCAAGGATTGCGGTGGAAGCTGGGAGAAGTTTGAGGAGAGGTTTAGTAATCCGAAAGGTGAACTATTGCCGGTTTCCGCTATCCTGTCCAAATACGATCTGGAAAACGAGCCACCTTCGTACTTGCCGAAAGGTTTCGCGTCAAGTCTAACTAGCTTTAACACGGCAGGAAAAGATCAGATTACGCGAGTGGAAGAGTCGCTCACCGCTGTACGCTCTGAGAACGATCAGTTAGTTGAAGATGAAAATAAAGAGTTTGCTAGTGATTCGGAAATGGTAGGAGGGGATTCTTCGCCTCAAAAAGTGGGCGCAGAATTTATTCTTCCAAAGAAGGTCACCGCACTCGATGTCATCTACTTGTGGGAGAATGGCATGGGAGACATGCCTCCACTCTGTCAATGGACTCCTACTCAAAAAGCCAGCCAGCGTAGCAAGATTTCGCGCTGGAATAAAATAGTGGATATTTTTAAGTACGAGTGTAACAGTGACATTAGAAAGTTCGAAGAAAAGTACAGGGATGAAAAAGGAGAATTGTTACCGATTACGAACATTTTGAACCTTCATGATGCACATGACAAGGCGCTTTAAAGCCTTTACGGACACAGCTCTTTCGCAGATCAGCTTGGATTGCCTGTTGCTGTTTTAACGTTGCCTCTTTTAACGTCATAAGTGATAAAGAAACACCCTTTTTACCAATCAGAAGTAACGGCAGTTTAAAACTGAAGCAAGATCTGTTTGGACAACTCGTGTAATACTCTTTCCATTCTGGTCAATCAGTAGGATTAATCAGTTAGCAAACTTAAGCGGGATTTTCAGCTCTTGGCACTATTTCACTGGAAATGTACCAGACTGATTATTACTCATTAAATGAGAGGAATTTAGTTTCTTGGTTCGAGTAAATTGCGGTGTTTTTTATTTTTTCCTAAAGCCATTACAAAGAAAAGTATTGTCTCGGGCGAGAAAAAAGCATTTACAGTAAATATCTTATTTAGTTTCCTTTATTCCATCTTATTACTATTTTGAACAAGTCTTTCGTGTTTTCTGTCGTGCTGTGTGGAAGTTATTTACGTGTAGATCCGAGTATCAATTTTGCTTCAACCACACTTTATTTTTGTTAGTGTGTGAGCGTTTAGAAATGGCGACTGGCCTGAAAGAACTCTCTTTACAAGATTCGATGTTACATTCTCTGAGTAGATTTTTCAGTACTTTTTCCTTTTGACCTAACAAATAACATTTGAAGTCGTAAAGATTAAACGAGAATCTTGCTGACTCAGCTCTTTGTGGAATGGCAAATCACATTTTACTCTCACAGTACGTTATGGCCCGGTATTGACTATTTTTATAGCCATATGTGATGATGTTTAGTTTTCATTAAAGTAAAAGGCCTATCTGCTTAATTTTACCTGCAATTTCGTTTTTGTTACCCTCATCTTCCTTATCAAAGAACAAGAAATTGTGAGAGTTAATCCTCAATAACGGACGCAACATTGTTGACCAACAGCTACGAACGTTATTAGTTGTTACATTTTGGGTCCGTTTACACGTCCTGTTGCATGTTATTGCATTTTCTTGTGTGTTGTTGGAAGTTGTTGCGCATAGTTTGAAACCGGTCAAACGTTTAATGTAGCTACGTTCAAACGTGCACCAAGCTTGATAGCTGGCATGAAAAGTGTAGACAAAGCGGCTATTTACGTGGAGGGAGGAAGACCCCAGCACCATATCCCAGGGGGTACTCCGGATTTCAAGTGACAGGGATGATCGAAGGATTTTGGGGGTGGTGGAAATTTTCAATTTCGGGATTTTTTTGGGTAGGACAATTTTGGCAAGTATTTTTTTGGGTAGCTTGATTTAAGTAGGGATTTTTTTGGGTATTCAAAACAATCTGAAGATTAGTGATAGTTCCCACGTATCACGGCTGCGTGGTTGCTCTGGAAATTTTTAGGCTCGGAAATTCGGCATGGGATTTTATGGGGGTTAAATTTTGGCCCATGATATTTTTGGGGGGTTAAATTTTTTGCCCTCATTCGATCATCCCTGTCCCCTGGGCACCGTATATGTAAACTGCCTTCGCTAGGAAGATCCTAGTACTAGGGCCAAACCAGACAAAAATTGCAGTGGGTCGTTCAGTAGCTAATCAGGGCAATAAAGGCCGCCCATTTCGTTTGGCGTTACCAAAAGCTGATAGTAGCGGTAATTCTGCTGACAAGTACCGTAAAATTACGAAAATAAGCCCCGGGACATTTATCCAAGCCCCTTTTTGAGGGGCTTGTCTACGGAGAGAAAGTTGCGTTTCAGAATCGATTGGGCTAGCCTTATAGTTGGAAGTAAATTTACCGTTTTTGCTTTGTTTTACTTTGAATTTGCGGGCAATTTTTCAATTACAAGCCCCCTTGGGACTTATATTTGGAGGGGCAATTTAACGGCGGGTTTTTACGTTACCAGTTTAGAGGGGAGGGGGGTATATTTGGAGAGACTTATTTCCGGAATTTTTCGGTAGTTATTAACGCCAGCAAAGAGAACAGAAGGGCCCAAATTGCATTTTTCTTTTTCTCGCCCGCCATTTTTCATTCTTTCTCGATCCTTCTCTTCTTGGGCACCACACGAACAGAAATTTCTGCATGAAAACCCAACGTAAACTTGTTCCGCCTTCTAGAATCTTCCTAAACAGCCCAAAAAGCCATAAAAAGGTGCTTTCGTATGATACAAAGAATTGTGCAGACCACGTGCTCACGTGCTGCAGGTGTTATGCGTGCACGTCTTTCTCGCAAGGGAAAACAATTTGACTATTCGGCCTAGACAGAGGCCGTCTTCATTTGCCTCGGCAACACAATGAACTCGTCCAAAATGTTTATCTTTTCACTTATTTTTGTTCCGACTTATACTCTTCGTCTTCTCGAGGATAGCCATTCTAACTCACAAGACTTGTGTGAAGACTTTCGCTATGACGGCGTGGAGCTGCCAATTGCTGAAGTAATTATCGGTGAGAAGACGTTTAATTCTAGAAACTGTGGCGAAATGGTCCCTATTGATGAGGTGAACAAGGACATTCCGGTCGTAAAGTTTTCGCAGGTACGTTCAACTGGTTTTGCAGTTTTTATCCTCTTTGACTCTAGTTCACTCCCAGAAGTGACCGAAACATGAAAAACGTAGAGGAAAAAGCAAATGTCACCTTTTAGAAAATTATACCTTGTGAAACTACTACCGAAGAGGTTTTATTTGAATGGACACAATTTAATGAAGGCTTTCCTCCAAAGACTTTAAGGTTAGAACCCCAGTACAAGACTCCATATTCACTCTGTATCAGGAGAGATATATTGTCAATATTTTAGCTTTATTAATGCTATCTCTAACGCAAAATGAAAAGCGCATTCGGTCTTGCATCAAATTTAATGAGGTGAAAATTGCGATGCTGCCGGAATTTTGAAATCAGTAATCCTTCCCCTCGTATTTGAGTAAGCGTAGTCCAGTAAGCTATAAAACTCGGAAATTTGTCAAACACTAATCGGTCTGAATTTATAAAGAGAAAACAAACTTGAAAGTACAACCGTAAATAAGTTTGCAAACGCGATCGCAAACTTTGCCCTGCAAATTCTTCACGAATAATTTATAAAGCCGGGCAATCAAACACTCTCAAGAGTGTTTTATCTGATATCCAAACACTTGAAATGTCTGGTTCATTTCAGAAAGGAGGGTGCGACTCTGTCGTTGTTCGAATGCTATGGATATCAGATGTAACTCTCCTCGTATTTGATGCAGTAGTGTCATTATATTCTAGCCTTATCTTTCCATTATCTTTTTTTTTATCTCAGGACAACGAAACTCTTTACTTGGTTGCCATGTTGGATCCTGACACACCCTCCTTTCGTAATCCACATTGTCGCCACTGGGTTCACTTTATTTTTGGTAATGTTAAGGTCAGTCTAATTCCTTACAAAAAGACTAAACCTTAATAATAGAGAGATTAAGATTCACGTTGCCGCAAACGTGAATTGGTACCACCACGTGACCAAGTTTTTCCCTTAATTGTAGTGTAATGTTTATTACTTCTACTCAAAAATAAGTAGTTTCACGGCCAGTTTTATCCGTAAGAATTGTTCTGGACAGTTTTAATCTTATTTTCTATTCTGAGAAGTTCTCAACTTAAATCTGACGTTTGCCGTAAAAATGAATCTTAGATCTCTCTAATATTACCGGCACACACTTGAACAACTTAAAGATACTGCCGAACAAACGGCCAACCTAAACCCATTGAATCTTTTGAACTGTTACATTAATGACAAAATAAAAAGTGCACATACATTTTCATTTACCTGTATAACATTTTCTTAGTAAGATCTATATAGTATCCTAATAATGACAGCAAAAATAATTTAATTTTGACGCCGTTTTTCATTTTGAGTTTTAGTCGTTTAAAGACGTGAAATTTTCCTTTCGGCGGGTTGCAATGGCGCAAGGACTAGGACGAGATTGTGAAGTCATTTCTAGACTGTTCACAGTCCTCTATTTTTCCGTAAGATCATCGAGATCGAGGTCGAGAGCTTTGCGTTACGGGCTGCCATCTTCAATGACTGTCAAAACTACTTAGGGAGCGGGGGCGAGGAATGCTTCTTTCCCCTTTTCACCGTTCCCAGGCTAGTTCTTTTGATACTGATTAGAAATTTTGACTTTCGGTAATACTTTGACCTACTTAGAGTAAAATACCGAAAAAGATGTATAATTGAGCTTTGTGCCAGCTTGTGTTAAAACGAGCGGAGTCTCCTTTCTGTTTTTACGCCTTTAATGTATAACTTCCCTGTTAACTAGCCTGAAATTCATCCGATTGCTTCGAGTCGTTTTCTCCTCTCATCAACTTACTGAGGGAGTCAATAACGACTCGAAGTAATCGGATGAAATTCAGGGCCCTGTTAACGTGCTGATCGTAAAATCCTACTGCTCCGGAGTTGAACATTAAATATCTTTTTTGTTGTTTGCTCTGTTGTACAACTCTAACAACCGTTTCTCAATTCGCAGGGGAAGTATCTGGCCTATGGTAAGATCCGAGGAGGAAATATCTATGGAGGTCAGTTTGTTGAGGAGTGCCTGGCTGTTACTGACACGTAACAAAAAACGGAAGCTCACGCAGCTCACTTCCGAGTTCCAAAAACCCTCACTTCCATAATGAGGCTAAGTGCAAAACCGTTTTCGTGAAAATGAGTTTTATTTGCATGAGGATGAAAAATCATTTCCATATCAAAGGCTGAGCATTTAACCTCGTTTTGATATTGTCACCATTATCATTTGCCCACAATACATCTTGTTTACCCCTCAAAATTTCGCATAAGCGTTATGATTTTCGCTTTCTCTCGACGCGGCTTTCATACCGCAGGGGATACTGAAAACAATGCCTATACAAAAATGTAGGAGAAAGCAGGGTGAAATATGGGCATTGTGAAAGTGGCGAATAAGAGACTGTCACAGAAATTGATTATCTCTTAGTTCCCTTAGGAACACTATGAACAATTGCTTCGTAAATCAGCACGATTTCTCAGAAAGTCCTGACTAAAACTTGGCAATAAAAAGAAAGATGGCAAAGTTATCTCCGCTAACCATTCGCAATTGAATCGTTTTAAGAGACTCGTACTCTGTTCGGGTGGCGGAACATACCCGAGTAGGCCAAGTGAGTGACCCCCACCCACCTGCCCACCTGGTCACCCCTCAATAATCCGCCGCAAATAGTTTGTGCTAGAGATTATTTCACGGCTTATAAATTTATACAACGTTAGCTATCACTGACATCACTCAAATAAAATTTCTTTTGAGTGACAAGGTTCTTCCTTTCTTTTACTTCCTAGAATACAACCCACCTAACCCTCAACCAGGTCAAGGAATTCATCGCTTTTATTTCTTCGTGTTCAAACAGAAAGCAAGGCTTGTGAACAGAATTCAGATCACTAATCGATGTGGCTTTAATATCGATGGATTCATGGAAGATTTCGATCTGCAGCCGGTTGCAATGAACATGTTTAGGTCTGAATTCCAAAACATTGTGTTAATAAGCGACATGATGGTAATTGACTGAGTTTTACCGTTCTGATTATCTCGTTACTTTGTGGGTGGGTGTCGCTGTAGTCATCAGATGGAGCGTAATTGAATTTAATGAGAAACTCGTAAGGGGTTTAAACGTGCAACGCTCATATATTTGCTTTGCCCGGTGCTCACGAATGTTCATTTTCGCAAGTACTATATTTAGAAAGAGAAAAAGAGATAATTTACCACTAAAACTAGGTAAACGACGTGACATAAAAAAATGGGGAACATAGGCAACAACGAAAATGTCACACTGTTTCAAACTCTATGCCGGTTATTCCAACTCGTTCAGTTCGTCAAATGTTAGCAAATGTTTCTGGTGTTGTATTCTAAAGACTGTATCGAAGTTGAGAAAAAGAAAGTCGTTGTCTTGTGTTTTCGCCCTCTACAAAAAATGGAATTAGGGGGTGTTTACATGACACCGGGGCTCTGTATTTGTTCACATGATACCACCACAAAATGCCGGTGCGAGTCACAGCGTGAGTTCACTCCGGTTGTTGTTAAGGGTGCGAATTGGGTTAACAGTAAACTGATAACTGGCCAAAAAAATAGTAGTTAACTGATACATGAAAAGTTAACAGTTAAGTGATATTATATTAATGAAAGGAACAAAGATTTGCGAACAGAAATGTTATTTTCTGACATTTGTCTGTCCCGCTGATGTCCAGGTGGCACATTAACTGATATTACTGCAGTCGAATCCCGATAACTCGAACCTTCAAGGGAAATAGAAAACAGTTCGAGTTATCGGGAGTTCGAGTTATCGAGCGTAAAATTATATAGAAAACGATCTGAAGGGAAATGAAAATTGCTTCGAGTTAGCGGGAGGTTCGAGTTGTAGAGGGTTCGAGTTATCGGGAGTCGACTGTATGTGCAAAAGGCACACCAGGGTAATACCTGACAAATAGAAAGCGTAAGTCAAAGAGCTGGTTGTAGACAACTCAACGAATAATTCGTCGTTCTGATATTAACGAGATTTCTGTGTTCGGAAAAGGAAAATACTGTTTTCACGGACCCAACAGATCGTCAATTAAGTTAAACATTACCCAAATAAAAAAGTTGTGACTCTTAGCATTGTTTCTAGCTAAAAAGAATTTCTGAGGGTTCAAAGAAACCAGCAGTCTTTCTTTCAAGTTCATAGGGCCCGCCGAGCAGTTTTCAACGTGCGGGGGTCGTCTACCCCTTTTGAAGTGTAGTTGGGGAGGTGGAGGAGGGGAGTGTGGGGTTGGTGCCGACTCAATATTTTTTAATACAGTTACAACTCATCAATCATTCTTTTCAATAGTTTAACAAATTAAACAAGAAAGGAGTTAGTAACAAAAAAGTGTAACCATGCACAGCACAATCATAAGTTTCGCGTGTTTCTTTTACTTCAAAAGTTTGTCCGTCCTCTCCTTGCGGCTGTTTAGAACCTTTCTTTAGTCATTGTTGAACCTTCCAGCTGCCGAAAAGGACCTTTTCCTGCTGCGATGGTTGCAGGATTTACCAGCAGAAACTTGCAGATCGGGATAATTTCATTTATCATACTCTGCTGAGGTAATTCCTGAAACTTCATTTTGTCTACAATGTCATCGAGTTCAATGTCATCAAGTCGCAGCTCTGTGCAGATTTAAGAACCTTGATAAAAAAAAAAGTCTCCATTGTTTGTGCATATACTACATGAAAACGCAGAAGTCTACGACTAAGTGCAGAGTTTGAAGAGATATGATATAGGACCGAAACGGACTAATCATAAACTTGGATTCTTCGGCGAGGTCTGCCAGTTGAATATTCTTGTTCCATCAAAGATTCCTTTTATTTGAAAATGTGTATTTCTTAATTTAATTTAATTTACTTTAGTTTTTTCAAAAGTGGGGGGGGGGGGCGCCTGGCCCCCCGGCCCCTCCCCCTGCGCAGGCCCTGGTACATGGAATTTGTACTTACGAGAAATCATTTTTGTAACTGATGTTGGATTTCTAACTATTGAGACCTTTTTAAGAGAAAGAAATGATCGTGTTTAAATCGGTCTTACTGAAACAGTTTGGGCAGTTTCATTTCTTAAAACCCTTGGATATCTTTATGAGGCTTTTGAAAAACGCGAATAAGGTACGTCTGGGAAAAAGGTAACTTTGCGGGACGCGGAAGAGGATGCTAACAAAATCTGTATCGAGGTAAAAAAAAAAAAAAACCTTCTGACAACGCAGGTCGAAAACCTACATGCGGTTTCTCACTTCAACACAAAACATTTAGTTCTTTGAACTACGCCCAAGGCTTTGGAACCACAGTAAAGGAATCGCTTAAAAGAACTACGAGTTCGAAGAGGGCTACACTCAGAAAATAAAAGTCGAATTGTCCCATGTCAAATACTTTCACGCCTTTGTCAGCACTCTCAACTATGTCTCTCCCATCGGTGCAAACAGTGATTGAATTCACCAATTGAATTCCAAAATAGTGGTCCAGTTTTGTTATTTAAGACTATATTTTGGCATTGATAATGTTTTTCGTTGTCTGTTGCAATGGATTACAAGGATTAAAAATGGATCGAAACTTAGGCCAACAACACGATACAGGACGTACAGCAACCAGATAAGTACAAGACTGATTCCGAGCAGATAGTGATCATGAAAGTACCAAGCAAGGTGACTTTGAAGTAGTTTATAGCAGGACATGCATGACCATGTCGGGAAGATCAGTACGAGATTATGACTGGTGCGTCTGGATCTATGAAACTGGAGTCATATTGATGGTTATAAGACTTATATTTTCAGTTACTAATAAATTGTACTAGTGGCAGAGTTCATGGAAATTTATACCTTGATTTTATCAGGGCCTACCCCCAAAAGTGATAGACTTGCTCAAAGAAGGAAAATTCGGGTTATGACGGAATAATATTCGCTGTAGGAAAGTGAAAGTTAAATTAAATTAGTAGTTAACTGAGAATTTGCCAAAAAATAGTGGTTAATTGATATTTGGCCGAAAAAATAGTAGTTAACTGAGAAATGGGTACCCCTCTTGTATCGGAGCAAGAACGATCACTCCGGTACGAAATTTCGCAACGGCATCATGTAAACGCGAAACGCCGCCTCTTTTGGTGTGGAATCGGTCTGCCAGCAGACTGGAACGGGTAGTGCATGCGTATTTTTCATCAATTTAGGATTCGTCATGATGGTCCAATCTCGACCCCAGAGCTCTTGTGCGCGCATGACTGGGTGGAGTAAAAAGCGTATGCACTGGCGTCGAGAATGTTAGCATTTGTGTTGGTCATGGGACGAGAAAAAAAAGCTAAATGGATCTAAATGTCGGCTGTATAAAAAAGTATTGAAAAAAATTTTAAAAAAATTGAACCCAAAACAATAATTATATTAAAAAGTAGAAAGCTGTAAAATTCATAAATGAAAATCTTTGCGTACACACCAGTCCCATCCCCTTTCCCGCGGTCAGCAAAGCAAAAAATAGCACAGGTACCCAAAGCTCACGAGTGAGAATCGCTAAATCGTTGTTGCTTAACAGAAATATTACAAGAGTTTGTATAGAGAATTTAAATCGTTATTTAGGCCGTCAGTGCACGACTACTACGTGAAAATGCCTAAGGGGTGAATAATCGCGTTGTTGTTTTTCGATTACGTCACTTTATTTTTTCTATACTTTTTTTTACCCACGACATTTACCTACACCCACGACCCACGACCTTTACCCATAACCAATGACCCACGACATGTGCTACACTTGGAAAAAAAACCATAGCCAACTGCAGAAACCTGAGTAGGCTGGGAATGAATTGCTGTGCGCTGAGCGTTTTAGGATCGCTTGGGTAGAAAAATTCGCCAAAATATGAAGCCTGTAAGTTGCTGCGTGCCTCTTTGCACTAATTATTTTCGGAATTCGCCGAATCTATCTTTTTACCGGATCCCGGCCCGAAAGACAGAAACTCACAGAAGAAACATGTGGTATTGATTCGAAGCAATAATTTAAAGTTACAGTCGGATAACACGCGAATCGGTTTCCACTTAGAAAAATGAATATTCACGAGCATTGAACGGTAAGTACATGTTTCAACCCTTATTAGTTTCTGTTTTAATATATAGAACTCTTAAGAAAGGAAAGTAAATAGCCTGCGAATACAGCCGTTTTTCCACAAAATGTTTAAAAACGTGAAAAATGAAACCCTCCGTTGGCCAACGAGAAAAGCGGTTATTATCCACTAATCAATCAGGGCAAAACAATCATGAAACTAGAAGTGAAAAAACATTTTCGACATTCTATTGAGTTACTCATTCATAGATCTTCATACACAACACTCAAAGTTTTTTTTTTAAACGGCCGAAGTTATTTTTTTGTTAAAACTTGCATTGCTTTCTCAAAACGTTTTTTTTTTCCTCCAACAAGAGACTATTTAACAATTATTCCTCGAGCCCGACTGGGCTCTGAGTCACGAATAGCCCATGAGGCCGAAGGCCGAATGGGCTATTGACTCAGAGGCAATGAGGCCATAATTGTTTTACTAAAATCCAACTAGTTGGAAAAAAAAATATCGAGACAAAACAACTTTAGCTAGATAAAGCTAGACTTAACTCCTTTTTTGCAGCCAAAAAGCCGGCGCTTTCGCGCTACTAGTGGGCTATAACATATAGCCTAGTAGTCGCTCAACCAATCAGAACGCAGCATTGATGATAGGCCACTAGTTGGATTTTACTAAAAAGGGGTATCTTGCTGCTATAAAAAAAATTCGCTCGAGAACCTTCGGCATCGTGGGCTATTGACTCAGAGCCTATTCGGGCTCGAGGAATAACTGTTAATAAGTCTTCAGTAGTGAAGTGAACTAATAGCAGTTCGTCTTCGAGGCCCAGGCAAGGAAACATTTGCCTCCAAATACATTGTACCATCATTGACATGCACGGAGTTAACAGAGTTTAAAAACTTGCAAACAAGCCACACGCATGACAATGCATTCAACGTCAAAGCAAAGGATGTAAATGGAACTTTTATTTGATATTGTTCTTATATACAGAGGTTCTAAAATCTCCTTTCTTGATAATTTACTTACAGTGGAAAGATCACTACCAAGTTTATCAACATTAACGCCTAACGTGACTGGTCTAAGGGCCCAGTGGCCAATGAGGACCAGTGTCAAACTTAGGTCTGAATTCATTGACCACCTAGCAACAACTTCAAAACAACAACGATATTTGTTATTCAATTTAAAAATGCTCCAAAGATAACAAAACCTTGCTACAGCTAATTCGAAAAGATTTGAGGTACACACTACTCTCATTGAGCGTCACGTATGATTTTTCTCTCGGTTGAAACTTGGGTTTTTCGTGGACGTTCAACTGCTTTTTGTTTTCATGCCGTGCCCTGTCAGTGAAGCTTTCCTCATTTCACCCGCGGAACGAAGATTTGAAGTAACAGCATAGATTGAAGGAGGCTTTTCGCAAGCTAAAGTTTTCATTTTAATACGATTTTTCGATTGTACGAGAACAGGGAAGCCGAGAGCATTAACAAGGAGTAAGTCAAAGAATGACAGACATGAGGTATCAGCGGTGATCATCATCAGTCTGACAAAAACCTCTTTTTGGAATACTGTGCGAATGAGGATATTATAGGCTTATTGTACATGCCATCGAACAGAATCTACAGCATTACAACGACAAATGGAATTCACAGTTAAGAGGGTGTCGAAAGGAGAGAATCGATGTTATATTTTGTAGTCTTATAATTAATTAAAAGTCATGCACACTTACATTAGCCCGTGCGCACATTAGTGGAGGAAAATGGGAATTAACGAGGCAAGCGAAAAAAAAGTAAACCGAGCGGGGGATTGAATAAGAAAAGGGAAGGCGCCCTTTTCCCATTTTCAGTCCTTCGCTCAGCTCCCTTTGCACCCTGTCATTGCTCTTTTTCTGCACCACGGAGCCCCAGCCTGCGTAGCTGTCGATTTCGTTTGTCGAGCACGAAAATAAGCAGCGAAGCCGCGAGTGGAATGGAAAAGAAACAACGAGAAACCGCTTGTTTGCGCGCGCTTCGCGTGCGTTTTCGCAGCTTTTTTATCCCTCTAGAAAACCGTCGGCTACGCAGGCTAAAGAACCCGGTTTGAGACCATTCTAAAAATTTATGACTTCAAATCATTGTCACTGGGTGAGATGAAATAGAGCGTGCAGAATTAAGCTGATACTTTTAAGTCTAGACAATTCAGATTTCGGTGAGTAAGGTGAAGCTTAAAGAACGATTCAGGCACTAGAATTTGTGAAATATTCTGAACGGGCATAAGTGGTTGCTGATGGAGTCGGATAAGTGCTTACGTCGATCGACGAAAACCAATATTTACACACTGTAAGTTACATTCGCACTTTATACGCAATCCACGCTCGCAACCCGTCAAAGATAGAGCTCTAGATTCTCTTTGATAAAGGGACGAATTATACGAACGTCTGCAGCTTAAAAACTCACTTTTATACGATATTAGCTTTCCCAAAACAGTCTTATCTCAGATGACGTGTTTTTTCTTCTTTCTCCTCACACCTAAGCTCAAAATTTTCGCTTCTTTTTTTTTTTTTTTTCCTGTCCAGGTAAAAAATGCAACAGTCTATCATAATTCATTATCTCGTCTATCACAAACACTGTCAGACGACTGAGTTAAAATTACAACCGATACTTAACCAAATCTTACGTAAACGAAACGAAAGTAAGGGCCACTTCTACAAGCAATTTTTCCTGTTATGTATGGAGATTCCGTCTCGATTTTGTAACAGTTATGCTATAGTTCGGTGCATTTAATGCAACTTCTGGCAGAAATGTCACCGCCGCTAGTGTTCTCGAACGATAGAAAATTACAGCCAAAATCGCATCCAATTGCCACAAAAATTGCCCGTGTGGTTGCACTTTAGAGAACCAAATGTTCGTTAACTTTATGGATCATCTTCACCTACCTGTCTCATATGTTTTTTATAGTGTCGAAGAAGAAGAGCCTCACTACTCATAACCTCTTGACAAATCCAACAAATGTGTTTGCTATTGTTTGCTCTCTTCCAACATTTACACGACCTTTTTTTATGAACCTTTTGACTAGTGTGCACTCTTTCATGTGTCCTTAGGTTTCCTGTACGATTAAAACACTTGCCACACCGTTTACATTCATAAGGCTTTTCCCCAGTGTGGACTCTTTCGTGTCTCCTTAGAGCACCTGCACGATTAAAACATTTGCCACACCGTTTACATTCATAAGGCTTTTCCCCAGTGTGGACTCTTTCGTGTCTCCTTAGAGCACCTGCACGATTAAAACATTTGCCACACCGTTTACATTCATAAGGCTTTTCCCCAGTGTGGACTCTTTCGTGTCTCCTTAGAGCACCTGCATGATTAAAACATTTGCCACACCGTTTACATTCATAAGGCTTTTCCCCAGTGTGAACTCTTTCATGCCTCCTTAGGGTTCCTGATTCACCAAAACACTTTCCACACCGTTTATATTCATGAGGCTTTTTCCCAGTGTGGACTCTTTCAAGTCTCCTTAGCGTCCCTGCTTGATTAAAACATTTGCCACACCGTTTACATTCATAAGGCTTTTCCCCACTGTGGATACTCTCGTGTGTCCTTAGGTTTCCCGCTTGACTAAAACGCTTGCCACACCGTTTACATTCATAAGGCTTTTCCCCCGTGTGAACTCTTTCATGCCTCTTTAGGTCTCCTGCTTTACTATAACACTTTCCACACCGTTTACATTCATAAGGCATTTCCCCAGTGTGTACTCTTTCATGTGTCCTCAGGTGTCCTGCTCGAGTAAAACACTTGCCACACCTTCTACATCTTTTTACGGGGAGAGGAAAAAAGAAATCGTCAACAGGGTATAAACTGACCGGAAAAATCCGAACACTCCATCGAAAAAAATGAGGATGTTCTTCGAGGATCCCCTCTCCCGACCACCCCAGGGTACTGAAATTAGGCAGTTACAACTCCTCCATGGGCTTACACAATGTTAATCTCTTTGACAGAAGTATGGTAGCACTTGCGAGTAATCTTTCACGGTACTTTTCTTCCTAATTATTAAAATAGAAAACCTTACTCAAAGTTATTCTGGTGTGTTCCAGCCGTTGGTTAACAAACCAAGACGCCTTTAAAAAGCAACGTTGGGCTGCAATGGTGCATTTGTAGATTAATTAGAGCTCATTCGCTTGACCTTTAAAATCAGAAATACGAATTATAGAATGAATGCTAAAAATCACTTGTCACCCATGATGATGCCCACCCATGGTAGGGGGTGGGCATGAATGTATCAATTATC
>OZ037996.1:21708109-21735609 GCA_964035705.1 Porites rus
CGACCATCGCATGCACGACATAAGGTTACATGCCTTTATAGGTGATTGTCTGACTGCAAAACGAAACATTCTTACATACAACTATTGGCTTTTGCTGCGAAACTTTGCACCAGTTCTGGTGTGAAACTTTTACGGTGATTGCCTGACTGACTACCTAAAACTACTGGCTTTTGCTGCGAAACTTTGCACCAGTTCTGGTGTGAAACTTTTACGGTGATTGCCTGACTGACTACCGACGATTACTGGCTTTTGCTGCGAAACTTTGCACCAGTTCTGGTGTGAAACTTTTACGGTGATTGCCTGACTGACCACGTACGACTACTGGCTTTTGCTGCGAAACTTTGCACCAGTTCTGGTGTGAAACTTTTA
Organism: Porites rus; assembly: GCA_964035705.1. Classification (NCBI taxonomy): domain Eukaryota; kingdom Metazoa; phylum Cnidaria; class Anthozoa; order Scleractinia; family Poritidae; genus Porites; species Porites rus. The sequence goes on from OZ037996.1 coordinate 21,708,479, forward strand.
CGGTGATTGCCTGACTGACCACGTACGACTACTGGCTTTTGCTGCGAAACTTTGCACCAGTTCTGGTGTGAAACTTTTACGGTGATTGCCTGACTGACCACGTACGACTACTGGCTTTTGCTGCGAAACTTTGCACCAGTTCTGGTGTGAAACTTTTACGGTGATTGCCTGACTGTCTAGTTACGACTACTGGCTTTTGCTGCGAAACTTTGCACCAGTTCTGGTGTGAAACTTTTACGGTGATTGCCTGACTGACAACCTACGACTACTGGCTTTTGCTGCGAAACTTTGCACCAGTTCTGGTGTAAAACTTTTACGGTGATTGCCTGACTGACTACCTAAAACTAATGGCTTTTGCTGCGAAACTTTGCACCAGTTCTGGTGTGAAACTTTTACGTTGATTGCCTGACTGACCACGTACGACTACTGGCTTTTGCTGCGAAACTTTGCACCAGTTCTGGTGTGAAACTTTTACGGTGATTGCCTGACTGACCGCGTACGACTACTGGCTTTTGCTGCGACACTTTGCACCAGTTCTGGTGTGAAACTTTTACGGTGATTGCCTGACTGACTACTTACGACTACTGGCTTTTGCTGCGAAACTTTGCACCAGTTCTGGTGTGAAACTTTTACGGTGATTGCCTGACTGACCACGTACGACTACTGGCTTTTGCTGCGAAACCTTTGTGGTGATTGTCTGACGACATACCATTATGGCTTTTTGGCTAGCGAAAAAATGAGTGAGTAAGATCAAACTCAGGATGACAAGCTCTTCTAGTGCTAGTGCGGAGAAAGTTACTACAAGAACACGTTATCAGTCTGGCTTTAAAAAGTAAACTGTTGCCATAGCATATTTGAAAACATGGACAGTATTGTTTTTTTATACCGCAACAGAAAGGTCCTTGTTTGCTGTCGGGCGTTTTCGTAAATGAAGAAAGAGGAAACCATCCTCCCCACGTTGAAACTCGAGTTAAAGACCGCAAACGTTACCTTACTTTTTGGGTTCGTGGTTTTCAGCCGTAGCGGTTAGAATTTTCCGACGGAAAGCCTGTTTACTCGAAACTTTCTATCAGTTCTGGTGTAAACTTTTTGCGGAGTAACAGTAGGCACGGCATACAATGCTGGCGATAAGCATATGTCTACACTGAATTTGGGGTGATTTTGCAGAGGAGACCCCACGTAGATCGAGCTTACTCGTTATGCTGTTTATTCTTAAACTTTTTTTCGCCTCAGTCGATTATCGTTGGAAAAAAAATACATTGGTCTTAAGGCTTTGCGGTCATCACTTTTTTTACGTTTTATTGTGTTATGGACAAAGTTCGGGATCTTCCCTTTTATCGTTTACCTGGCAAAAACTCAAGACTACTCCTCAAGTCCACATTCCAAGACTGTAAGTACCGCTGAATGTCTTTAGTTGTTATGTTATTGTTATGTAATACTTGGGGATAGGGAATAACATATACTAAACAAATACACTCATCTTTTCCCTATATCTCCAAAAAAAAAAACGACAACTAGATAAAAGGGTGAAACAGGTTAAACACGCTTTTCTTTTATGTTATGTAAATTTGACGTAAAACAAATCTTACCTACTGACTTACATGTTTTTCTTGGCAATGTGTTAAATGAAACTTTGCTGGCTGGCTCATAACTTACTTCTGCTACCGCTGGCTGGCAAACACCGAATTCCGTTTCACTCTGACTGGAATTGCGTAATTTTTGTTTTTTTTAACCTTGCTGGCTGGCGAAAAAACCGTCAAACATGATTGCTGGCTGGGATTTTTATTTTCTGAAAGTCTTGCTGGCTAGCAGTGTAGAGCGGGTATTTTTTTTCCCAGGAAAGTTAAATATTAAGATAGGTTGACGTAAAAGCACTTTGCTAGCGTTTACGACATCTTATAATCAATTTTGCGAAAAATGTTCGTTGGGTACTCCTGCTAAAGTCTACACATTCAATTGACACCATCAGTTGTTCACATTGCTTTCAGGTATGACGTACAACAGGTACACGTTCAACCAAGGCTGTGATCGATAAAATAATTTTTTTTGCGAACGTTCATCCGCTAACTTGGACCGCGGTTCGAGAAAGCATGTGTCTCTTAGCACTACATACTGTAAACAACATTTAGATGGTTACAGTACTTCAAGTAGTGTCGAGCAACACAGAAGGATTTACGGATGGAATCACGTTCAGTACGGCCAATGTTGGCTTAGAAAGTGATTTTCTTTTCTATCACTGACTATTAAACTCTGATGTATATAATAACCAACCCAACATATTGATTTTATCAGAGCAACCGGCAATGCTAGCTGAATCAATAAGTTCTTATAACATGGAAGCAATATAAAAGAACTGACTGTGTCGAGTTCTCCCTTGGCCCTAAAAAAACGGCGCCTGCTATGCCGGCAAACTACAGATTATGATCGGTGACTATGATCCTAATTCATCCCAATTAAACTTGTCACACACGATCTATTGCCGATCGAACGTTTGGTTTTTTTATTTGAGCGGAGAAGTTTAGTGGTCACATTCCCAAGGTTACGATACAGGTCACTCACTGTTGATAGGTATTTAACTAAACCAAAAACAGTTTCGCATCAGTTAAGAGATTCGGGCTCGGATCGAGGCAGTACAGCAGGTACAGCAGTGGTATTGTTTATTTTGTATCTGTAACACGATGACCTGTATTCTGACCTGGTAAATATGCGTGCCGCTGCAGTCAACTAAAGGACAACGTGTGAAGTCAACATAATAATTATTTAAGTGCCTAAATGGTACTAAAACGTGAATATAATGTACTGAAACCTTTCCTTACCTTTTAGCATGAAAGAGCACCACGAGGCCACGAGAACGTCGAAGAACGCAAGATGAACGTGACGTCATTGGTACAACCCAGTCTTTTGAGTAATCAAAGCAATGACGCAATCAATGGCCTACCCCCGCTAAATTGCGCTAATCCACATTTGAAACGTTTACTTTGCTAAATTTATCGGGTAATCTCTTTAACGAGTGACTCCTTAATGGAAGCAGAGCAAAGGCCTTTTGTAGCAAATGTCACGGTAAATTAGGGTCAACAGAAATCCTTAGTTTGTGTACACAAGCCCCAGCCAAACTTTTTTTTAGGGGAGGGGTCGGTTGTACACATCATAGTACGGTCAAATATAGAACGTTAACCTAAAAACATCATTTTTTGAAATCTACAATAAAAATGATGTATGTTTCAAACGAAGAGTTCTCATAAAGATCATAAAATGATCGGGGTACAAATCAGTGACCCTTCAAAGTCCCCACCCCCTCCCGCTAAGGAGAAAAGGGACCAAAAATCGAGGAAGGTGAATCAGCATGTGCAACAAACGAGACGAACCGTTTGAGAGGCATTCGCTTTTGTGGAAGGAAACGTAGCCAGCGCAGCACTACTTTCCATTTCCAGAAGCACGAAAAGCGCAAAAGACCCGTGAGGGCATGGCGGGTTACCGGGGTTGAGGAGCGGGCGAGGGGCCCTTCCTCTCAACTCATATTTCAACAAGTAGAACTACTTGCTGCTTTCTGCAACAACGTTTCGCAACCTACAACAATCTCGTTTCAAAACAGGTTTCATTCGTTGGGATAAAAAGGCTCAACAACCTTAACGCTTTTGAATTCGTTTTCCAGCAATGTTGCAAAACAAATTGCACGTGTTTATTTGCTGTTTTACCCGTCTTAGTCCATGTTGCTGGCTGGACTATTTGTCCGTAGTCCTAAGTTCAAGCTCCTCAAATAATCTTAAGAAGCAAGCAGCTGCTTTCTCCGTCTCTGAGCAGTCGGCATCACTAATTTTTCAAAACACTAGCAGTAACCGATGGTTAGGAAGTGCGGGCGAACATGTAGGGTTGCTTTCGAGATGCGATTGATGAGAACCGCTTTCATGATTAATTATGGCAAATTTTCCCTCACTTATAGAGGAGCTACAGTATGGAACAGCTCAACGACTGACTGTAAAGGAATTAAAATCTTATAACAAGTTTAAAACATCATTTAAAGTACATATCCAAAATGATTTACATTTAGTTGGTTAGTTCAGTGTTAGATAGACCTTGGTTGTCACTAATGTAATGTGATAAATTGACATATTGCATCCTTATCTCGACGCCTTTTACCGTAATGCACAACTATGTACAAGTACGGGAGAGTTCTACAAAAAGCTCAATGGAGCTTGCTTAAAATCCTCCGGCCTTATGTTTCTTGATAATATTATCTTGTGTTAAGCCTAAGAAATTTGATGTAAAGGATGTAAGGCAAATAAAGAAATCTTGTGACAGGAAAAAAATAAAATAATCGTGTATGTGAAACAGAGAAAGCCCTTTTCCTTCCAACGTCAACAAAAGGATCACGGCGGATCATGAGCGTGGAAACTGAATTGAACAACACAGTAATCAATACTCATATTTAATTCAATGATTTTATTCAGAGTTGCTTAGACACAATTAGCTTACGAATGATAAGGAGCGAGTAGAGAAGACTATATTCGCAGGCAAAGATACAACGCAAACAGTAATGCGTGACACATCCGTATTAACCTCAAATCAAGAGAGAATAAAGGGGACAGAGAAGGCATCCCCCGTACTCACCCTATTCCATAGGTAATTCGTCTCGAGTTATTTTTAGAATCGGGATGAAGTTACCTCGCGCGCTGCGTGGATGTTTCGTGGAGGTTTCGCATGACTAAATGCCCCGCAAAACATGTCGGGCGAAAGGCAATGAAAGCGTAAAGAGATCGAGAGCATTTCTGAATATTGAAGCGAAATGAGTCGGCGCTCAGCTAGGAAAAGGGAACCGCTGGACTCTTTAACAACCCGTGAAATCAGTTTAACTCGAAGTTGTCGTAACCTCAGTGCTTTAATAAAATCAGAAATTTCGCCGGTCTATTGAAATCGGTCGTTTTTACAATAAAGCAAGTAGGACGCCAAGTGTTATTTTTGTTAAATAATAAAAGACTAATCAAAGAAGAAATATCAAACCAGAAATTGCTCTCTTCAAACTGTAAATTATAAATGATCCTGAGGGAATATTCAGTGTGTTAAGGACTTTCCTGCTGTACTGTTAGCTCTATACAAGAGAGGAAGGGCGATTCTTTTTTAATTTCCGTTTCGCTGACACAGCCTTAGCAGAAATCTCTCTTTCGTCGTTTTCGTCGACAAAACGAATCGCAATATCGCTCTCCGCGTCGTCCGCCATTTTTTTCTGCGTCAATTCGTGAAGGACGCGTGGCTCTGAGCGTGGGTCATCCACGCGGAACACATTCGCGCAATGTGATTGGCTGTTGTCTAATCCCCCTTGGGATCTGTGGTCTTAAAAATAACTCGAGACGAATTACCTATGGAATAGGGTGTGTATGGGGGATGCCTTCTCTGTCCCCTTTATCCTCTCTTGCCTCAAATGTATACAGTCAGGACTGCACGAAGTCTTATAATTCAATCGGTTATTCAATCCGTGTTCAATGACTAAAGGCCGTTGATATGCAAAAGAAAATAATGAAAAAAGTTTAGTTTACCACTGGAGTTTGAAGCTTATTGAAGCTTTCAGACGACCACAGGCGGCCCAGACTCTGTAGGAGTTCGTTAGATTTTGAATTTATAAGTTGAATTTATAAGAAAATGTATGAAAATAAACAAAATACGTCCTAAATTTCATTTTTTGACAAAAAAATAGAAATAAAAATGACTGGCCCTGTGTTTTTTCTCTTTGCTTATAGCGCCATTTAGAAGCCCTTTTATCGACGTTTAAGATTTTGAGTGTACAAACAATAACTCAAAATCTTAAAAACAAAAACACAAGGTGAGTCATTTTTATTTCTATTTTTGTTTCTATTTTTTCAGAAAAAGAAAAAAAAATTTCCGAGAGGGAAATAAGAATATAAATGGCTTGGACTCAGGTTCCGGGCCTTAGGAAATACTTTTTAAGTTAGGTGGCGGGGGGGAGGGGGGCTAAGGCTTCAGAGGGGAGGGTGTCATCCAAAAACAATGGGTCAATTGGGGAGAGTCACGCCTTGTTTTGAAAGGTATAAAAATAATGAAAGGGTAAGGCCTTTTTTTGACAGTGGTATGTGTACATTATTTAAGGTACCACATTGATGCCTTTTCCCATATTTTAACGCAGCGGACCAGTCCTTCCTATTTAAATTAAAAACTTTAGGTATGCTTAAGATTCCTGTTAAACAGCAGTTTACCTTGTTGGTACGTACCCTGGGTGCCTGGAGAGGCAGTGTACCCAAAAAGCCTTTTATTCGGGGGAACCAAAGTCTTACTTTATAAAAATTTCACAGAACGCTGCTGGTTTTGAGAAGTGCTAAACTGATAAGGACTCTCAATACCTCAGAGCATCTAGGAGGAGCTTTTTATCCGAATTTGTCTCTTATCAGATGGTTTCCTTGATGGTCTGGGCCTGAAATTTGACCTTGATAATACTGAAGTATAATTATATCAATTCACTCTTAACTGTCACATTGTACTGTACTTTGCTGTATGAAGCTTCCCCAGTGGGTCACTGGAGAAGCTTGCCTTAATATTTTGGTTCGGCTAACATATGAACGTGGGCATGCGCACCACTTTAGTTCTGAATGTGAAACTGTTTCCTGCAAATTTTCCACCCTATCAGCATCCAAATGGATAGCCTGAATTTCAGACGATTACTTCGAGTCGTTATTACCCTGAGGGAGTAAAAACGACTCGAAGTAATCATCTGAAATTCAAGCTACTAAATGGATTCTTGCTCTCCAAAAAAGTAGTCTAACAATAGAAAAAAAGAGTGATATGTCCAACAAGCTTGACGTGATTCAGGAAGAGACTCCTTTTCTCCTCCCCAATTAAGAAGACAAAAAGAGGTGCTGCTCACAGGATGCAATTTTTCCCACCCAACTTTAAAAATTGGCGCTGGGGCTTACAGGCACTAATCACTGATCAGGTAGACAGTCCCCTTATCTTCATTTAAGGACATTATTTCAACGTAGTTTCTATTAATTTTGTATGAATTCTTTTCCTGTAAACAACTAAATAAGAGTGTCAGGAATCATCCCTTAATCACGCCCAGTTATCTGCTCGTTCACACGCATCAATAATGACATTGAGAAGAAAGCGGAAAGAAAGGACTGAGAAACATTTGCTGAGTAGACTTAGCCAGATAGCACCAAAGGGGAAGTCACTCCCATCTATTAGCTAGATAGGTATGTAAAGCCCAGTTGGTTGTGGTTTTTGAGAGTCCCGAGGATTTAAAATAGGGCTGATCATCTTTGCCCATTTTGGCATTATTTTCCCAGTAGTGTGTTCCCTAGACAGGGTACCTAAATTGTATCAGACAAGATTGATGTGTATGAATGCCCAGGTGCACGACAAACACTGATTATCTGGTAAAACTGAGCAATCCTTTAGAAGATCGATAAGGAAAGCGATTTAATGAGGGTTTGTGTTGCTAGGAATTTTTTATTTTTCCCCTTAAATAGGGTGCCTTTTTACAGACTCGGTATATTTTACTATCCTGGTAAAGGCTATGATGAAAAGACTGTTTAAGTTTTCGCAAGAGCCATAATTAGACCTGTCCCATTATGGCTCTTCTTGATTTTCGGTTGTGAACTAATAACAAATTGTAATCGAGTCTCATATATAGAACCATTTACATTGTACTATGAAGGGAGACATGAAGGGAGGAAAATCCTGCAAACAAGCCAAAGGGAGAGTATTTGATAAAGTTCCCAAAAACCTGAATAATAAAGCTTCGTGACTGAATTTTAGTTTCTTTGAACGCGATGACAGTCACACCTCTCTCCTACGGACAGTTCTATTGGTACTAAAGATACCTAGCCTGCGAATGCTAGCCTGTACACAGACGTTCCTTTATTTTTCTTTTCGATGATCGGTGAGCGCGCGAGAGCGAGCGCGAATCGCGACAAAGAGTGCGGAGCGCGAGAAAGAAAAATAAAGGACGTCTGTAGACATCTTTGGGAGAAAAGAGGTTTATTAAGTCCCTCCCTCATGTCAACGCCTTATAACTATCACCGCCGCGTTTGAAGTACCAATTAAATTGAACCAATGATATGATATTACAAATATAGATTGCTTGTGTAAGTGACCTTTGCCTGCGTGCAGACGTCTCCTATTTCCTTTGTTGCACGCGTTGTCCCTTTTCCGCACGCAGGCAAAAGTGACCTAAGTGTTACTCTACAACATTTTCGCAAAGGATCAAACAAACAATAGCACTCGGAGTCGCGGATAGCACTTTTGTTGAAGCATGTCTATTTCAAGACCGAAAAAGCCGTGTAAAAGAGGTTCGAAGCCGAAACAAATCGGCCCATCAGATTACTGTACGATATGTGGGTCCTGTTTAATACGTCGATAATTCTGGGCAATCATCCCGTGTCCAGCGTTGACAAACACTTCCACACGCATGACGCGAGCGTAACGAGTCGTTGACATGATGATGACAGGATAATCGCTGTTCAGCCAATGGTAATTTGCTTTTCCCTGGGAAAAGCAAGTTTCAGTTAGGAAAGGTAGGGTCACACTTTTATCGGAAGGAATAGAGTACTTCATGTTGCTTCTGTTAAAGTCGACTCTCCTATTTATGTTAACTAACATACAAAGCCTTTGGAAAGCTATAACTTGCATGTACAAGCAAAGCTACTAGCCAAGATCAATCCAAATGATTTACAAGTTTCGAAATATTATATTAAAAAGTTATCTTCTCCCAACTAACACAATCGTCTCTCTCAACCCGCTGTCGTCCATATTTTGGCGGAGGTAGTGTTTCCTGTCAGAGTTCTGGTATAAAATCAGAGTCCTGTGAAGACTCGTCATTTAAGCTACTTAAGCTTGAACCGACAACTCGATCTACCACATCACTTTGCGAGTCAGTTTCGACGTCGGAAACTGATGAGGTCACTAATTGTTGTGGCATATTTTTAACGGGGCTTTCGAAGTTGTTGACGATCCATAGAATTGTACAGCGAGCTGCCAATGTGCGCTTTGATTATTGCAACTTTTTCAGCTTTCTTCTCTTTGCAGGTGATCTTGTGATGGGAAAGGTACAATGATAGCCGGTTCACCCTCAAGGCTGACAGCTTGACGGAGTTGTACACTCCAACCCAGTCAATGTCATTCTACTCCCGGTTCAGCCGTACCATTCGCTCCCTTTCATTCTCCCCTTTCTTCTTCTCTTTGCGCATTTTTATCTAAGCAAGGTGCTCAACATGCTCTGCCACGAGCTTTTCGTGGACAATTTACTTATCTGAATACTCTGTAATGACCTCACTATCTCCACTGACTAATATAATTTCTTCAAAACAATCGCTTAATCTGAGATCGACGCTGGAAGTCGCCTGGCTCACGGTCATCGGTGGGGGTTTCAATCCAAGAGAGATAATGGAAATTAAGTAGCTTGATAAAGTCGGAATATGGTCGTCGAGTTGGAAGTGGAGCGCTATTAGTCTCATCCTTCTCGCCAAATTAAACAGTTAGCCATTTCGCTCTTGACACGAAATTCGCCTTTAACTCCATGTAAAGCTCTCCTGCACTTGCTGGATTACACAAAACTTGTGATTTATTGCTTTCAGAGCCACGCAAACGTCCGGGACTGGCGCTTTCTTTCAGTCACAAAACAGCGGCGAAAGCGTTCCTTATAGGGACATGTGGTCCAAAATGACAAGTAGAATTTTAGCAGAATACTATTGGAGATTTTAGGATATTCGCCCTTTGGGTTCGGGAACCACCCGAGGTCTTCATCTTTCCACGTCTCTGGACTTACCCTTCCACTTGTTCCCGCATCCGATGTGCTGTCTTCCTGATATCTCGAAACTGAGTCAGAGGAGGAGCGGTCATCATTTTTAGAATGAAAAAACAGCCGCAGTAGCACATTGCCCTCTTTCTATATCTTGAATATCCTTGGCAATCTTCCTTTACGTAGGCAAAGGTTTTCCGGATAATAAGATTATTCCACTGTTTAAAAAACACAGGACCAGAACGCAGAAAGCAGAAATGGCTCACTCACTGCAAAATAACTCAATCAACAGGTATGGTGACCCAATTGTAATTGTAACTCTAGGTTTTTAGCGCGAAAACGCTCGCCACCCCGACTTTTAGAGTGAAATAAAGAACAAAGTCAAATATTTTTTCGGCTAAATTTTTGTCTACACTGACGTGGATAAGAGCTAAAGCGAGAGATAAAAAACAAAGGAGACGAATTTCGTTGGAAAAACAACATGAAAATTTTATATCGGCGGTGAGGAAATAAGAGAATGCTAGCGGTCAGCAAGGTACGGTGGCCCGTAAGGGACATTACATTTTTTTTTTTTTGCTTAAGTTATCGCGCGATAATTCAAACTTATCGCGCGATAAGTTAAAGTTATCTCGCGATAAAATGAACAGTTATCGCGCGATAATTAGTCAGTTTATCGCGCGATAAATTGCAACATATCACATGATGGAAAGAAGCCTGACTTAAGTTATCGCGCGATGATTAATCAGTTTATCGCGGGATAACTTAGCAAAAAAAAAAAGTCATATCCCTTACGAAAGGTTCAGATTCAGAAAGGTTGATTTCTTCTTTGTCGTTTGTTTCTAGAGCATTGACCTCCATATCGTCAATGTCTAGAAGGTCATCGTTAGAGTGTTGCTGGAGCAAGGAGGCCTTCTTCGGTTAGCACTTTTTCTGACATTTTCGTTGCCGTTCTATCAAGATGGTCCGCCAAGACCGCGGTTTCGATCCTATCGTAGCATCTCTTTAGTTGCCGATTCTGGGGAACGATAGAGGAATCTCTCTGTTTGTTCAGCTAGAGGAGTTTCTTAGTTTCTTTTATACTCGTTTGCATTCTTCAGTAGTGTGATTTGATTGGCTGCTTTATATGTTCCCATTAGCTGTGTAAAGTTGTATTTTTGTGTACCCCTTTGTTCGGGGGTATCTGTTCTTTTTTATATGGCTATAAAGTACTGTTTACGACACCTTTACCATTGTTTTTCGAGACCTTTTTAGCCCTGTCTTTACAACTTCGAACGTTTGTTTTTCATTTAGTGCCTTGTAATCGTGCCTATGAACATGACATCCACAGTTTATACTCGCGCGTTGCTGATCGGGGCCTGTCAGATAAAGATCATACCGAAACATCATAAGGGTTTGGCAAGCCTGACTCACGCTTTCCACCCACGTGTCATAATCACCACGCCATAGCAGAAATCTCTGAGAACAAAGTCACATTTCTGGATACCATTGTGTACAAAGGGAAACGGTTTAACAGCACGTCAATTCTCGAAGTAGGAACGCATTTTAAGCCAACTGAAACATATATTTCAATATACACATTTCACATCTTGCCACCCATTGTCAATTTCTAATTAATATTTAATCACAAAATAATCAAGTTAAGCGTCACCTATTTCTTTCCCGACACACTCCCCCCCTTGACTCGCCTATGAGTCAAGCATTAGTCTCGATTTCCATGTAGAGTCTAAGGCCGCATTTCTAGGAGGGACTCTTCTTGTCGGAATTTCCGTATTCCGGTTGCGTTCGGTAAGTGCTCGTATTCCCTCCCCTTCGCTCCGAAACTCCAACGGATAAAGTTTCTGAACTGGTCTGGAAAGTCGAATCGGTTTTCCCTTCGTAACGACTCTGACAGTAGCTCCTCTAACTACGTTATCTCTGCCTGTCACTAATCTCTCTACAACTCCCATCTTCCATTCACCCCTTTTCCTTTCTTCCTCGTACACTACAACTACATCTCCTACTTCCACCTCTCTCTCTCTTTTTCCTGACTTACACTTATGGAATTCGCGCAGGTTTGCAAGATACTCTTTTCGCCACCTATTCCAAAAATGACTCAACCTAGTGCTGAGATACTTAAATCTTGCAGAGCAATTATCGATATTAATGGCATCGTCTGGTTCAACAACCTCGTCTGGAAGCGTTTTGATGCGTCTCCCATAAATCAGGTGTGATGGTGTTAAAACCTCTTCTCCCACTTCATTGTATTCATACGTCAATGGTCTTGAGTTGAGTGTACATTCTATTTCAGCTAGCAGAGTTGCCAATTCATCGAATGTCAATCTCGCGTTTCCTAGAGTTTTCCTCAGGCATCCCTTCACACTGGCAACCATTCTTTCGAAAAATCCTCCCCACCAGGGTGCCCTTTCTAAATTAAATTTCCACTCAATTCGGTCTCGTTCTAAATCTGCCTTTACTTCTGGATGGTCAAATAATTTCTTAAGCGCCTTCTCTGTTGCCTGAAATGTTTTCGCATTGTCTGAAACGATCAACACAGGCATTCCTCTTTTAGCGATGAACCTTCGCAAACAACGCCTAAACGTTCCTGTAGACAAATCTTCTACCAACTCTAAATGCACTGCTCTTGTCACGCAACATGAAAATAACGCAATGTAAGCCTTGCCCATTTGCCCCGATTTTTCCTTTACATAGAGTGGTCCAGCAAAATCTACCCCTACCCTCGAAAATGGTGGAGCTTCCTTGACTCTAAAATCAGGAAGCGCAGCAGTCGGTGGGGTACTTAAGGGTTTCCCAGTAAACTTTCTACAAGTAACACACTCACTCAAAATTCGCTTTACCACTTGCCTACCCCTTGGGACCCAGTATCTTGACCTTAACTCAGCTAATGTAGCTCTAACTCCACTATGATGAACTCTCTGATGGCACTCTTCTATGACCAACCGTGTGAATCTATGCTGTCTGGGCAAAATGACTGGTCTCCTGGCTTCACTTTCTAAATCTGAATTAACTAGTCTACCTTCGCATCTCAAAATAGCTCTGTCTTCCTTAATACCAAGCTCGCTAACTAGCTGCTTAAATTTAGTCTGTTGCTTTAATTCGCTTTGGACTGACTTCAGCCACTCAATCTCGGCGCATTTCAATTCGTCCGCTTCTAATCTTCCGGTTCGCTTCTCGTTTTGCTTTGCCTTTGCTCTTGAGTTGTCAATGAATCTCTTTATCCAGGCTGTCACTCTGACTAGTCTCTGCAGCGTGCTGTAGTCATTCACGTCAATCACACCGGTAATACCACTCACAATTTCCGCCTTTGTCATCATTACAGCCGCGCTTTTCTTTTCTTCGATCAGGCTCTCTGGGGTTCTTAAGCTTTCTGTCAACACCGGCCAATCCTCCGTTCGTTCTGTTAGCCATGATGGACCGCGCCACCAAAGCTGGTTTTCTTTTAGCTGCGAGGCTAACACTCCCCTGGAACCAAGGTCAGCTGGGTTTTCTTCTGTCGAGCAGTACGCCCAATCTTCTTTGTCAGTCAATTTCAAAATCTCATTCACTCTATGGCGCACGAACTGCTTCCATTCGCCCTTGTTTTGTATCCAGCTGAGAGCTGTCTTGCTGTCCAGCCAGAACCTCACGCCATCCAACTTGACTTGTGACTGTAACGCGTTCTTCACTGTGTGCATGAGCTGCGCAAGTATTCTCGCCGACATTAATTCTAAGCGCGGAATCGAAAGTTCTTTTAGAGGGGCGACTCTAGTTTTGCTAGCTACTAATCTTACATGAGCTTTACCATCCTTCGTGCGGTACACGAAGTAAACCATGGCACAATAGGCTTTCTTGCTGGCATCCCCGAACCCATGTAAATAACACTCTGTTACATCCCCTCCCCCGGTCTCATAAAGGCATCTGTTTATACAAATCTCTTTAGTTTCTGCCAAATCTTGGACCCATTTGTCCCATTTTCGTTTAATTTCTCCCGTCAAAACCTCATCCCAATCGAATTTGCTGTTACAAATTTCTTGAAAAAGCACCTTCATACCGACGGTGACAGGGCTAACCATCCCCAAGGGATCAAATAAACTTGCCAGTAGACTTAATACATTTCTTTTAGTTGCTTCCAATCCCTTAGCCTTGTCGGCTATATGCTGAAAGTTGAAATGAAGGGTATCGTTTTCACAATCCCAAGCTAAACCCAACACTTTTTCTCCCTTCGTTCCACCCTGGGGTTCTAGTTTCGACTTCGCATAAGTCTCTTCGTCCTCGAGTCTACCCACTTCCCGGGTTGTTTTGTTGCTCTCGCAAGTACTGATCATTTCCCTTAGTCCCGGGTCATTGGTCTTCCACTTTCTCAGGGTAAATCCCCCCTTGGGCATTCGCTCCTTTGCGTTCTTGTAAAGGGTGAAGGTTTTATCAACTGTTCGTTCCCCAGTCACTAAATCATCTACATAGAATCCCTCTATCATTCTTTTGACAAATTCAGGGTCTACTTCTGCATAGGTAGCTAGATGGTGTCTTATCGTCCCATTCAACAAAAAGGGTGAGGCATTTAACCCAAAAACGACGCGACAAAACCTGTACACTACAACACTCAAATTACTGTCACGCACGTCTTCGACCCACAAAAACCTCAAACTATCGCGATCTTCTGGATCCACAGCTACATTCAAAAATGCCTTTTCAATGTCCCCCACTAGCGCAATTTTGTTCTCCCTAAACCTTACAAGAATATCGAATAATAAGGGATTCAGTGATGGCCCCGTATGTAAACAGTCATTTAGGGAGGTCCCATTCTTGGTTTCTTTCGACGAAGCGTCGTAGACAATCCTTAGCTTCGTGGTCTCTGCATCCCTACGAATAACTGCATGGTGGGGTAAATAATGGACGTTTCCACCCGGCTCTTCCAATTCGGACAATTTCTCGATCACCCCTGCGCTTAGCTGTTCCTTTATAATCGAATCGTATTCGTTCAAAACTTCTGGTTCTCTCTTTAGTCTCTTCAACTGACCTTTCATGCGCGACACGCTGTTTGCAAAATTACTCGGAAGGGGGTCATGCCCTAGTTTCCACGGCAACTTGACTGAGTACCTCCCCTCCAAAAATTCTATTTCGTTCTCGAAGGATTCGTCCACTTCGTCGCTACTTTTTATGCCTAAACTTTCTAGATCCCACAATCTGCTAACTTCACGGTCTAAACTAGCTTTGTCTAGACCTGCACTGTCTTGCGATATGAAGTTTACTGACACTTCCTGAACACTCGCTTCGCTAAACTCAAATCGCCTTTTTAGGGGACCCGATAACACCCATCCCAGTTCAGTTTCTATCGCGACGGGCTCCTCCGACTCCCCCCGTACCGTTCGACCCCGTTGAAATTCCCACAAGTAGTCCGCTCCTATTAGCAGGTCGATTTCGAGCTCTTCTTTAGATTGACAGACGTCAGAAAACCAAAGGTCACGCAAGTGCGGGAAATCGTTTTTGACAACCTCCACATGCTCGTTGCTTATGTGTGAGATTTCCGGCACAACATAAGCTTCGAGCGCCTGCACACGACCGCCACGAAGAGGCTTTATGTCAAAACGTACGACTTCTCGCAACCCTGATTCTTTGCCTTTCTGGCCAAAAGTACTAATCGTGATCCATTCCTTTCTTTCTACGGGTAACTCGTATTTGAGAGCCGCTTTAGCGGTCACAAAAGATCGATGACTTCCAGAGTCAAACAAAACTCTAACTCTCCCTTGCGTACCCCCCTTAATCAATGCTTGGGCTGTCTGGAGGGCTATCCTACATTCAGTACCCACAAGTTGAGCGCTGACGTTATTTCCGGGCCGATCGCTATTACCTCCCGTTGGTCTATCTTGATTCCCCCCCGAGGCCTGTTGCGGTTTGGCCACGCACAAACAAGAATTATGTTGTCCCTTACATAATTTACATTCTATTGTTACGCTACAGTCTCGGCTGCGATGGCCCTTTTCAATACAATTAAAGCATCTACCGAATTTAAGTAAAAGTCTCTTACGTTCCTTGATGTCTTGCACCTTTTTGCAATCTTCTGGGGGGTGGCTTCCAAGGCAGAATGCACATCTCTTGTCCCCTCCTTTGTTAGTGAATAATGCACTCGCTGTCTGGGGTCCCTTTCTGCGGTCATTCGATCCACCTCGTTGCGCAGTTAAATTATGATCTTCCCGTAATTCAACCTCCGTCAACAGAGAATCCAGCAAGTCTTTGAGTGTCCACTCCAGGTACTGCTTTCCTCGGGTGATTGTTAAGCGTATTGAATCTGGAATCCTTTCCAGCAGCATGGGGACGACTATCTCGGAGTAAGTACGCTCGTCGACGTTCAACGCTTGAAGGGCTCTGTATTTTGTCTCCACGAAGTCATAAAGGCCGCGCAATCTCGCCGTGTCGCTTTCATTGAACACGGGTCTTGTGTTCAAAAGTTCATTTACCAAAGTTCTTTGGATTGCGGTCTTTTTTCCAAACCGTTTTTTCAACAATTCAACCGCTGCCTCGTAATTCGCAGACGTTAAGGCAAATTCCGTAATCGCCGATCTTGCTGGTTCCAGCAGTAAGCCTCTGAGATACGAGAATTTATCCACGTTTGAAAGGCTGTCGTTTGCATGTATCGCACTTTCAAAGGAATCCCAAAACTCCTGCCACTCTTCTAGCTTTCCGCTGAACTTTCGTACCTCCAGTTTTGGAAGTTTCACCCGGACGGTCTTGGAGTTCGCTGAGCTCGAGGTCGCTCCGTTCTCGACGACGTTCTGGTAAGGACTAGAAGGAGGCCCACTCATGTGTTGACTCTCGCTCAATCCAGGCTGCAGCACAGCTAGCTTTTCGTCGATAGCTGCAAGTCTTTGAAGTACGTCAGCCTTCAATCTTGCAGCTCTGTCTATCTCGGCCGTGATGTCTTCTTCGGTGGATTTTTCATCGGCAATGAGTTCAGCATAAATTTCCTCGTCAAGAGGCAAGATCTTGTCAAGCTGTTCTTTAAGGACTGTGTGCCACTTAACAAGTTCAACTTTCTTCTCAGCTTCATAGCTGTTTAGGCAATGGTCAACGTCAGGAAGGACTCCTGTTAGAAATCCTCGATGGCCTGCTCTAACTTTCTTCCTGGACATTCTTTAATCCGGCTATCGATGGACCAGATGTCAATTTCTAATTAATATTTAATCACAAAATAG
The DNA here is from genome assembly GCA_964035705.1 of Porites rus. Lineage (NCBI taxonomy): Eukaryota > Metazoa > Cnidaria > Anthozoa > Scleractinia > Poritidae > Porites > Porites rus. The sequence goes on from OZ037996.1 coordinate 21,725,390, forward strand.
TCAAGTTAAGCGTCACCTATTTCTTTCCCGACACCCATTAGCGATAAAGAGGGGTTATATAAAAGGCGAAGCCCTCCAGTCACTCAGAACAAATTCCTCAACAGAAAACGTTCAAAACTGTCTAGAAGAATTCCAAAAACACCTTAGAGAGAGAGGATATCCATAGAATTTAATAACTCGTAACTCTCTCTGAAATACACTTTGAAAACAGGAAAGAAGCACTCCAACAAAGACCTTCAAGAGGAAAAACCATTTTGCCCTTTGTCACGCAATACCAATTATCAGTTTCTAGCATTCACTGGCAACTGATAGAGAACCAACCTTTTCTTAGACAGATCTACAAAGAACCTCCAATTATATCATACAAACGAGGAAGGTCTCTGACAGATATACTCGTAAAAGCTAAACTCTGAGAACTAAAGGCCATAAACACGTGGGTGGAAAGCGCGAGTCAGGCTTCTCTTTATCATGCTGCAATTTATCGCGCGATAAACTAACTAATTATCACGCGATAAATTTCTTATTAATCGCGCGGTAACTGTTCATTTTATCGCGCGATAAACTGACTAATTATCGCGCGATAACTTAAGCAAAAAAATATATTGTAATGTCCCTTACGGGCCACCGTAGCAAGGAGAAGCCAGCAAGGTAAAAGTAAGCGTCAGTGGAAAAACCGAGTAGTAATGGCTCAGACAATCAAGCGTGCCCTTTCCCCCCGGGGATTGGTCGGGCATTTGTCATCTTATCAGTCCCGGCGGTGGGAATTTGTCAGAAAACCTCTGCCCGGGGGTGGGGATTTGTCAATTCTTCTAGAAGCGGTTAACGTCGTTCCTTTTTCAATATTTCACTTTAAAAAATTGCTTCTCGCCATCGTGATCAGTTCGCACATGGGGGGAAAACAATCAATGTATCGTCTAAAGAGCTTGAATAAAAAGACATTTTCTTTGTGCCCTAATGAGTGAATGGTTGAGGCAGAAAGGCGAGGTATTTGAAAGCTAATATAAACTTTTTGTGTATTGCACGATCAATGCGACAATTACTACGCTAATGAAACGATTCCATCGTAATGAGAATTAAAGAAACTCATGTAAAGCTCATCGGTTATTTGTTTATCATTTACTTCAGATCAAAGGTCTTCGAACATAAGAAAGGTAGTATTCAAATTCTAGTTTATGGTTCTGTCATTGATATTGATCAGATGGCTGGATGTAATCTTTTTTGCAGTAATTTTTACCAGCGGCTAAGGGCGACTTGTGTGGGGCGCTTCGCTTGTCTTCGTTTATTTTTTTAGGCTCCATTTTCAAGGGGTTTTTTCAAAACAAAATGACAAATGCCCGGGCGGATGGGCACGCTTGGAATTGACTGAGCCATAACACAAGCAACAAAGTCTTTGGTAAGCACATACGACATTTTTATTTTTCCATAAAATTGCTAACTAGAAAGATTCACGTTGTGATCGTGCAAAACAACGGCAAAAAAGTGTGTTACACGTGCAAAATTGTTTTTTGTTGCCAGTTAGCCCGGAGTAATAAATCGATAAAAATCAGGATCGATATATCGATAAAAAGGGTAAATCTGATTTGACTGATATCGATTGCATCGATAAATCGATAGAAATCGATGAAACAGTCGTTCCGTTCATCCATTTATGTTAATTTTTATCGATTTCACCGATTTATATGGGAAGATACATCTATTCATCAAAAATTGAAAACTGAATTCATGCAAACCGGAGAGTACATTTGTTGACGATCAAACAATTATCACTTTTAAAATATATCATTTATTTAAGGTGACTCGACCCAGTTTTTTTTGGGGGGTACCCTCCTACTTTGAAGCTCTCTGGTATCCCCACCTTTACTTTTATCTTAGTCTAACACATAGAATGGATAACATATAGCTCAATCTACAATGTAACATAAAATATTTGGCGATCGGAGTAAATGTCACGTGGTTATAATGCCACGCCCCTTTGAGGTCTGAGATTTAGTGTGTAGCACTTCTTGATTTTTTTGCAAAGGCACAAGAAGCACGAGAATTGATTAAAAATTGTGAGTTAAACCTGTATGTATCACGCGATGGCCTGTCTCACTGTACCAAACTGATCATATCTCGGTGAGCATTCGGAAGTCAGCCAAGCGTGGTCATTGCACGCGTGCTGAAAAAGAATGCTGTATAATGACAGACTAGAAACAATAGACAACTCCCAAAGTACAAACTCATCCAAAACGCTAAAAATCTTCAATGTTTACTCAAGTTTAGGCTTATAGAAGATAATGTCACAGTTTTTCAATGACCATGAAATTCAGAGTCCGGGTAGTTAGTTAATCAATTGTGGCCCTGAAAAAATTTGAAGGAAAAAAAACTACGAATTTTTAAGAAAATGTTTTTTTCGTGAGATTGACTCTTAAACGCTGACAAACGTCGACAAATAGCGAAAACTATAATTTCTATATGTTTGCTTTGCTCGAAATCGCGCGCATTTACAAGGCCCTAAAGCGTTTTGCTGACTTGCAAGGACCCATCTGTTATAAAGGATGCTCAAAACAAAGAGATGAATCTCATAGTTTATTAGATATAATCCGTGTAAAGTTTGCTTATCATTTTCGCATAAATTATGACCTAAATTTGCAAACCGCTGAATTTCTCGAATTGGGTCTTTGCGATTTTGGTGAAACTCTGTTCAGCGCAAGGCACTAATGCGCGCTATGGGTAGCCGAGAGATTTTCACGAAAAAATGCCTGCAACAGCAGATTTTCGACTCAGACCTCAAAGGGGCGTGGCATTATAACCACGTGACATTTACTCCGATCGCCAAATATTTTATGATATATTGTAGATTGATCTATATGTTATCCATTCTATGTGTTAGACTTACGATAAAAGTAAAGATGGGGACACCAGAGAACTTCAAAGTAGGATGGTACCCCCCCAAAAAAACTGGGTCGAGTCACCTTAAGTCTTTTCTTTTTTTCCAAACCGGGTTTAAAATCATTTTATGATGGCTGATATTGGCCAGGTTTGCAGGCGCTCCGTTTTTCACGACTTAGATCTGCCACCTTCTTAAAATATCGTCGGAGTACGGTTCCGGGTGTAGTTGCATCCCGGAGTAGTTAATAGATACAAATCGAAATCAATAAAAATCGTTAGGTGAGTTTTATTGATTAATGACAGAAAATGGTAAAAATCTATCTAGGGGAAATCTGAAATTCATGCGTGGAAATCTTTATCTAAGGTTGTATTTCTCGTAATGCTTGCTCGGGGATCCGCATGTAATTAAACGGAACTGTTTCTGTTATTATGTACAAAAGAAAGGTTTGTTGATCATGTTTGTTGATCAGTTGTTACTCGAGGATATGTTTTCTCAGCTGTACTCACTATGTAGTATCTAACTTTCGCCAAAAACCAACAATGGCGGGATTCTGTTATATCTCGTTAAAATTTAAAAATATCGATAATAATTTAGTCTATTATATACATACTGAGAAATACTCACCAAAAAGTTGTGTTGTAAATTTTGATATGCAAAAGAGTTCTAGCCAATCAGAGGAGTGAACTATGGTTTTCACACGTCAAAAAAATGATACGTCCAATTAGAACCGCGAACGATGCAGGGGCACCCAACGAGAAGATAGTTCAAAACCACTTAAACATAGCATTGTTAAACGTATTTTAGTATTTAAACGGTAGATATATGCATATTTTTATCCCCTAGAAATTTTTCATCTGTTCGGATTTCCTAGCTGAAAGTCTAGTGATCAGAAAATTATAGGGATCAAAAGTTACCTTTTCGAAAATTTCAGCCAGAAAAAAGGCTCCCGAAAATTCTAGGTGACCTTTTAAGGGTAAAAATCCGTTAAAAATGGGCAATTATACCATTTTTTAGATGTTCGAAAATCCTAGGAGAGGCAGGCAAGCAAGAAATTTTAAACAAATGTTCCGAAAATTCTAGATCGCAAATCGTCTTCCGAACAGATATTTTCCGAAAATTGTCGTTGGGTGCTCCTGACGATGTTACGTTTTTTCGCATATGAGAAAAATGATATGTCAAATCAGAAGCCACAGGGGTGTGTGAGTTTCGCGCCAAAATTCCCGCCTTTTTTGCGGCTTGCTGAGCGCCGCTTCGCACACATTCCAGGAGAAAAGTTTTTCTCAAAGAGTTTTTTCTCGTTAAAAAATTGAAAAACATTTCAGAAATGGAGTGGAATAGTTTCGTTTGAGTCACTGTCGATAAAGTGAAACAACAGCAGAAGGGGAAAAAGAGAACAACACGTATATAGACGGTATTTACCCACTCCTTGTTTTTGTATCGTTGTTTTTGTATCGGATACAAAAACAACTCGTGTGTAAATACCGTACGCCAGCACTTTCCATGAAGTATTCTCTATTTATCGATTTTCGCTGTTTTCGGTTATCAATTCATAAAACTCCCTTGATTACTATCGATCTTAATGCTTTCGCCGTTTAGCATTGCTCGATTTTATTTTTTAATCGAGTAAATTATGAGTATATTAACGAGATCTTCGTGTTTAGCCCTGCCTAAAACTACATGTCATATGGGGAAAATGGCGGCTAAAGTGAGAGCGAAAAGAATGAGGAAAACCAAGCGGGGATTGAGTGGGGAATGAGGAGGCGCCCTTTTCTCATTTCCAGTCTTTTGCTTTTCACCCTGTCATTTGCCTTTTTCTACACCAAAAAGCCCTCCGGCTATTTCTTTGCAAATTTATGTCCTCCAATCATTGCCCCTGCGCAAGATGAAAAAGAGCGTGTAGAATTTACATGATGCTTCTCAGTCTACACAAAAGCAGATTACGTTTGTCAGTGAGTGAAGTAAAGTTCAAAGAACGATTCAGGCACCAGAATTTGCGAAACGTTCCGAACGGATACAAGTGGTTTCCAAAGGTGACAACATACTTTCTTGTCGAGAAACAATATTTAGTTACATATGTACGTTACATTCGCATTAGATGACAATCTGCAACCCGTTCAAAATCTTGTAAAGAACTCCAACGACAATACCTAGTTGTCTTTTGTGAGAATCGTCCAGATCCCAATCGACTTGAAACTTGAAAATACAACCGTCTGATCACTACAAACAAAACGTCAAGATAACCTTTAACCAAACCATAAAATTGCTTAGAAACAAAACTACATGTAAAAGAGACCTAGAAGGCCATTTATACAAGCTCTTTTTTCGTGCAAGTTTTGCTGCTACTTTGGACACAATTTTGAGGATAGCTGAGCGATTTCTTGGCGATTTTACAACTTTCTAAAAGTTATACAAGCGTTACAATTAAGCATATATGATGTACATAATCAATCGACAAGAGATCCATGATAGGCTTCTGGTTATCCAAAAACAAGATATTCGCCGAAAAAACGCGACAAATTTCACGTAGGTTTGATAATATAGCTGTGGAAACGCTGCTTGAGAACTAGAATGATTTTCAACAACAATGGAATAAAAATTTCAACAAACTTTGACCTTGTAAACGGGCCTCTACAAAACCGGAACGTCCTTTCAGTACTCTTAACCTTAATGTGTCATATGATAATCATAGTGTTGAATGAGAAGAGCCTCACTATCCACCTCCTCTTCACAAATCAAGCAATTGCGTTTTGTAGTTATAACTGATCCCACGCCTTCAATACCATAGCCGCAAGTGTGGACCCTTTCATGTCGCCTTAGGGTTCCTGCACGACTAAAACACTGGCCACACTGTTTACATTCATACGTCTTTTCCCCAATGTGGACTCTTTCATGTCTCCTTAGGGTTCCTGAACTACTAAAACACTTGCCACACCGTTAACATTCATAAGGCCTTTCCCCAGTGTGGACTCTTTCATGTGTTCTTAGGTTTCCTGCATGACTAAAACACTTGTCACACCGTTGACATTCATACGGCTTTTCCCCATTGTGGACTCTTTCATGTCTCCTTAACGCTCCTGCTTGACTATAACATTTGCCACACAGTTTACATTTATAAGGCTTTTCCCCATTGTGAACTCTTTTATGTCTCCTTAGGTGTCCTGTGCCTGTAAAACACTAGCCACATCTTTTACATTTATGACGCATGGTACCGAGTCCAAAAATCTGGTCCCGGTTGTTTGAACGTTGGATATCTAGGGGATAGAAGTTTTTTGAGTAGAAGTTTAGAAGTTTACTAAAGCTTATTGATCTTCATAGAAGTTACAAATAAAGGAAATCAAATTAAAACATACATGTCAACACAAACAGCCTCTGGTCCCAATAGCTTGGTTAACGTTTAGCTGGTGCCAGGTCGAAAACAAATACATTTTTATGTATATATAAAAATGCACGATGACCAGAATCTCTTCGCTACCGTTAGAGCGTTATTAAGATATTTTGGGATGAACGTTTTATGGTTACAAATACAGCAAAAACTGGGCAATGTTAATTCTCATGTGTCACATAAACAACAAAAAGCGCTTTTGAAACTGATCTAATTCACCCGATAGCTGTTTTGTTATAACATCTTTTAATTAGAAGGATCATTGAAACCTTGTCAGGAACTGGTCAAAAAGTATAGGGGGTGGGGCAGAGCAATTGGAAATGAAGAAAATGAAAAAAAAGGCCCAACACTTCTTTTCGCTCAAACCGACTGACCCACCCCAAATGCAAGTCAAAAATGCATGACTCACACCCTAGAGGACCGGAATTTGACGTTCTTTCTTTTAATAAGAAAAAACACATTTTATGTGAGACAAAATCATAAAGCTTAGCTTTGGCCCTTTTTTGTGAGGAATATAGGTGCAAACATATGGTGAACACAAATGGACCAATTTTTCATTGAGTTCTTTCCTCTAGACAGAGAGAACGACCCAGAAATCATAAACAATTAAATTGGCCATCAACGAATAATTACGTGAGTTTAGTGGCGGCTGATCAGTAGCTTCTCAAAGGGGTATGGTGGGGGTCCGTCTATTGTCACAGTTAAACAGTCCTCTATTGTTAGTTAAATTGCCAGTTGTCGAGTCGTTCTCTCGTAGTAAGTTTTGCTTGATTTCGTAAATAAGTCGTTTATAAGGTGCCGGTAACTGTTGACTACGATTCAGTGGCCTTTTTCCTGAGTTGGTAAACCAGGTTTCTAACGTTAGTAGTTGATAGTAGTCTGCAGAATACGTAGTACATGTCACAGGGTCCAAGTCGATTGTTGATGTTTCATCTTAAAATGGTAATCAGCAATATAATTGTTGAGGTCACCAACAACAAACAAAATAATGCACCTATCAATGGTTTGCCCCAGGAGAGAGGAGGGGGTCGGCAACCCACGGGAATTAGACTCAGTGAAGTGCTCGCAGGTAGGGAATTTGACATCCTGAACCTTCCCAGGGTAGGAAATTTGACTCAGCCGCCATCTTGAAAAGTGGGGGACCACCATCTTAGAAAATACCCAGTAGTCATTTGGATGAGTTTCCCACATTTTGATGTGTTCATTTCTTAGTGAAGGATGGCAGAACGAAACTTGCTTTTTAAGATTTTGACGTTTTATGACAAAAAGTATTTTGTCCCTCAGCATTCATAAGCAATACTTGCAATAAGTCTCATTTTGAAAATATATATTCTACTTACATATTTTCACCAAATGCTGCCCTGTCACAGGTTTTTGATAAAACGAAAGATCAAAAAATCATACGTAAAGACAAGAAAGAGTCCTGGAATTCTGTATCAGATTTGCTAGTATACTCAAAATGTCCAATTAAATGAAATTCTGGAGCACAGGTACAAAACACCAGCCCTTAGACATTACCCTACTTGATGATGATGACCCTTTTTTCGGGAGTATAGCATGTGTGTTAAATTGCTAGCCACACTAAATATCCAGCTAGAATATGTCTTCTACACTTGGGGAAATGCACAAAGTTTGTTCGTACCCTCTCTGAAGACGCTCAGTGCTGCACTAAAGACTGTCGTGAGTGACTATTAGTTGGCCCCAGGGATAGGAATTTGACTCAAAATGGAGACCCAAGGGTGGGGAAACTGACATTTGAAAACTGAAAATGTCAAATTCCCCGTGGGTTGAACCCCTCCCCCCCCCCCCCCATCCTAGAACAAACCACAAATAGGTGCATAATATAACTTACTGGTCGATACAATTCCTCTTGTCAGTTGTCTTGTGAACTAACATTAATGGGCGCGATCCATTCAACCAAACTTACCGGAAATTTCGGTCCAAAACTCAATGGATTGGTTCGGTCCAACCGGAAAAGTTTCGAATCAAAGAAAGACTATCGTCAACTCGTGGGTACGTTGTTTAGAAAATAATCAATTAGTTATCACCTCTGGTTTTCCCACAGTGAATTTTAGGAAATGATAGAAATTCATATTATGAATATACTATCCTTGTTCTGGAAACACAATACTTTTCTTGCTGTTTATTGCACTTTAGTAACAGTTATTTAAGTATATATTTAAAAACAAAACCAAAAAAACAGCAAAACAAATAAGCAAACAAGACAAAACAAAAAAGAAAAAAAAAAGGAAGAAGGGAGGAAGAAGGTCCTTAGCAGGATTTGAACCGGGTACTTTCGGTTTGACCCGACCTCACATAGCCACTACGCCATTGAGGATGGTCTCATAATTTGGCGAAAAGTCTCAAGTTTAATGCCTTTTCCATGGAACTTCCGCCGGCAAACGACCGGGGCAAACGATCGAGCCATAAAAACGACTCGAAGCAATGGGATGAAATTAAGGCTAATTGAAACCAGGCTACTGACAGTAAAAAACAATGTAAACGCATTTCATGGCAATGAAAGAACATATGCGATACAAAGCCGACACAACTCCTCCGCGAAGTAGGACGCACAACATTAGCTTATGTTTTCTTATCTCGATTTCCGCTGTTATTTTAAAAAGGTAATGCTCAAACTCACATCCATTTCTCCCCGTGATCTTGGGGAGTCCTTAAGAAGAAGAAGAAGAAGAAGTGCCTTTATTTACCATACATTTCACCAGTCCGTATTTTATAGTCCGTATTTTATACCCAGTCCGCAGTCCGTAGTCCGCAGTCCGTGTTTTATACTGACCGCCATAAATTCATTCATACACATAACTTACTACAGTACTAAAAGGTAGGAGATCAAGCCAGCGTCGTTGAAGGAGTCGAAGAGCAAATGCTCATCTTCTTGTCAAGTTTAACGCCTGGACGGGTCAAAGGCTTTTGAATCGTACTAATTTGAAAGATTCCTTCCTGTCGTAAATTTGGGAAGATCTCTATCCTAACCGTGCTGTAGCGCACGATGCACGTTCGCACCGAGGAATTTGATGCTACCGAACTTCGGCGAGCGCGTGCTTCTTTGGAAACGATAGATCTTCGCGCTCTCGAGTTCGGACCCGATTAATTACGAAGTGCGTCTACTACGAGTGAGTGAGTGACTCATTTGCATATCTCAGCCCCTGCAATAACTCGCGCGTACCCACGAGTTAAAAAACGGGTCCACCTTTTGAGGTGGTCCTCTTTTCCCTGTCGAACCGGTTGGAATTTTGGTTGAATGGATCGCGCCCATTGAAAGCCAAAACAACATTGAAGCAGATTTTTTCTTTAATTCCTTCTGCGCGTAAAATGTTCGCATAATACCTTCATGATGTTTCTGAATAAGGCACTTAATGTAAGAATTTATCCCTTCGAGAAGCGTTTCAACGCGGTAAGTCCGTGTATGGTTTTATTTCTAGTTACAACTCTCAGATTACAATCTTACTTGACAAATGTGCATAAAGCAAGTGTGAGTGACAGCAACACAACACCTTCCAGTCTCAATATTTGAATGAGAAGTGCGCGTTGCGGCTTTTACGGGCTTCTTAGGTTTTTCTGTATCCTTTTTATGTTGCACAAGTCGGTGGCAAAAAACAATTCAGTTATAATGACTTGTATTCATGCGGAGCACAAAAGTGTTCGATAGGTTTGTTTTGAAACACATTGTTTACATAGGATTTCTTCAGATCTGACTTTTTTGTCTGATAACCAAAAGCTGATAGTATGCTACATCTGGAACCGAAAAGAAAACATTCACGATCGCTTGTGTACGCGCGTTGTCTTAAATACGGACAAAATGAGAGTTAGGAGAGCGAAGAGTTTCGTTCGTGTGCGTTTTCGCGTAAGAGGTCATATTTACAAAATTGTTGGTACGATAATTATTTAACATAGTTAAAAGACACAACTAGCGACTAATATTCGAGGATAATTGATGAAATTTATCAC
>OZ037996.1:21740609-21813109 GCA_964035705.1 Porites rus
AGCGGATGCGTCCGCACCTCCAAAGGTCCACAAAATCCATCCCAAGGTTTTATAAGAGCCTGCCAACTGTTTAACTGAACGTTTCTAGATGGGATATAATGCATTAATTTTATTATTGGTCTCGCTATACTTGATACATCTTACCTTAATATGCGTTTTTTCGGTATGCATGTTTATGTAGACCTCAAAACTGTCTGTCAGCAGATTTTGGCGTATTCAAGTACGCGTGAGCAGTAACACAAAAGGTCTGAAACGAGGCTGAAAACGGAGTGTGAGGCTCGCACGTATTACTCTTACGCCACGCTTTACCGACTTCTTTACTGATTTTGAGAAGAAAAAAAAAACCGACTGTTTTGCAGTCTACCATTTTGGATATTTATGACACTGCGTGATCAGATCAGATCAGATCCAGGCAGAATTTGTTCGAGGGTAATAGCCTGGGATCAGGCTCTATGGTGGGGAACAGGAGAATTTTAAAATAAAAGGAGTGAATAAAAAAACGAGAGTTAAGCTACTCAGAAGGCGGCCGGTGGGGCGAAGCCTGGAGATATGCTTTTTATGCCACCGATCCACCCTTAACTACACTAATTTGCAAATGGCCTTTAACAAGGAGTGGAATAGAAAACGCTCATCATTTTGTACGGGGATACTTGCTGTTATTCCCGATCCCATCCACACAAGAATCAGTACAACTATACTACCGACATTCTGCATTTTTATTTTTGGCAAAATGGAACTGGAAGCTCCCTATTTCTGAAGCCCACCACAGACGCCAAAAGCTGTGCATAATTTTCCTTTCTTGACCCTTTTAAAAACAACAGTAACGAAAACAGTAACAGCAAGTTTTCGAGTTTTGGGTGCTTCGTTTTCGATCTTGGGTGCTTCGTTTTTGAGATTTGGGTGCTTCGTTTTCGAGATTTGGGTGCTTTGCTTTCGAGTTTTGGGTGCTTGAGTAGATTTGAACTGCATTCGATTCGTTATCGAATACTCGTTATCGCGCTTGATTTCTGCTGTATTTACATTGGTCTCGTGTTTATAAAGGACAGACCGGTGTCGAGTTTTTTGGGTGGTTCCATTTTCGAGATAGGGTGCTTCGTTTTCAAGATTTGGGTGCTTCGTTTTCGAGTTTTAGGTGCTTTGTTTTCGAGTTTTGGGTGCTTCGTTTTCGAGTTTTGGGTGCTTCGTTTTTGATCTTGGGTGCTTCGTTTTCGAGATTTGGGTGCTTCGTGCTTCGGTCTTCGTTTTAGAGTGCTTCGTTTTCGAAACTACCGTTACAAGTCACAAGTACAGGTCACTGCTCTACTGATAAATGACTAAGATTGTCAGTTTCCCTTCAAGCTAAAACTTTATTTTGGATAGCCTCATATTAATCTGATCAATGACACAACACACGTAAATATAGTATGCTTCTTTCAAGATTATCATTGAGAAATGTTTTTGGTTAATACAGCAGTGAGGACTTTGAAGTCTCCAATGCTTTCTTGGGTTAAAGAATAGCTATGTTAGTTCTTATTAACTTGTGAAGCCGACCTACTACTTTTAAACCAAAGAAATGAAACGCCAGAAAAGATATGGTCCTGGCTCAGGTTGTTCAAACATTGGTCAGTGCTATCCACCAGATAAATCACTATCCAGTAGATACTCTGTAAGTATTGCAAAAACCAATGGTGTTATCCTCTGGATAGTAATTTATCCAACTGGGTCCAAGAGTATATGTTAAAATATCAAGTTTTGTGGGCAGATTGTGAAGAAGACAAGCCAATAGCCTAGTTGTACTTGGGGGAGATAAAAGGACAAGAAAAAAGATGTTGCCACTATTGCAACCCGAACCTAAGCATTTTAATGGGCATTTTACACCCAGGATGGAAACGAGGCTGTAGATAAAACTTTATCATACGTTTGATAAACATCCATCAAATCTTCACTATTATCTGGACGTGTTGAGAATTTAGCCCTTTCCTGGAAAGATAGCCAGCCACAATTCCATGGGAAAGAAACGTGATAATGTCGGTGATTAAACTGGATATAAAAAAGAAAGACCAAGGAAATAGGTGGATGGTTTGTCTTTTTTTTGGTCTTCTCACTTTTTCAGTGTCAGGGTGTCCAGTTCCTATTTTTTCCTATTTTTTCCTATTTTTTGAGCCTATTCCTATTTTCTCCTATTTTTAAACTAAAACCTCCTATTTTTCCTATTTTTTAGCTGGTGAAGCCAAAATTTGTACCAAAATTGAAAATGGAATTTTAGTTGTATGTGTTTTTGAGTGAAATTTATCATAAAGCAAGTAGCATGTTGACTTTGTTGTTCTAATATTAGTAAAAATGACAGTTACGTTTGTTCTTTCCATGACCTCTATTGCCTATGAGAGTTCTGTTAACATTTTTTTTGTTACGTTTTGTATAATTTTCTCGTGCACTTGCATGTATTGTATGAAGTGTTATAGTCCTCGTGACTATTCAATATTAGTAAAATCCAACTAGTGGTCTATTATCAGTGCTGCGTTCTGATTGATTGAGCTACTACTGGGCTATATGTTATAGCCCACTAGTAGCGAAAAGTGCGGGCTTTTTGGCGGCAAAAAAGGATTAAAGTCTAGCTTTAACTAGGTAAAATTTTTTTGTTCTCGATATTTTTGACCAACTAGTTGGATTTTACAAAAACAATTATTCCTCTTGCCCTCATTTCCTCTGAGCCAATAGCCCATTCGGCCGCTATTGACTCAGAGCCCATTCGGGCTCGAGGAATAATTGTTTTATATATTTTGCATAGCCCACTGAGACTGCATTTCAGTAAATGTACATGTTATATTTTATTCTGAAGTCTTGCTCGCTTTTATGTTCATCTTTGAAACTGAAAACAGGATCAAGTTGTCCTCTCACAACACAGGCCAGATAAATCATCCAGTCAGCTTCTTGTTTAAAAAACCTATCACTAGCTGATTCTGAATGCTTCATGAAAAGAACAGACTAAAGTTTAGTTTACGGCACTAGCTCTCTTGGTGAGCCCTTGTTAACAGCTATACCTAAGCAACTGGTGAAGGATCCAATATTTTGGTTGCAAAATCGGTCTTGCAGTCATAGCTAAACAGAGTGTTATGTTCTTCTTAGAACTTAACCATGACACACTTACAATCTGGTACCAAATAGATCAGTGTCATTTTGCATACACCGCGGAGAGCCCGGTTCCGTACTTAAGAAATTTCTATCCTAAGAAATTTCACTCTTCAAAGCTTTTGAAAGATTTGACGTCAACTTGAAGGAAATTTCCATATGATCACCTTTGATTATAGAACCACGCTCGACCTGTAGTCAGTCATATCATTCCGATTTGATACAGCGTAACAGAGCCAATAAACTAAACGTTACTGATGATTTTCACTCCTTCTTAGCCACGAAAGTTGATCTAAATCCTGTGAACATAGAATCTGAGGACTCATAGCCTTTATTATAACCCTTATGGAGTGCAGGGAAGCTATCTTTGTCGACAAAAGTACTTTTGATTTTCCTATTTTTCTCCTGTTTTTTAATGCAAAGTTTCCTATTTTTCCTATTTTCTCAATCCTGAGTTTCCTATTTTCCTATTTTTTTGAGCAACCATGCCGCTGGACACCCTGCAGTGTATCTAGCCCTCCTAGCATGCAGGCTCTTTTGTAATGTGCAATCTGGGGTCAATTTAATAAAACTTTCACAAGTGTAATTTACAAGTGTAGCTATTGTTTTTGGACCCTAAAACAATGGCTACACTTTATTAAATCAGGCAAGTGGTGAATGCCAAGTTGATACAGTAATCGTTAACGAAAACATCACAGATTTTAAGACTGATTTAGAACTGCTGTTAGTGCAAATCTTGCCTTATCGTTGCCATGTGGTACTCATATTCAAACAGCTTTTCCTCATCAGCTGTCAAGGTTTTTCTCTTGCATTGTTGACTTGATTTACTAAAAAAGTACTTTTTTAAGACCAAGCTTACTGCTAATTGAATTCCTCAACCATCTCGTGGCTTTTGACATGAAGAGATCAGGGCTGTCACTAAGATTTCAAGTTGCCTGGTATCAATCAATCAATCAATCAACACATTTATTTTACAATGCTAACCACACACTATAAAATGTAATTTCTTACCATTTGGAGACGTGGAAATGAATTAGTCAGAAATTAATATTCTGAAGGCACGGTATAGAGGCATGCTGTTGTTCCTGGAATAGTATAAGGCTATTTATGGTTTTAGCAGGCAACTTGTGCCATTCTACATCAGCTCAGTCCTTCTGATAATTTTTGTTTTGTTTTGCAAGTTTTCTTTTTCTATATTTTATTTTGTTACATCTTCAGATCTGTATGTTTTGGAATAATGTTTCTTATTTCGGTATATAGTTTATGAATTTAGGTATTTAGACCCACACCCTTTTCCATTAGTATAATTTTGGAGTAGTCTATGTAACATTGTGATGTATTTTCCTTGATCCTTTTCCCTGGGGTTTTACATGCCACTGCATTTGTAGGGGAATACATTCCCACACATTTTTTGGCCACTTCAATGGTGGTTTTTTGGTGGTTTTTCATATCTGGTGTGGCACAAGTTCTAGCTTAGAACATATATTAGTATTTTGTTTGAAGGATATCATTGCTTTAACATCTGCATCAGATGACTGACTGACGCTTCATAAATAAAGGTTTTTACATTGAATATCTCATTTTAGTGAAATCAGAATAGCTGGTTTCCGGGTGGGGCGTACAAATAGGAGCAGTATGGTGTTTACAAAAGTCACAAAATTTCAGAGGATAAGTAATTATGCTAGTTTTAAAGTATAATTATGTTGGTGGGAGTTTTAAAGAGAAATTACTATAAGTTTATGTATGTTACAGTAGGAGGGGGAACTGAACAGCCAGGTAGTTCTTTTGGTCTCATCTAATTCTTTTGTTTGCTAAGAAAATAGCCGGGGGTCATGCTCATAGTAGCCGGGGGAAATCCCTGAAATCCCATGACAGTCCTGAGAGATGAAGATCAAACTGTGTCTAATTGCACCAGAAGTCTAATATGTTGCTTGTAACCATCCGTTACAGGACTCCAAAGTATCTTTTGTTTCTCAACCAGTCAGACAAAAGTCCAGATTCTGGATTACAGGCAGACGACGCGTAAAGTGAATGTATGCGGCAGTCCCTTCCACTTTTCTCCCAAACAAAAGGGAAGAAGAACTGCCTGATCACAGGTTAGCTCTTTTTACAATGGAAGAGCACAATCTGACAGAAGTGAGAAGATATATTTTTGTTTCCAAGAAAAAAGCCTGTAAATTGTTATAATGCTGGCTTTTTTTCCCAGAATTATGGATTGAACAAAATCTTTTCATGTTAAATTCTTTGAGATTGTGTTTTGCCATTCCAAAAGGCAGATCAGGCTGGTGTCCACTTTATAGAGGTTTTTAACTTTAGAAATTAGCCAAATACAAGTTATTTTACTGTCCATGTCCACTTAATAGAGGTGTCCACTTAATAGAGGTTTCACTGTAGTTCACATTTGTGTACTTTTTTTCTAGCCATGTTGTTTTATTTGAAACTACAGAAGTATGTTACCAAGTTAGGGAAGGTAGGATTGCCTCCTATAAAAGTCCTGACAAACTTACATTCTAGGTTTATTCTTTAAAGGTAAAGGGCAAAAAATACCTTGTTGCAATGGTGGATCCTGATGCACCTTATGCAGACAACCCAGGCTGTCAGAGCTGGCTTCATTGGATTGTTGTCAACATTGATGTAAGAGATATTACTACAAATTTTCCTTTCTTTGTGAATAATTTTTGTATTAGTCAAGATATTGTCTAAGAACCATCTCTTTGTATTTATTATTTTGTACTAATTGGTTCTGAGTAATATTCATTCAACGTATATTAGTGACCTATGGGTACAGGTAAGCAAAAATGTTTCCTTTGTTGTTTTGAATAATAAACCCATCAACCAGTTATGGGTAAATCAACCATGATATCCCAGATGAGATAATGGCATCACCATTCTCTCCGATAGCTTGAATGCGATTTCCCCTCAGGGAGACTATTTAAACCATATTATTATTCATTCAAAATATTTCCCCAATTCTGATTGGCTAAAAGCACACGTTTAATTCACCATAACCAGTTACTGATGACCAAATTTGGAAGAATTTTGACTTTAACGAGGAAATGACGTCAAAAATGCAGCGTTTTCGCAGGTTAAGGCACCGTTAACCGAGAAGACCTGGGGACGAGGTTGAGTTGTTTTGGTTGTGAACTTAAAAAAATGGCAGACATTTCACTCGTTTCAAGAGTAAGAACTAGGCGAAAAAATAGCTAAAAGCATGGCAAGAACAGCAAGAAGACAACTCGAAGGGCGACATCTGCTACTTGGAGAATATTTGCGGAGCTGGACAAACCTAAACGTACACTATCGAAGATGAACTGAATATCGATGGATCGATGGAGGTAAGCATGATTTAGCTATGTTTTTAAACTTGGAATTATTTTGAATGAATAATAAAACAGTTATTGAATTCGGCTTTCGTATCATATGAAGAATTATGGAGCTCTCGGAGGGTGTTATCCGCCTCGGCCTACGGCCTCGACGGATAACACCCTCCTCGATCTCCATAATTCTTCATAAGATACTCAGCCTCATTCATTAACTGTTAATTTACAACTATGGTACCCGTACCCTCAAATGTAAACGGGCTCTATTATATTGATCTCCAAATTACAGCTGCCCGATCTTATAATAATAGCAGTAATAGTTTATTAACACTTCCGGCAGTTAAAAACTGACTAAACAGTGCAATGAATGATTTTCCAGTAATCGGATACTCATGTTTTGCGCACAGGACTTTGGGATCGCTAGGGGGCAAACATTGCGAGTCACTACAAAGAATTGTATGGACCTGTATGGCCTGGAGTTGTTTCTCCGTTAAAAACCTGGTTAAAAGCAGTGTCTTTGGACATAGAATGCCGCACTTTGCCGTGATTTTATGAGAAATGGAGGTGACTAATGTTGGTGCGTTGAAATTTCAAGTTTCTGTGTGATTAATGTGGTAAATTATATCGATAAACACTCCTTGCGTGAGGTTGAGTGTGAAATTTATGTTTACTGAATTTACTCAGTGATCTACATGAAGAAAAGGTCTCGAAATATATAGTGCAAATTTAGGTACACATGTAGAGGGGTTGGCTCATTTAAGCTTTTTTAGTTTTAATTACGTGTGGTGATATTTACAACTAGTGTAACTACGCTCGGCTGCGGTCAGTGTGCTGGTTATGACGCTGAACAATCGTAGGACGTGGCCATAAAAATAAAAAATCCTCCTTTACTTTGGTATAAACAAAGTAACATCTACGAAGTATTTCATGGAAAGTACATGGTATTTAACCATTAGTAGATGACACAAATCGTACGAACGGTTCCGATACAAAAGCAGTGAGTGTGTAAATAAATACCAAGTTGATGTGCGAAATTCAGAGATTCTAAATCTTCCCTCAAAATGATCGGAAAAGGCATTAGAACTCATTGGTGCTCTGGATCATGACAAAACATTTCGCTTGTGTTTTTTTGGCTAGAAGGAATCAATATACCAATGTGGGAAGATGTGCTTGCTTTTAAAGTTAATACATATCAAATTCAACAATACATAAGCTTACCTTCGATCGTTGTCACAAACTGGCACAGCGTTGTGATCACCGCTGAGCAGAACGTAATTACACTCGTTGTAAATATCAGCACATGTACTTTCAACTGGAAAGGCTTAATAAATGAGTCCACATTCCCCGCTCATTTATACCTGGTAAGTTAGTACTATATATTTCGAGACCATTCAGTAAATTTCACAGTCGACCTTTCGTAAGAAGTAGTGTTTATCGATAGATTTCATCGCATTGATCCCACAAAAAACTTACAATCAATGCACCAACATTAGTCACCTCCGCTTCTCAAAAAATCACGGCAAAATGCGGCATTCTCTGTCCAAAGACACTGGTTTTAAACGGAGAAACAACTCCACGCCATACATTTCTTTATAGCGACTTGCAGTGTTTGCCCCCTGGCGATCCCATAATCCTGTGCGCATCACTAAGTCTCCGATTACTGGAAAATCATTCATTTACAATTGGATACTAATAATTAAGTCTATTTACAGTAATAAATATAATTTACAATAACAATTGGAATCAAGAAAACTTAAAAAAGTAAATGAACGGGCAAGGGCCAATTTCAACACACAACACATGAACTCACAATCAGCAAATGTTTTACTATTACCAAACCAAAAACAGTAAATTCCTACAAAGAGCGAAAAAATAATAGTTACAATACAGAAAAACCACTTTAAGGCGACTGCAAAATGAAATTAATGAAAAAACGATGAAAACGAAGCTGCTTACCAAATGCTGAGGATAACAGAGTCGGTGGTCAGGGCCACCGAGGAAAAAGATAATCTACTTCGACGAATGTTGTTACACTAATAGACACGTAAAAACTGGTAATAAATGGGGGCGAGATAACAAACTATAACGAAATTTACATACAGCACATAACAAAGGGGCATAATTAACAAAATACCGGAGAGCGAAAAGTAAAAGAATACACGATAACAAGTAAGTGAGAAAACGAAAAACAAAAGAAAAAAAAATTGCCCCAACAGTAAACAAGTCATTTGCTCTCTTTGTCCTTTTCATTGTTGTAGTGGTTTTAGTATTTCCTGATCTTAACTGATATGGGATAGATCTTGTCTTAACTAATGCAGAGCTAAGAAAGATATGGGGTGGCTCTCATTCCTCATATCCACCATCAACTTCTTACATATGAATATCCTGCAATCTGTTAACGATGTCAAATTTGCTTAGTCTAGAGCTTGTTGATAACTAAAGTTTAGAAATATTATTCTTAAGGCTCTTTTTTGTATTGACTATTTTCCAATTCCCCATAATACACTCTGTTTGCCCCCCAAATTTTGCGTAACTTATTGTCTTAAAATGCTCTTGGGAAAATGCAATACTCCCAGGAGCATTTAAAAACAATGGTTTATGCAAAATTTGGGGGGCAAACAGAGTGTATTATGGGGAATTGGAAAATAGAGAATAGATTCAATAGCATCAGAAAGGTATGCAGGAATATCTTGCCATACTTGCACAGCATACTCTAAGACCAATCTGATATTATATGTGTATACCTTGAGCATGTCTTCTGGCATGACTCCTGTGCGCTTCAACAACCTAAGAGCGTACAATCTCTGAGCTGCCTTGGCAATTACATATTCAAAATGAGCGTTCCATTTAAGATCTTCGCTAATCGTAACTCCTAAAAGCCCTTCTTCTAGCCCCCTTTTGGTTATTTCAAGCATCCTGTACTCTTCTTTAACAGCATCTTCAATAAAACATTTGTCAATAAATTTTGAACATTGTTGTTTAAAAATTAGATTGTAGTAGTTAAAAAAAAAAAGCAAGGTTAAGCATAAGGGCTGTTACTTAGAGAGGGGGGCTAGGGAATTACTCTCTATGAGGATGACCCTTGGTTACTTTCTTAGAAAATATTCCAAGATTTTCAATTCCCTGCAGCTGGATTCTATTAAGCATTTGCCTAGAAAGTTGAAATGTTAGTGTCAAAATTTAACTAACTTTGTTCTTGATGAAGTTTAATTTATGCTCCCTCCAAGAACTTAAACCAATCTTTGCCAGTGACAAAGCCCCACTTGCGGTTTGCCAATATATTTCCTTTTTTCAAAAGGGAGGTGTAAAGGCAAAAATAGAAACTTACATCTGCGTTTGTAGGTTCCTATGAGACTACAGTGGAAAACCTTGTTAGTGTTTTCCTTTCTTTTTTGAAAAAAAAATGTAGGGCATTTTTTTTATTTGATATGGTTGGTGTGTTTTTAATACAGGGTGAGGACCTGGCCAAAGGTGTTAACACATATTCTTCTGTGGACACTATTACAGGTAGGTCAATGTTCCACCAAAATTATTTTGCACAGTGATGATTTAGGATTGTTTTTAAGTGCTAAGACAGAATCCATCAGGAAATTGAGTAATTTTAATTTTCAGTGGACAAAAACCTTGTTCCAGAATATTTTAAACAATATTACATTCTTTTAGCTCAATTGGGAGAAGGCTGGTCTGCTGAGCGGGAGGTTGCGGGTTCAAACCCCGGATGGACCAACACTCAGGGTCTTTAAAGAAAAGTGCTGCCTTTGTAATGACATCTGCAAATGGTTAGACTTTCTAGTCTTCTCGGATAAGGACAAAAACCGTGGGTCCCGTCTCACAGCACTTTCACTGATTTGTTCTTGTGGGACATTAAAGAACCCACATCACTACTCGAAAAGAGTAGAGGTTGTAGACCCTAGTGGTGTGGCCAACCTTTACGGGTTGTGGGATTGGGTAGGGATGGCATGCTTGGGACCCGAGTCCCATTTGTGCACATTCCCTCTGGGCAGGCCTGTGTCCAGAAAAGCTGGTAAATATCCTAAATAAATAAATATCCTTTTTTACAGTTTTCAAGCCGGGGCTATAGATGTAATTAGTTATCTGTAATAACACCCAAAAAAAATAAAACAAATGTCAAATTTCACAAAATAACATCTTACACATGAAATTTTCAGAATTTTACTTGTATTTTCACAATTCTTGCATGATTTTGTTGTGCTTTAAAATAGACAGACTATATTTTAATATTTCAGTATACTGTAATACAGAGTTTTGAAGTCTGTCTTTAAATTAACTGTCTGGTTACATACATGTTAAGGTCCATGCAAGCACTTTCAGTTTCTGACTCGTTTTTTTTTTTTTTTAACTGGGACTCACTGGTTCTGGACCAGGACTCATGATTTTTCACAAGATGAGTCCCAGAACTCACCATAACTATTTATAACAAAATCACTGAAGTCTGTGTTGTCCTTGAAAGTTCTTCATAGTACTACGAGTGTCTTGGTATAATTATAATATATCAAACAAAGAAAGCACACCATGCGTATAGTTGTCATTTACAAAAGGTTAAAAACAATAGGTAACTATTAAACCATCAGGCCAAAAGATGGCTGCAGTCACTTATGAGCAGTAGTCATTTACAAGAGGTTCAAATAATATTTAAAGGGCTTTGACTTAAAAAAGTTTGGTGTTTTGGAAAAATGGTTGCTTATGGGAGGTAGTCACACATGGAGGTTCAACTGTACTTTAATGCACCTAGATTAAATCAAATGCTCATATGAACTTACCCAAAAGCCATATGACTGTGCTATCAAATACTTTGACAAGTACTGAAATTAATATGGCCAATTTTATTTATCTTGTAGATTACAACCCACCTTCTCCCCCTAAACCCAAGCCAGGAAAGACCAACGTTCACAGATACTTCGTATATGTATTTGAACAAGAATCTGAGCTTCAACCAAATGAGCTAGAGGAATTAAAGGAAGATTTTCAAGAGCGCTGTCGTTTTGACATTGATGACTTCAGGGACAAATTAAACTTAAAAACCGTGGCTATGAACATGCTCAAAACTCACAGTTGAGTACCAAAACCACAAAATACCAATAACAACAAATTAGTGAGCCAAATGAGTGTTATGAGAAAAAAAGTTGAACACAATGCAGTCACACCAAGTAGCATGGACACTGATAGGAAAGGCCCCATTGTCTCCTAGGCTCTATGATAAGACTAGCTGCTAATACAATTTTTGGGAAATGAGCTGATTCTCATCCCTTCTTTAAGAGGAAAATTGGACCTATGAGCAGCTGGTAATTAAGCCTAAGAGTCTACCTTACAGAGCTCTCCCTGTAGGAACATTCTCTAACGAGGGGTAGCAGGAATATCACTAAGAGCCAACTAGCTGCCAGCTAATTTTACCAGCTGTAAAAGACCTTACCTTACTGGCTCAAATTGCTCTGGAAAACAGGTAAATGGGATATATTTGAAGGTGTAGTTGAGTTAAAAAGCCAGGTTGACTAACAAAAAGTCGTCTTAGCTTTTCCTTAGCTAGATCCCTGGGGAAGAGCACACAGGTACATGTAAGGAAAGATGGGAAGAAAAAACTTTCCCTCACGCCTTGCCTGATCCCAACCACAAGGCCTGTTTACAGCCTGTAAAATTATGGACTGAGGTAAAGACAACCAGAAACTTAAGAGCCAGCTGAATTTTCCATTATAGTCAGGTGTCCATAGTGTGGAGGTGTCTTTACAAAAACATTATTATTAACTACCGGTATATAACAAGGAAATAGCAAAAAGACCAAAACAGGCAAAATTATGACAAAAAAACTTAAAAACTTGTGGGCCAGTTAAAGAAACAAATAGGGTATTTGTTTAAGTCACAGGTTAAAAGAAGTAGTACATATTCTATCATTATTTATATTTGAAAGTCAGTTATCATACAGGTACACATTATCGTTATCACATAAGGTCAAGTGTACACTACTACAAGTTGAACTATCTTTATAAAATAAAATAATAATGTTGTTAATCAATAAAGTTAAATAAATTATTGTATTGTATGCAACTACCAGAGTAATAATTGAGCCATCACAGATAAAATTCTATTCTAATACTGTATTTGTGGAAAGTAAAAAAAAATTACCTTTTGTCAGCAGAATCTAATCACAAGTCTCCATTAATTTTACAATACACAGTTGTTGACTTGTTTATACCTTCTGAATATTCTACATCTATTTTGGAATGGAGTACAAAAGTGCCTTAGCACTGAAAATTGTACACATCTAAAAAGTGCCAGTATACGTAGAAGTAGATGACTAGTCCCCCTGTTTTTTAATCATTATTAAATAGCTTTAAGTTTTAAAATTTATTTAAATGTTTCCTAATGTTGTCATAGCCTAAAACATGTTTTGAGGCAAATAAAGAGGAAAGCTGTTAGGCACTTTAGAGAAAAAGGAAGAGGATTTTCCCCCATCCCTGTCAAGTAGTGACAAAGCTGGCCTAAACATGCATGGTTTATATTCAACATCATTAATATTTTTAAATTAACCTAAGTGTTGAGCAGGTGGAAATATATTCCACAGGAAAATTTGCCAGCTACCAACTAATTTTAACTGGGCTGTTTACATAATGAAAATTTCAAAATTTTCTTGGGTGGAATTTACCAAGTAGAAATTCCCTCTGACAAAATTTATTTGAACTCCTAATTTGTTGGCCATGAATACATAATTAAGGTCATGTGCATACCGTGGTAATATTTATTTTCCTTACAATAGGACCATAAACTCCTGACATGTGTAATTAGATACTTCTTGTTTGGGACAAAATACAGGACTTAAGGTGATGAAACCAGTTTGGGGTGGCACAATCTATTGCCATAGGGAAAAATCACTGCCGGGTCATTTTTGTCAAGGGTGAGTTGAAGGTGGACGTAAGCCAGTGGGACGCACACAACTGGAACCTTGTTTCAGTCACATTAAGCGGCTAAGAGTATTGCTACTTTCCCTTGGATGGGATGCTGGTTCATTGGATGAAGGGAGTAACACCACAACAATATGTTATTAGAATCCATTTTATTGTAAACGAATATGGCTGGCCTGTGAGACAATCCAAGGTGGAGTATGCCGTCCCTTTGACAGTCATTTCTGAGACTACCTGTCGCCTTGTAGTTGTTCAAAGGTGGATATTAGTTTCCAAATACTCATATGCTTGATCGAAGTGACATTTATCCAGCAGATAGCGGTACAACGTTTGATCAACTGGGGTATGGGTGAAGAAAAGCAAGGTGGAGCAAAGATGCTTAAAACAACATAACAACAAGGCTTCAGCCAAGACTTCCAGATCCACAGTTGGATGGTTATACCACTCAACCTCCCCCCCCCCCCCCCCGGCAAAAACCAAGTTATTACTTTTTACTTGGGTAGTCAAGCTTTTGTATTTCAGTTGAAAACTGTAAGGAGAGGTGAAGATACAAAACATTACGACACTTTACATCTTACCTATACAAATCCTGCATGCACTAACAGCTTGGCCTTGGAAGGGCTGTTATTTTTACCTCTTTGTGTCCTGGTACTCCGTATGATGGCTTATAGGGGGAGGCTCCGCCTGAAGGGGAACCTTTTTCAGGCTTTCGGTATATGAAAGGGTAGGGACCGGATTTCACTGGTTGAAGTATGTGATAGGGTATAGGGAAATCTGTCAATTAGGTCAGTCTATAGAAGGACCCAAAAGGGCTAACAGATTACTCTTAGGGCTTTAAAAAGTCGAGAAAACGTTCTATTTTTGTGATTGATTCCTATTTACCGGTAAAAGACACTGCATTTACAGCAGTTAAAAGGAATGCAAAATACTAAACAAGGTATGTGAAAGGGGTACCATTTGTTAATAGAGGGTATACGAAAGGGGTACTTTTTTCGTGAAAAATGGTATATAAAAGGGTAAGGAGTTCAGACCTCAGGACGGAGCCTCCCCATATGAACATTAATTTTGTTGAGTACCCCCTCCCCCACCTAGGCTTGTGGCTAGGCCATACCTGAAAGCACTTGTATAGTTTGGGCCTTCCCTCAAGTGTATGTAAACCGTGCTGTTGTAGTTTCAGTCTTTGCCTCCTTTTTTCAGGAATTTTTAGCATTTTGTGTATGTTCCTGGTGTCAGGAAGCTTCAATACCATATTTCCTTGAATAATAGCCGCCCTCGATTAATCACCTCCCTCAAATAATCGCCCCCCTTTGACAGAAATGGTTAAAATAATCGCCCCTCACCACCCTTCTTGCAGTGAGCAATATTTGAAACAATCGCCTCCCTCGAATAATCCCTCCCCTCTTTTTACGCCCCTGGCTATTATTCGAGGAAATACAGTCACTTTTTTTTCTTGGTTTACAGGCCTTTTTTGTCAAATAGCACCCAAGGCATAAAAAATTAGGTGGCAAAACTATATTTCTCAGTTTTTCCCAAATTTCTTTGAATTTTTGCAGAATTTGCACCTTAAAAATTTAGCAAGAAATGTAACTTCCATAGTTATCACAATCCTTTGTTTCCATTGTTACTATATTTTTTACAGCAACTTTCCCTTGTTTGTATTAGTTTACAGAATAGAACCAAGGAGGCAAGATTGAAAATGAGGAACGGTTTTATTTCAACATTAAGTTTACTAAGAAACTGAAAGCAAATTGATCCCTCTGGAACTAGCCTGATTATGAGTAACCAAGAGGAATATCAATAAATGTATTGAAACAGTGTAAGTAATTGTCTCTTAGTCACTCTTAGGTGAATGGCCCGAAGAATCTCATTGGCACTGATTTGATGGGACTTGTGAAAAGTGCTTACACGTTATAAACTTAAATTAAAAGGATTACACCCCATTATAACCCACCAATAAATTTTTGCATAATTTTTGCTGGTTATTTTGGGTCACGTGTTGGCAAATAGGAAGGCAGGTATCAGACAACATACCCCATCCACGTCAAGTCTCGCCCTACAATTTTTTGGTCGCAAGAAGGTGTACATAACAAAGTCAACAAAGTTAGTGTCTTTTCAGTTTTTACCTTCTTAATTTCAAATGGACACAGGAAAACCAATCTTGTTTTAAGGATTCAGTAACAGTAACATTTTGAGGTAGTCGCAAATACTATTCGGGAAAATACAAAAAATCAACAAAATATGCTATGCTGTTATAATTTTGTCTTTGAAGGTGAGCAAAGGTAAAAATACTTGAATTCAGTTGATCTGTCCGCTATGGAAAAGAATAATACAAAGTGTTTAAAACAAGCCAAATTTGTCTATCTTTTATCATAGATAAAAGAGAGAATCAAAGAAAGACTATCGTCAACTCGTGGGTACGTTGTTTAGAAAATAATCAATTAGTTATCACCTCTGGTTTTCCCAGAGTGAATTTTAGGAAATGATTGAAATGCATTTTATAAATATACTATCCTTGTTCTGGAAACACAATACTTTTCTTGCTGTTTATTGCACTTTAGTAACAGTTATTTAAGTATATATTTAAAAACAAAACCAAAAAAACAGCAAAACAAATAAGCAAACAAGACAAAACAAAAAAGAAAAAAAAAAGGAAGAAGGGAGGAAGAAGGTCCTTAGCAGGATTTGAACCCGGTACTTTCGGTTTGACCCGACCTCACATAGCCACTACGCCATTGAGGATGGTCTCATAATTTGGCGAAAAGTCTCAAGTTTAATGCCTTTTCCATGGAACTTCCGCCGGCAAACGACCGGGGCAAACGATCGAGCCATAAAAACGACTCGAAGCAATGGGATGAAATTAAGGCTAATTGAAACCAGGCTACTGACAGTAAAAAACAATGTAAACGCATTTCATGGCAATGAAAGAACATATGCGATACAAAGCCGACACAACTCCTCCGCGAAGTAGGACGCAAAACATTAGCTTATGTTAGTATCTCGATTTCCACTGTTATTTTAAAAAGGTAATGCTCAAACTCACATCCATTTCCCCCCGTGATCTTGGGGAGTCCTTAAGAAGAAGAAGAAGAAGAAGTGCCTTTATTTACCATACATTTCACCAGTCCGTATTTTATAATCCGTATTTTATACCCAGTCCGCAGTCCGTAGTCCGCAGTCCGTGTTTTATACTGACCGCCATAAATTCATTCATACACATAACCTACAACAGTACTACAAGGTAGGAGATCAAGCCAGCATCGAAGTTGAAGGAGTCGAAGAGCAAATGCTCATCTTCTTGTCAAGTTTAACGCCTGGACGGGTCAAAGGCTTTTGAATCGTACTAATTTGAAAGATTCCTACCTGTCTTAAATTTGGTAAGACCTCTATCCTAACCGTGCTGTAGCGCACGATGCACGCTCTCAGCGAGGAATTTGATGCTACCGAACTTCGGCGAGCGCGTGCTTCTTTGGAAACGATAGATCTTCGCGCTCTCGAGTTCGGACCCGATTAATTACGAAGTGCGTCTACTACGAGTGAGTGAGTGACTCATTTGCATATCTCAGTCCCTGCAATAACTCGTGGTACGCTCGCGCGTACCCACGAGTTAAAAAGGTGTAACAGGCCATACAAGAAATAAATTGATGAGACCAACTATAGAGAGCAACTCATAAGCAGTTGAAAACTTAATGGTATTCCCTTACATCAATAATACAATGTACCATCATTTATTGCTATTTTAGACTTTTTTCACACTTCCGTTTATTTTCTACTAGTTGGTCATTGTTAAGGCTGGTAGCTCACATGATAGGTCATTTGCACCATGACATCATTTTACTACTACAACCAGAATCCTTCAGGGTTTTGCTTTTTTTGCGCAAAATTAAGTTAGGGCTCTGATTGGCTGAGAGGCATGTTTGCATGAGAGTATGTAACCATGGTTATGATGTCACAATGTTTTGCTTTTTGTGTGCTTATCACACAAGCACAAATTTGAAAAAGTTTTTGACCTGAAAACTTGACAAGCTTACTTTATTTACCCATTCCCTTGTCCACTGAAACTAAAAAACAACTTGCATGTAACTTTCAACTCCTCCAAGTGTGCCTAGTAGTTCTGAGTCCTACCAGTACTCTTTAAGAAAACCTATCACAGCACCAGCAGACTATGCTATTTTTACTGGAGATGATATGGGCTTTTACAAAGTTGTTTCACATCAGGGAGGGTAGAGGTTAAAAGGTTCTCTGTCCCTCTGTCCAAGTTCAAATATCACTCAATGTTGTTTGTGTAATTTAAAAGTGTAATGGTAATCATATAA
Organism: Porites rus; assembly: GCA_964035705.1. Lineage (NCBI taxonomy): Eukaryota > Metazoa > Cnidaria > Anthozoa > Scleractinia > Poritidae > Porites > Porites rus. The sequence goes on from OZ037996.1 coordinate 21,758,265, forward strand.
AAATTGTACATTGTTCATTTTATATTCCATTCTTCCCTCCAAAGTCAGTTCCACAAAACTGAACAAATTAGTACAATTTCATAGTCAACAAAACCAAAAGAAATTACTTTGTCAAGCAACATTTTTCTTGATGTTGCTATCATAATGCTTAAAGCCACAAATAATACATGCAGCATTAAAAGCATTTACCAGACACAGACACACAGCCCCAACTAACCTTAACTTTAACAAAGAGCCTATCCACTTGACCTGTGCTACACTGTCCAGTCAATTCTTACAAATCTTTTAAAAGTTAGATTACCATATTTATTCGACTATAAGCCGAGCGATTTTCATACACAAATTAAAGCTAAAGTTCAGTGCAACTTGAGGCCAAGAGGGGGTCTCGGTTTACAGCGAAGAGTTTTTGACAAAACATCTTTTTCCGTGCATTAAAACTCTACTAAATAGGGATGTATTCACTTATAAGCCAAGCAAATAGCACTGGAAAAAGATTGAATTGATTGCGTAACTACGAATCTGAATGTTAAATTAGCTAAGCATGGAAATTCAGTCCCAAATAAGTCAAAATATCTGACAAAAACAGGTCTCACAACTAAAATCTCACATTGGTAAGCCTTTTACAACGAGGGAAGGTGTAAAACAAATGAAGCATGTCAAGGAATGTGTGGACAATCCGCCACGTTTGGTCAAACTTGTGCTTGAAAACATTTGCCTGGTTACTAAGCAAGGATGAAAGCAACGGAAACTGATGTGGTTTGTTTTAGTTGAAAGACGATTTATATGATCATTTCAAGCATAATGCGATAAACACATGAGGAAAGATTAATAGCAGTGAAAAACCCAAACAACAATAGGCCACTTTCGAGTTCCAAAAACCCTCACTTTCAAAATGAGGCAAAGTGCACAACCTTTCTTGTGAAAATGAGTTTTATTTGCATGAGAATGAAAAATCGTTCCCGTATGAAAGGCTGAGCACTTAATCTCATTTTCATACAGAAGGTCACATTTTTTTCGCAATTGTTAGGTTTTACAGCAGCTAAGAGTCTTGTAACAAATGGGTCTCGCCTCATAGCCGCGTGCTTTGGATTTACCTTTCATTCTTGGTTATGCTAATTCTGCGACTTTAAAGTTTAGAGTCTCAGCTTATAGCCGAATGAGTACGGTAATTCATTTGTTTAAAGAACAGGGATTCAAGTGACTTGCATTTGACCACCCTCAAGATTTCCTTCCAAAGCAAATGGCTTTTGCTTGTAAGCTGGCCAACGGCAAACGGGACAGCAGAACCGACCAGCACTATTTCCTCCACACAGCCATGCTTCAATACACTGCTGATGGTAGCAATGACCACAGGGTAAACCAAGCAACAGACAACCACTCCTAAAATCCTCCAGACATATGGCGCAATCATGATCTACAAACATCCCAACTGGTTGAGATGATTTTTGACAACATCTGTGCTTTCTGCATTGCTTTGTACATTGCCCTCGCTTGCTATCACAACTCTGGGAACAACAGAATTTCCACACTGGTAAGTTATTAATGAAATCAGTGGGGATTATTGGACGTAGCCATAGTTCAGGCACTGCAAGCCGTCGTATAAGTAGTTCAAAACCATCTTCAAGGCCAGAGGTGCTGTACTCAACTTGAGGTTGTCTTAAGGACGGGAAACTCTGGACAACATTCGTCAAGTAATGTAGGTCTTGTGCAAACCATTCTCTGATGGACATGGTATTGTTATTTTCATCCTCAAGGCCAAAGTGGTGCTTGAACTTGATCCGAATCCAGCGTATTATTGAGCAATAAACAATGTAACCTCCAAATATGAGTTTTTTGTGCTGCAAACCAAACATTATGTACAGCCTCATAATGGCAGCAGCATCTGATGTCATCACGTATCTGCAATACTTTAAGACGAATTCGAGGACTGGACTAAGCCAAGGAAATTGGAACAGAGTAACCACTGGCAAACAAAGCATTATGAGACTTGTATTATAGAACGTCAGTAACCACATAAAATGTATGATTCTTTTCAGAATACCACCGTTCATTAGGAACAATTCAATAAAGCAGCTCACATTTACAATAATAAGCACTGTCACGAACACATCATTGACCTCTGGGTGAATCGTTTTCAAAAATAGTTGTAGACGACGATATTCTATCCATTCTCCTTTTCTATGTCCGTATGTCAAATTAACCTCTGGCGTGAATACCATAAGGCTTGGAAAATTATCGACATTGTAGTTTTTTAAGATGTCTTTTTGTGCTTTCCAATCGGAAATTCGAACGTGTCCAAAACGAACCCTTCCAGTGAATTGAACGGACAGCGAACCAAGATACATAGGAGGTTCAGATAACGTGGAAAACAACACAACATAGGCAGGTTCTTGTTTCATGTTCGCTTGAAATGTGTCCACAAATTCCTCCACACTATTCAGAATAACTACCTTGGATGAAAGCTCTCTGTTGATCCACTGAAAAATATGATCCACCGAAGGTTTGGAGTCATATGTTTTTAAAATGACGTTACCTTTGGGCTGGTTGCTTTGGGGCATTGAAATAACTAAGGATGGCTTATCCCAGCCATATTTTACACACAGTCTTGGATCATTTTCACATAAGAACGTTCCCATTCGAATCCCAAATCGAGCAATCTTTTTTTTGAGCAAAAACCATTGCTTGCTCCGAAGCAGCGAAGATTGGCCCTTGGGAATGACATCAACCAACCATGTCCCTGCTTTGGTGTCTTCTACTTCTTCAAAGAAGTGAGATGCACCGGTGAATTTTAAATCATCACTTTCCTGGTCATCTGCAGATCTTTCAGCGACGACAGAGCAGCTTTCAGCTTCGGTTACTGCACACGCTTCTACAAGCTCGACAAGTTCCTTCTTCTCCACCAACCCGGAGTAACTCACGCCCCGCTGCTCCAAGATCGACTTTAATTTTCTCACGCTCAGCGCAAACGGATTCAAAAGCTGGCTGGCCAAACATCCTGCCTTGAGCCACGTGGATGAAATCTCAAATATTCGAGCAACAAGAAAGAGTAGAAAAAAGTAACTCAAAAGCAGTACAAACAATCTTGCCAACATGGCGACCTCCAAACATCACAATGACATACATGTCTCGAATCAGGTGTTGGCGCGTCAGTTTGGCGGCAAATTTGCAGCTCATTCTTGACTCTGATTGGCTGTTTCGAAAACGAGTCGCAGTGCTGCCTCGGCCAAATCTTGGCCCTCCATCTTTGTTTTCAACGTTCTTGTTCATATTCAATGTTTGAAGTATTTTCGCCATAACGCCCGCATAATTGCACAACATGGAACTGCAAATTGAAAAGGTTGGCTTTTTAACATTCTCCTTTTACTACCTTAAACTTCTTTTAAAGAACAAAACATGAGCTTAAAAAAAAGGTGCCATTTTTGTGAATGAGCCAGGTGGTCATTCATTACCCTCCAGTGCCGTACCTCGACAACACCCCTATTAAGGCTCAATGATAAAAATTTATTTGATATCTTTTTTTAATGTATACAGTTACCTCTAGCCTTTTTTATTAAATATGAAACTACAACTACAAGTTTTCTTTATTTGATATATTCTTAATTTGTTCAATCAAGTGGTGATCCGGGGGGGGGTATTCCGGGGGAATTCTTAGTGCGCGTTTGCCACCCAGTTTTTCAAATCCTGATCCTATTTCAGACCAAAAAATGTCATTTTTCACAACCATTTTCAGACCTAGCCTCTAAGAACCTATGACATTATTACTTAGATTAGAATGCCAACATAAGGACTTCTTCAAAACCAAGTTCGATTAGCATTTCACTGTTTTTTTTTCTTATTCAAATGGAACTGAAACGACAATTACGTCCATACCCTCCCATAGCAACCTTGAACACCATAAACTATTCCAGGCCAAAATGGCAAAGTCTCTTCCTCTTTTCAGACCAAAATGGTGCAAAAATCATACCCTTTGGGATGGCACATACCAATATGGCTTATATAAGGGAGTACCCCCCCCCCCCCCAGTGCTATTCTTCTTTCATATATGTCTTTAAACTCATAGGAGCAAAACAAATCACAAGGCCCGGCTGTTCAAAGAACTGCAAGGTTAAATTGAGTGCAACAGGTCAATACTCAGGGTTTGAAAATTGTTCTCTTTTAGTGTACACAGGAGTGGGAAGTTAACAGCCACATTTAGGATAAAAAGGGAAGATCTACTTATCAAGTATCAGCCACCCCAAACTATTTCATATCGTTGTCCATTATTATGCTTAAGACTCTCTGGCTGGAAGAACTTTAGCAAACAAGTTGTACTTTTTCTGGTCTTGAGTCTCATGACAGGCACATGATGTATTATGCGTCCGGATGAACTATCCTTCGTAATGCATCTTGAACAACACACTAGGAAAGGAAGTCATCTGGATGCATAATGCATTTGTGAGTGTTAAGATGGGCAACAGGTATAGAACTTAAACAATGAGACCATGTTATAAAAAAGCCAGCAGTTATGAGCAAAAGAAAAGAATGTGGAGGAAAAACACCCTAGTGTACAGTGGTAATATCTTGCATTGTTTCTCATAGTTTCATCCTCCACTTGATGCGTAGGAAAGCATTATCATTCAAGGAATCCAGAAAGAAGGAAAAGACCTTTTGCACTAGGGTGGCAACAAGACTACGCAACGAGAATCATATTGCTTTCTTGGCCTTTGTCTGGATAAAGTGAGTCACCTAATGTTGTTCAGTTTCTATGTTATAATGAGGACAGACAACAGTAACTGTGTTTCAAATTCTTCAAGTTTATTTTTTATAATCTTTAGTGACCAGCACTGAGTTTATATTGTCAATGACCAGCTTGACTTTAACTTTGTTTATAATATTCTTTGACATTTGAGAAAAAAATCATTCTCCTTGATAAACAGGTGTAAACTCTATAAATGTTTCTATGTTATGGGTTTTACCCAAATATGAATACATGCCAATAAAAAAAGCTATGAATTTTTGTAAACTGATTTCTACTTATGAAAAAAAATATCTATCATAGTAAATATTTATACCCTTTGTATCAAGGAGAATAATTTTATGAAACATGCCTTTACACAAAATATGACTAATTGAATACAGAGATCCACTGTATTTTTATCAATGTATGAAAAATAGGTCCCTTTGAGTACCAATATAGCACTCTAAGTGCCTTGAAACGTCTGCACATAAAAATATGTACATTAGGACCAGCCTAATTCTTATTATTCTAAACTTAAATACAACTAGATTTACATGCGACATGTTTTAACATATACTGCCTTTCAAAACATTGAATGTGATTATTCATTTTGTCCAAACAGAAAGCTGTTTTTTGGTAAAAATATGTTGGAATTAACAAATACAGAGACCAGCTGTATTCCAACAATAATACTTCTATATATTAAAAATATGTCCGTGTAAGGCAAAGAGTACTTGCAGTACCTGGAAAAAAATCTGGTTGTGGAAATATTTACATGGGACCAGCCCAGTTCTATACTTCACCTTAAATATAAGCAAGAGTTCAACATAATAGTGTCTGTCAAACTTAACAGTGCCTGCACTGTTTGTAGAAAACACTTTAAAAAGAGTTCACTGAGGTCACAGGGACCTGAATTGGTGACGGTGTTGATTGAGGAGACCGACTGTGAATTGGTGAAACAGTTCCATTGGACTGAGAAGCCATGGCTTTTCTAGCCTCCTCCTCCTTTTTGGCTTGTTCCCGTAAATGGATCTTCATGTGACGCCGTCGTTCATCAGACCTTGCAAACCGTCTTCCACAAGTGTCACAGGCAAATGGCTTTTCACCAGTGTGTGTGCGAATATGAGTTGTTAAGTGGTCTGAGCGGGAAAAATTCCTCATGCAGATACGACACTGGAATGGCTTTTGCCCAGTGTGGGTTCGCATGTGGCGTGTCAGTTCATCTGACCTTGAGAACCTCCTTGGACAAGTTTCAACTGGACATGCATAAGGGCGCTCACTGGGTGGCGTTCGTGACCGTCCATCTGTTGGGTTGTTGCGCTTTGCCTTTAGTAAACTAGCACCAGCTTTTGAAGGGCGACCGGGCCTCTGAGCAGGCTTGCAGGGTGTGGTCAAGAAGTCAGATGGAGTTGTGGTATGAAGAAGTAGCTTGTCCATCATTGCTGCAGTGTGGTCAGTGGCTAAGGCATTGGGAAAAGGAGAAGGTGCACCAAGAATAGGCCATTTCATGTTCAGTGTGGCTGTAGCTTGCATAAACATTGGTGATGAAGAGCTTACTTGCTGCTGCATGGGTCGCTGATACAGGTTACCCTGTGTTGGTAGTTTAGGAAGCCCAGTGAGGTTGTTACTCGTTGTCACTGGGACCTGTTCTTGTTGAAGATCGTGTGGAGTGGGAGTATGTACTTTGTTTGGCCCAGAACTGGATTCGTGCGACATGGGAAGTTTAACGTCTTGGAAGAATGAGCTCCAAGGAGTTGTACCAGCCTGGCTTATTAAGGGAGTCAGGACTGTACGATCAGGAATCCAAAGATTGTGTGCAGGTGAACTGTAAGGAGACCCTTGCGCGCTCGGTGGAGGAGTTGATCCTGTGGGTCCCGAAATCACATCATGTAGACTTGGGACTTTAAAGTGAGCCAAACGCTGCTGGCAGGCTTTCGTGGAGTTGTTAGCTCCTTCCTGCTTTACGTCAGGTACAGTGTAGTCCAGGTCAAGATCTCCTGAGAAAACAAGAAGGAAGAAATCAGTGTTAGTGAATTATGCAATCAAAACGAAAAAAATTAATATATTGAACGGGATCAACAATTCGTTGTAGCGGATAGGAAAGCACGGCAAAGAAAACGTTAAAATTAAGCATTGACTGACTTTGAGAGCATTATGATTAACTTCCGAGTTAAAAAACTTACGTCAAAGCTAGATGCCGAAAGGGTAATAAAGAAAAATTGAAACGAAAAATTTTCGAAGTCAAATAATGCGTTATCGAGATTGTGTAAATTGATTCGAATAAAATTAACCTGATCGAATGATGTATAAATCTTTTTCACGTTTTGCCCACGATCTAACACAGTTTGTTTTGAACCCAGCGATAGCGTAGGTGGATACGTTTCCGATGAAAACAAACTGCATCGATCGAACGCTATCCGACGACGTTCGTTAGCTACTAAGTACCTGGAACAGTAGTGTCGTGGAAATCAACCGGCTCACCAAAAATGTTCGTCGGTTCGTCCTGAACAAACGAAAACTCCTCGGCGCTCAACTGAGGGACTTGGCGAGCTAACTGGGGTGTCAGAAGACTAGCAGTGTCGAAACCAAAAAGCTGGTCCGTAGCAACTTGGGCAAGGCTATCCAATGCTTCTGTCATGGTAATCATCATCTTAAATTATGAACTTTAGGAACGAACTGTGAAGTAATTTTTCTTGAGGTTGTTGTTTGTGTCGTTAACTGATCAACAGTATAGGTCTTGGTCGAGTTATTGGCCAGCAATAACTGCGACTCGGCTTAGAGTTCGGTGGTCGTTGTTTTCCCGTCGGGATTTACTCCTTCGCTTCGTAGAGCTTTGACGATTCTGTGTGCGAACCGAGTGGGCGACTCCTTAAATCTAACATTCATTGTTCTCGGAGCTATTTTGCACGTCACCAGAACTTTCGAACAATCCGTGGGAGCCAATCAACTCTGTGCTAATTTTAGGTAGTGTGCGTCAACGTTGACGCAGATAGGTATTGCGTAAATGGGTATTGTTTATCAATAACCGGTATCGTCAAAGTGGTTTTGATCGAATGTGATGTTTCGCACATCTTATTTCGTTTGGCGATCGAAAAGCTTGACTCTTTACTTTGATAACTGTTTCAACGAAACGAAATAAGCGAAGTTTGGGGCTAAGAAGTCAAAAAATAAAGAGAGTTTGATTTTGTGGCGTTACGGAAACGTGATATATAATTTACATACGCGTCATTCGTTGTCAACCTGGTAATATTGTACAATTGTTCAATTATTGTTTATTTTATGACGTCCATTCATGCTGAGGCTACAGCGACTCGACCGTGACAAATTGTCAACAATCTAACATCTTCATGCAAATTCCAAGAGGTTAGAGGTTGTTCTGCCCTGCTTACACTAGATTGCACAACTTTTCCACGATTTTTTACCCTGCCTTGAGAGTGGTCTTCCGAAAACGTGACTGATAATTTTTTTTCCTAAGAAGGTTTTCGTTTAAAAATTTATGATTTCATAATCAAAGCAGAGCATAAAATAAACCACTTAGATGGTAAGATTTTCTTTTCAATTAAACATAGAACCGCCTGCCTTCAGTAGGTGAAAAAAGAAATTATAAACGGTACTTAAATTTGGTATCGTTGAAGGAATATTCATAGCAAATTGGAAACAACCTCCACCTAACAAAAAGACATTTCGAACTATTATAAACCATGGTCGTTACTTATGGTTGCTTTTTGTTATTCAGGATGCTCAAACAGTTCGTTCCTTTCTTTCTTTCTTTTTTCTTAACTTTGTTCTGTTTCGTTATTTTCTCTGCTCTTTTCTAAAATCTAAATTGGGAAGTCTCCAAAATATTTCGTGTTAAAAATAAACCGGGAGCTAAAAAGGGACACCAATTAGCGAAATCGTGGGTGTCCATGACAAAAAGAGAGGGATTTGCCTGTGGCTGAATGATAGCGACAGGTGCAAAAGATTTTCTTGGCTTGCCTTGATAAAAATAGACTTGCTTGACGTCAAAATGCCTGGTGAGAATTGCCGTCTCGGAGTAACAGGTGAAAAAAGCGGATACGATTAACTTTATACTCATTGCTTATTCATAAGGGTTTTGCAAGTTAAAAAACCAACTCAGAGAAAAATGATACTTGACTTAAAAATGCGACTTTAAGGTTATTCTTTGCTGGTTTGTGACTTTAACATACGGATATTTTCAAATTGCAAAAGAAAATTACGTTTTACAATTTAGGACAGATGAATTTTCATAGTGTCATCATGATGATTTCTTTTTCAATAGAAAAATATTGTATTTGCATTGCAAATAGCCTGCTGCAAGGATTGATATTGACGGTGTTTTGAATTCATCTCAGGTGATGTCAATTTTGGAGATTTGCCGTACTTAGTGAACGATGGCTTAAATGGGGGCAGTCAGCCATAAAACATTGTTTTAGCCAAAAATGAAGTCGTACATTTTCCCGTTACAATTCTCCATCAGAAAATCGTACGGAATATTCCTTTATTAAATCTGTTGCTCAAAAATCGCACCATGAAATGTAAATAAACTGAGCTAAAATAAATTTCGTAAACGTTGATTTAACTGTCCGTTCTGATCAAGGCTATTTTATTACAACACGTTACTCAAGATGAGCATAAGCTTCTTTTAAGGTCTACGCGCAAAAGAAGAAAGAGAGTTAAGTCGTTTATCGGCCTACCAAGAAAAATAATATTCATTTTTCTAATGATGTAGTCAAATTCTCTCTGTTTTGAACTACACGTACATTATAAGCGCACTTGCATTAGGTTTTTCAGGTTATGTCCTTGCACAAAAGAAACGGAGAAAACACTCAAAACCGAAAGTAGTTACTTAGCCGGTCTGTTCTTATGGAAAAACTCCATGTTTCACGAGGCAAATATAGCTAATAGTTACCACTAACTATAGACTGCTAAAGATTAAATGTACCTGTATTTTTCTCTTATAAGGCGCAGCATTTTTTCAACGAAAGTTCGCTTGATAGCTCTAAATCTGTTTTGCTGTCCAATAACCGAATGCGCCTTATAACCGAAAAAATACGTTAAACGTTTTCCTCTCCCTCAATTAATAACAAAGGGAGCTCCCTAGTTAACATTTAGGATCAAGGGATGACCCTTTCAGTAGTTTCAGGGATACCGTAGCCAGCCCTCGTTAGTCACATTGAAGCGCAAATCTTTGGGCTGAATGATCACATTATACTAAAGAAAGATGAAGAGTAAATTTCTTGGCTGTTAGAAGCTGTTTTGGGATAAATTATGTTCTTTGTTTGACAGTCAAAACAGTATATCGCTGAAATTTCATAACCTTGGTCTAAAGCCGTGTCATTTTTAATCGAGCTGCAGAGACCACAGACACACAAAAAGGCATCTTGCACTTTTGCAATTGTTCTTGGCTTCACTGTGGTACTTATTTCAAAGTTTGAACTCGTGACAGGGCGTGTGGCAAAATGGCCAATCATCATTGTTTCAAGGTGATGTTCACTGCTTTGTTGCAAAACCCCCAGAATCCTTTTCAGGTAGGAGACCAGCCTCTCGACTGTTCATATCATTTAAGGAAGAATTTCTGACGGTTTATCATATAAGACAATTTTTATTATGGTCGATCCAGTTGTTGTTTGAGAAGCTGCTACATCTGAGCTACAGTGAGTTAGGGTTAACAATCTATCAGAGGAAAAAAGAACAGAGAACTCTTTACACTCAGTATGAGCAGGTTGCTCGCGTTTTGTGTTCGCGTATTCCTATGTTTCCCGAAAGAATTTCACTGTTAACGCACATATTCTCCACACAGTTCATCTTACAACAGGTTACATACATTACTTTTTGCAGTAATCCAGGAGTCAGGAGGAGAATTAGTATTTCAAAAGCATGGGATTTTCTGTTTGCCAATCAATAATTAAACATTTTCTCAGGACCTTTTTCTGTGGTTACCAGTGAATTATTTTGTTGGTTGATTGGTTGGCCTTTTTCATATTCTGTTGAAAAAAAACCGTTTTTGGTCAGATCAGTGCTGGTATTGGACCTGATGGGTACGCTTTTGTAAGAATTTGTTGGTGTTTATGAGTTAAAAAAGGGCCCCCTCCGAAAAAAATTGAGAACTAACTGCCGTCATCTATTAGGCTAGTCTCTCGGTGTGTGCAGACATGTATTATAAGTAAAAACATACGAAAAAGAAAAAACTTAGGACCGTATAATGATGAAATTTCACGTTCTAAATCTGTAAATTCCATTTGTATTACAAATCAAACAAACTGATTCGATCTTCAAGTGTGTCAAAATCCTGGTGATAAACGAATTCCTAGTATACACGTACGCTCGCAACAACGCATAAAAAACCTCTCAAGCGTGTTTGGAATGTTCGTGAAACTGCCAGAGCTAACCTTAGATGGCCTTGGATACGTGAAAGTAACACAAATGCTCGCGACGTGACTATGACGCGACGCTGTCGAATTTGCACGTTTCACTGCGCACAAGGGTCCTTTCAGCCGACGTTTTTGTCTGGAGTGGTGGAGGAAGACACACCTTACCTTTTATGTCATGTCGATTTTGAAAGTCACGCACAGGCACTTAGGTGTCAAGTGCGTATTATTATTGAATCGACAGCGTAAACTACGAAACGACCGAGACTTGCTATTCGTGTGTACTTTTTCAACAAAAGGTCACAGATCTGCTAAGGAGTTCAAAGTCTTATAGTTCAGGAATGGCTTTAGACTTCGACTCTGTTTGGTGTTTATAGGACGTTTTGAAGTGCTTATTTTATGTAATGACAAGCTAATGCGTTTATGACGTGATGATGATTTCGTAATAAGTCAGGCAATGAGATTTGTTCGCTTGCTCAATATTTGCTCAATAATATTGCGAAAGCCCGGGAACTTGGTAAGGTGTACGTTGAGGTAGGGCAAATTTTTGACTTGATGAAGTTTGCATGAATCAATATTGATCAACAGTTGAGCAATTTTGCACGTCAAGTACAAAAATCTGTAATGTAGTGCCTTTGTTAATGTTATCTCGCCAAAAGGTAGCCACAAACTCTAGGAAAGTAGCATACGTGTTATATGATGAGTTAGATTTCATACAGTATTTACATTGTTGAACTGATATGCAAATTGAGTTGATTTGCTTCAGCCCTGGCGTTGTAAAATTGAGTCAAGAAGCGTTACACAATCAGAGGATTGTGCCCTGTGACTGTCTATGACTTTTGTACTATAAAACTGACCCTTTTTTCTTTCTTCTTTGACAAGGCCTTTGCATCATTGTCTAGCGTGGACTTGAAGGTTCGGGTTATTAGTGTACATATGGTAAATTGACAACCGATGAGATGTCCATAAACCGTGCTAGCTCCCTGCTAGTAAGCAGTAGCCCACTTCCTTAAGCGAATCATTTAAGGAGTTGTGGTTTGTGATTGTTAAATCAAAATCACAATGTGCTTTCGCCTGGGAAAACCAGTAGTTCCGGCAATTAAAGCTAGATTAACGCACATCATCGTTTCCCCTTTTTACTTTGATCTACCATCTGACATCTCATCTCATCTACCATCCGACCGAAGCGCGGTAGATAGGTTACTGTTGTTTTTCGCCGTAAGCCAATGTGTCCCCTTAATTTTTCAGCGCTTTATCTGTTACGATCAAGTTAGATATACTTGTTTTAAAAGGTCTCAGATTTTTGAGTTTATGAACAAACCTCATCTGTAGGGCACAAATTAAAGAAAGCCAATGACCACTTCTCAGCTAGGACGTTGTTAGTGTCTTTTTTGTTGTTGTTGTTGCTTGTTTGTTTTTCAGTTACAGTCAAACCCCATCGGACACCGAGGGGGCTATAGAAAGCATTCCGCATTGATGGGGTGTGCGTATTAAGCTGATTGAATTGAGAGAAATTGTAAGGGTTTTCTTTCCCCAGGAACAAAGCAACCTGCCCGTAATGATAAGGTGTCCGTATTAAAAGGGTGTCCGTGAAACGGGGTTCGACTGTCTTATTATTTTCTTTCATTGCTATATTTTTTCTATGTTTTGTGCTGAGATCCTCCAAAGCAGTCCGACTTGTTTTTAATTACTTAGAATTCATTGCTTGTTCCTAACTAAATAGTCATCATATATTGATTCTTCGTCTCGTTGCCAAGTTTCTCGTTGAAACTTAGCAACGTCTTTAACAAACTTAACTATTCTGGTAAACAAAAGGAAAGTATTTATTTCCTCGTCTTGATCCATTCTTGCCCCCAGGCAAAAGAAGGTTGCGAATTTACATCTGCTTTCAAGATAATTGAACAACTCATTTTACGCTGAAAAAGAACTCATTTAACTATCCTGGGTTCATTGAAACGGTGGCGTATATCCATCTGTATATTGGTCTGTATGGGCGTTTGAACACGTCGCGTGACATAGCGCATAACCGTGGGTGTGTTTTTGATTTTGTTTTTTTGTTTTTGGTGACACGATTCGATTGTGAAAACGATTTTTCACACCGTCATCAACAAGTGACAAATATGAAAATGTGCAAATTGCGAATTGGAGAAAATTTTGTTGTCTTTTGGTGCTCAACAACTAGTGTACAGCCTATTCTAGATTCTTGCGCATTACTCTTACTTTCTCCCTGTTTCTCAGGATTGTGAAAATGAAATTGATTGAAAATTACCCTTTGCACAGACGTTTTTGAGGCTTCTACCTGTCAGCGAATGTTATTCATTAAAACTTACGGGCGCGTGATAATCAGTTGAATTTTAAGGGGTAACGTATTTTCGCAGGGCACAGGCGCTAACAATATCTGGGAATTTGTACAGCTTGAATGTAGTTGAAACCAGAGTTCAGTTCACGTGGACTGAGCGTTGCACTATTCATAATTCAGCTTTAAACTTTAGCCTTTCATAGGCGCTTGCCATGTCTGAAAACAAAGGGTTGACTGGCGGGTTGGCAAGTTATGCTTCATTTAAACATCAGTTGAAATATTGTTTCACACGTGTCCCACTTTGTGACAAGTACTACATGTATTTATGAAGTCCAAGTTGCTGGCGGCCTTCTTACGGAGCAGTTCAGTATGAACACTCGTTTATAACTTATAAATGAACTTTGGGTCAGCTAACCGGGATGGAAAAGAAATGAGCTATATAACTAGAGCACATCATTTAGAGAATCCTTTCTTCATCACTTCTTTGAGCTTTAGCATTAAAATGCATATTCTTAAAACTTTTCTTTATAGATTTCTAAAGGCACAAATGAGGAGAATCCACCTAGAAATCAGGGGCACCCAACCAGAATATAACTCAAAACCACTTAAAAATAGCATTGTTGAAAGTACTTTAGTGTTTTAAACGTTAGATATAGGCATATTTTTATCCCCTAAAAATTTTTCATCTGTTCCTATTTCTTAGCTGAAAGTCTAGTGATCCGAAAATTATGGGGATTAAAACTTACCTTTTCGAACATTTCAGCCAGAAAAAAGGCTACCGAAAATTCTAGGTGACCTTTGTAGGATAAAAATCCGTTAAAAATGGGCAATTATACCATGTTTTAGATGTTCGAAAATCCTAGGAGAGGCAGGCAAGCAAGAAATTTTACAACAAATGTTCCGAAAATTCTAGATCTCAAATCGTCTTCCGAACAGATATTTTCCGAAAATAGACGTTGGGTGCCCCTGAGAATCAAGTCATTTTCTCGCTGGCGATGTTTGCCTTCATTCGAGAGAGAATTTAGTATTAGTCATTGTATAGAGAAAAAATAGCTCGTCCGCCACTGCTAAGACTAATTTTTAGGCCTTAACTCAAGCCAAGAGCTCTCTTGCTCAAGCTTAATCTGATCTTCACACTCATCAAACACCAATGGCTGCCTTTAAAATTTTGCTCGCTTGTTAGTCATGATATTGATCGTTTGCGCTCATGCGTGCATGCAGCACACAGTACTACAACTGTCCTTTGCTCACCAGAGTGCCTAGCTGTTTATTCGGAAAACAACTAATCCCGAATTTTAAATCATCATCTACCGAAATACTAATACCTTGCAAAAGTATTGTCGAAGAGGTTCATTTGAAAGGCCTTAGCTAAGGATTTCGTCCGAGCAGACTCAAAGCTGACCGTTTTCATTCCCAGACTCAACTAAGGAGAGCTATAAAGAATCCATGCAACAATCCTGCATTGAAGGCTTACAAGACACAGTTGGTTGAGGAGTGAATTCAGCATCCATTCAGAATTTGTGCTTCCATGTAGGGACAAATTGGGCTTCCAATTTTTCTATGTTATGTCGATCAATCTGGTCATTAAGTCTGATGTTGGCAGGAGCGCGGATCGCACTAGTCCATTCGGTCATTGTTGAGTCTACAATATCGGATGAATCAGAGCTAAACTACCTGGTAATCAGTTTGTTCTGAAACTGAGAAAAACGCATGAAGTGACTTTGAGATTGCTGTTTGTGACACCTTTAATGCTGTAAAATCTCAGTAGTCGCGCTAAATATGATCGTGCGTCATTTGAACGGTTTGACCACTGACCCGTATAAGCGTATTCTTGAGCCTCTACTATGAAATCCTAGAATAATACTTATTTGTCAGGTATGAGCTGTTTAACTTCATTCTCATAATTTTCTAGTTTCACACAATGAAAAGCAATCAGTGTAGCCATTTATTAGTATAGTTTGTCATTATGATTGGGTATCTTGTTTCTGCCACTTCCAGTTTACAATTATAAACTATTCAGTAGATATTAACCAATGCAAGCAGCAAGGGCGCACCTTTCTTAGCCACTCAGTGCAAAAACTATTAAACCACGAAAGCTTCTGTACAAACAAGGACTAAAAAACAAAATTTGTATCCTAATTTAAAGAAGGTCAAAACTAGTTGCGTTTCCAGTGGAACCGTCGCTGCCCTCTTGTATTGAGTTCTCGTGTTGATTCCATGCTTGCAAACAAACGTGGACACATCAAAAATTGTCTTTTAGTAGGCTCATAGATGTACAACATTTAACTTGTGTATATGCTGCAAGTTTTAACCGATGAACTATTAAACGACACCGTAGAGATTAACCAAAAGAGCCCTCAAGAATACTGCATTGCGTCCACGATGATCAGTGATACACGTGTGTTCGACGTAATGCATGTCGCCCCTTCACCATTAAAATGTGCCTTTAATGTAGGTTTGAAACTTTTTTGGTGATTGCAGGTGATGAATCAGTCCATATCGTGAATTTACAAACAGGATGTCTGACTCATTTGGACATGCTCAGCTCCTAAAAAAGAAATTGGTTGTCCTCTTACGGTTGAGTTTTCGTGTCAGTTAAACGGAACTATTACTAATTGTTTGGTGAATAAAACAACTACCAGCCAAAAAGGGACCGCTTTACAAGTAATCGAGCCACCCTAACTTTCAATCGATTGCAAGTTATTGAAAAGCACAGAAATTTGTTGGTGGAACTGACATAATACTGTCTCAAGAAAGTACCTTTCATTTACTCGTCGATACTCGGCCGGCAATTCAAGAAGGACAGAGAACGGGGAGTTAGTGTTCGTGTTACACTCTTCCATTACCACGTTTTGAGGTTAAAGTATACGACTACTGCATTTGACACGTTGAGAATTTCCTTGCGACAAGTCAGCCTTTGTAAAATTTAGTTATTGCCTACGTAGATATTAAAATGAAAATTTCGTACTCGGTCATGAATACGTAGCTGATCGAGAGGCTGTACTAAAACGTTTCCACAAAGAAGACAGAGTAAACACAGTAAACAGGCTCAATCGGCTTCGAACTTTAGTTCTCCATAAACTGATAAGGATAATCAGAGAAGCCCGAGCATAAACGTTGTTAGACAAAGACACAGAGATAAGCTTTCAAAGCGAATGTGAATGTCTCCCCTTGCCCGTGAGAAGAGTGAACTAGGCTTGCTTTGATCGTGGGTTGGCTTCCTCTTCTTAACGGAACTTGTGCACTCAACTGCACTTTATAAAAACTATTGGCTGTTACATCTGTGTTAGCTTTGAAAACCTGAAGGAATACTTTTCGAATTGCTTAGCTCCAAACTAAGTAACCCTGTAATTCTTGAATGCAATAAATGGCCAGAATAAAATAACCAGTTATTTTTTCAGTCTCAGACCACCACGAGTTCTTCACTATTCAGACTGAGAAATTTATCCTGACTAGATCAAATCTTGAATACAGTGATGCAATGCCGTCAGTAATAGAAGTAAATGATTTCAAAAGAGGAGCATGGAAGCGGAGCCCGACTGCTGAGAACTGACTCATTAATTGGACACTCTGGTATCATTAAATTTGTTTTAGGCCTTACCGGTCCCTCTTTTACTCTGCGGACAAACTGCCAAGGAAGGAATCAAATCCTGAAAAGCGTACAATGGGATCATTCGTTTTAGAACTCCTTCTGTACTACATTGTCTTGTTTTATAATTAAAAGAAACTTTCTCTAAGAAGTGTTTTTATTTTTCAGTCACAGAAAAGGCAAATGAAACATGGGGAAATGAGTAACAGCAAAGAACAACGAAGCGAAGTTACAAATGTTGCTTAATTGACATCATTTCATGCATCAGATTATCCAGTGGTGTCTTCTGTAAATTGTCAGTTAATTCGCTCTAAACAAGTCTTCAAGTTAAATTAACAAAAATGCAAAGAGCTTCAGATTTAACATATGTCCCCTTCAATTTTCTCTGACCAAAAAGGATATCAGTCTTATCCACCGTGTGCGACTGATACCAGGGCAGTGTTCCTAAATACAACTTCTGATCCTTAACTAACACTGATTATGACATTTCTCCTTGAAACATACTCTACTCAGAGGTAATGTGTACTTTAACAGTAAATTTTCTTTTGTTAGACTAAAAGTGCAGAAAACGTGTAATTATACAAAACAATCATAATATTCAGTTCCGGGTATACTGGAGCTTGCAAGGGTATAAACATCGTCTCCGAAGTAGCGATACCAAAATACTGTCCCGCAGAGAGTGTGCTGTGAATCGGTCTCTAAAACTCAGTTTGCTGGCCACCCTACATGTATTTTACAGCTTTTGTCGCAGAATGTAAAAAATATTGAAACACCTTATCATGCCCGCGGTAGAACAATATTCCTGAAACACTACCAGTAAACGAAGGCTAGACGTGGCCTCCTACCTGCTCAGCGAGTGGGCTGACATGCGGTTTTTGGATACTTTGTATTTGATTATTTGATTCAGAACAAAATAAATAATGCATTTTGTTTTCAGTGTGTTTTGTATAGAAACGCTAGGGCGGGAGAGAGGTATGTGTATCGTCGATGAGATATGGTCGGTGGTCACACTGTAGGATTTCATCATGCAATTGAAGGATCGGTTCAGTGCCGTGGGAGTAGTAAATTAAGGTTGTGAAACAGCTGTTAGTTTTGTTACTTGATTTGAAGCGCCATACTATTAATTCGGCGATTCAATCCAAGATCTGTAAAACAGTGAAAAGTTATTCACTAACTTAGGTATGTGAGTTGCAATGACGTGAACTCTCTACATGACGCCCAGTCGCACACAGCGGACTCGTCTGCATTCATGCCATGCTGTTGCTGATTAAAACCTTGTCTTATTTGAAGTCTTCGTTCCGCCGCTATAATTCGTGCTCTTTAAGTAAATGAACCAAGGAGTAGCACGATTCACCAACCTCGACTTACGTAAATTACAACGGTTATTACAGACCTGACCAATGTAGATCACTGGTTGCTCCAAGTTGTAACTAATTGTGGAAGAACACTCTACGTTTCCCGTCAGTTCAATTGAAGCTCAAACAATCGAATCAAACACCTCGGCCGCCAAAAAAGAAAAACTACTAGAACTCACTTTCTAGTAAGCCGAGTTAGTAGTAACTAAAACGATACAATCATTAATAGAATGCCTTGAGTCGCGTGACCAATTCTCTGGTTACGATTCAATTTACAGAACATTAACAGAAGCGTTAACTACTGAGTCGCCCTGCTTAAAGAAGTTTATGCCTCTATGTGGACCAGAAAAAATAAAGAGGCACAATTCCCGTTTCTCCCTCGTAGAAAATGTATTTTATTAGAAAAGGCAATTGCCGAGGGTGAAATAGATGTTCGTTATTTGAAATTGGAAAGGAGAAAAGTATGATTAAAACATTTCCCTTTCATTCGCCTCTCAGGGGCACCCAACGAGAATATAGTTCAAAACCACTGAAACATAGCATTGTTAAACGTATTTTAGTATTTAAAAGGTAGATATAGGCATATTTTTATCACCTAAAAATTTTTCATCTGTTCGGATTTCCTAGCTGAAAGTCTAGTGATCCGAAAATTATAGGGATCAAAACTTACCTTTTCGAAAATTTCAGCCAGAAAAGAGGCTCCCGAAAATTCTAGGTGACCTTTTTAGGGTAAAAATCCGTTAAAAATGGGCAATTATACCATTTTTTAGATGTTCGAAAATCCTAGGAGAGGCAGGCAAGCAATAAATTTTACAACAAATGTTTCGAAAATTCTAGATCTCAAATCGTCTTCCGAACAGATATTCTTCCGAAAATTGTCGTTGGGTGCCCCTGGCCTCTGTCAGCTACTCAGTTAACGAAAGAGTGGTATGTCCACTATCTGCGAGATTGAGCCAAGGTATCATTTGGAGTGAAGTTTTAGTTTTAACCCGATGAATAAAACTTAAAATGATTACTTCTATTAAAGAACAGGATTGATCTCTTTGTTTCGCTACTCTAATGTGTTTTTACTACCCTGCTTAAGTCTTTCACTAACTTAATGTCAACAATCTAGAATCACGTACTGTACGATTATGTGTAGGACCTTTTAGACACCAGGGACGGAGTTATCAATCGATGTTCAAAGGTGGATGCAAAATTTGAATTCAGATGTGAAAGCTCAAATATCAAATCTAATTTAATTTTTTGTCTACAATTTGATGATTGAGCGCTCTAAAAAGAATAAAGAAAATAAAAGAAGAAGAAACCTGTCCCTGTTAAATTTAAACACGGGTTAGCGCTAATCGGCCTTCAAACAGTACATATTGTTGCATCGTCATTCTCGGTTAAAACGAGAGTTTTCATGGCATCTGAGTTCACCTGCCAAAATACCCTTCGTGACAACTTATTATTGTGCTAAAGAACCCTTTACTTTCTTGAATGGGTTTTTGTGTTAAAAATTAAAATTTTCTCGGTACCACATGTGCTTTAAGCACGGAAGACTTCGTAAACTTAAACAAAAGGCTCTCAAGTATGGATTGTGCTATGAATTTTAAATCATGCCATGTTGGGGAATTTTTTATAATCGCACGTGTTTAAGTTACTTTCGTGTGTGATAAAAGATACGCTTTTTACTGAAAATTAGCCGGACCCTTTGGCAAAATAAGGAGGCATGATCATTTGGAACAACGGTCAACACTCTTTTCTCCAGTCAGCCCAAAAACCGTTCAAACAAAAACGGATAAACCAAAGAAACCATTTGTTTTTTAAATTCGATACTACATCTTTATCCGATCTTTAAATAACGTAAGCACGGCCCTTTTTCCTTAAACATATTGACGGTGGCCTTAGTATATATACGCTGCGTGATCAGTGGTTTCTCGATATCCTTTCTGCATAAAAACGTGTAAACTACGAGTTATTATGTATATGTCGCTGTGCAATTTTATTCCTTAGTTTAAATTTTATTTTTCTATTAAACTGATCGCCACTCATGACCATATATTTTCAGTACGCAAACAAATGATAATAATGGCGATCATCTGCGAATTCATGCTATATTTATTGTCATATTTTGATCGGACGACATTCACAATGCCTTGCAGCATAAAAAAAAAGAAACCTTTGGAAACAGGTTAGCTGTACTCCAAACGTGCTGAAGAGTACAACCATGAGGGCGGCTAGTAGAAGCCGAGAATGGAAAATTGAGTTCAAAATACGTGTACCTGAAAGTCATACAACTTTCCATTTTGTATAATCAAGGAAATGCACATGTATCGCGTGACATTATGAATTCTCTTTCTATATCTAGTTGCTATATCCTTTGCTCAATAGCAACGTTAAGCAGCACTTTTTCTTTTAAGTGATTTTCAAGTCGTGTGAAAGTTATCGTTTCTTCTTTTATCCTCATTCTTGTTACCTCGATTTTATGGAAAAGGACTAAAGAAGTTGTGAGTCAGTAAGGCCTTGGCGGCTTGTGAAACGAAACTGACTGACTTAGTCCGTTGTAAGTTTTAAGGTGTGTTGAGATGTCTGAGCGAGAAAAAATTATTGCAATCTCCAGGGAAGTGAGTGGCCCTCTACTAGAATACTCAGACTGACAAGCCTATGAACTACTAAACTACGAGCTTTCCGAATGTGAATACCCTTTTTGACTTTTTAACATAACAGCGAAGAAGAGGGTGTTGGGTCTGTAAGAAGCGTTCGAGTAGCCGGCGGTCATTAGCCTGTTCTGGCTTAAGGCCGAACAACGAAAGGTTTTTTGAATTATTTGCCCTTGAGCGGTCATCTTTATTTCAATAACGTCTAGCGGCCGTCATTGAAGTGTTCTACCTCTTGTAAAATAGTGCACATTGATGAGCCTCAACCCACTCAAATCAGAACCACTGCAAAATTTAATATAGTTCTTTGTCATAGGGCCAGTTTTTTAGCCCACGGGATGGTCTACTAGCTTTTGCCCCAAAAAGACGTCGGAGCCTATATAGCTTTGCAATACTATGCTTTCATCTTCTTGTCTGGAGGTTTTGTCATCTGAAATAGTTGGAAGAACTTAAAAGAAGCTTCCAATGGCAGTATTTGTTGAAATGTTTGGTTGAAAGCGCATATTTGCGCGTGGTACATGTACCTACTTATCACGCCCATGCAGCCTTAAACTCGGTAGAAATAGCGCTAAGCATATAGAGAAAGAAATTTATTATTGAAACAGAAAGTACACGAAAGGCTTTTTGAAATTTGCCTTTTTGTATAAACACTACCCCCTTAGATTTGTATGATGAGCTCGTTTTATTAGAATGTACTCTTTTTTAGCCACAGGTATCCATAGCTGTTAAAAGTTCCACTCAGCTACGTTGAAGAACCTTCGTAACTTGAATTTTAAATGACTTTCATGCATTGTGCTCCTCCGTTCCCATACCACCTTATATATTGCAACATAATATACTATTGCTTTAGTTACCTGTGGCTTCTAACAAAAGATAAGAGAATGCTAGAGGTACTCCCACACGAGTTTTTTTTAGTCTATGAAATTCTGACACAAGCCCCTCTACTCCAGCCTAGTGTCGTAACCATACCTAACAAAACGATTCGTCACGTGACAGTAAGCCGGATTGACGCAAAGGCCTACAGGTCTTTAACTTTTAGCCCGTTGTTTCAATATATTTGGGGTCAGTTTTTTTCCGTTATATTAAAGTCCGACAATTTTTTTTACGCTCACAGTTATTGAGATTTTTACTTAAGATCTAACTAGTTTTCGTGCATTATTTATTTATTTTTTCAGTCTCTGATAAGCCATTTATCGGCTATGTTTCGTTGATTCATAAACAGCTGCGCGCGTTGCAAATGTAATTCGTGGGCGCAAAACGCCAAGTCGACTTGCATTTATTTTAACTTCGTCAGCGTCATAAGTCGGTTTTATTGCTAAGCTGAATATGCTAAACCTTCACCCGCAAATAAAGTACGATTACAGATTAACACTATTGCAGCGAAAAAATAAAAGAGATAACACCCCTTGCCCTGGACATGTAAAACAGGCGGGACAAGGGTAGCCTCTGTTTTCTTTGCAAACTAGAAATATTTTCATCTTTCAAATTTTTGTTTCTCCAATAGTTCTTGACTCTTTTAAAACCTTTATTTTGCTGTGGAAATTGAAGTTTAGAAGAGGATTATAAGTTGAAATGTTAATGTTTTTCGCCTTCTCCAAGTCGAAGTCATAAGCAACCTTGCATACACCCACGCATAAAGTTGGACTATGATCGAAACCTTCGGACAACTCAGGCTGCAAAAATCCTTTTTACTGAAACGTGTATATTCATGATGAATAGCGGAAGAAAGCTCTTTTTTCTAAAACCATTAAGATGGCTACATGACCAGGTTTTCACGTTCTTCAGAAGTTTAACGACTTTTATTAAATGTAAGGGGAATGTGTGGGCGAATTCTGTTTTTTATTATTATTATTTCCAATTGAACATAACCTTCAAAACAGTCTTCATGAAAAGGAGAAAAAATGTTAAGCGCACGACTATCCGGTCTTTTCTACGTCTTCCCATTTACAAATAAATTGTCAACTTGTTGAAATACTTCTTTGAAATTATCGTGCTATAACTCTTGAATTGTGTGCATTGGAAAGAGAAGTCAACCTCCCCCTCCCCGGAAAAAAAGCAAATGTGGTATCAGCAAAGCTAAAGCTATATATACAAGTGATCTATGAAGGCAAACGTTTCCGAAGTGACACAGCCTACAGAGGATAGGAAGTTGTTGTGAATAACTACTTTGGTGCTACAGGAATGTCCTGCCTACTGTTAAGTTTTATTTGCTCAGCAAACTGAGCTAATTCTGTTGGGGTATTATGTACGAAGGTAAAGTGTAATGTTCACTGAAGCGAAGAAGGGCCGGTTTAAACCGTGTAAATTGTATCTTAACACATAGAGTTAATTTTGTTCCACGTCACTCAAGATGCGTTTTAGTTTATATGTTCTTATTTTTTCTGACTAGAAATATGTCTCTTTCTTCTGCAGTGGCATAACACTATCGCGCTGTACCTTCGACTTATTAAAAAATGTTTAGAAAATAGTTACCTTCATATGCGGGAAAACGTGGATAAGCCATTGTTAACATTCCCAAATCGAGTCCTCTGAGGCGGTCTGCTAATAGCTTCTAAGCTTCAGCGCTTGATAAGGAGTATATAATTTTCTTTGACACCGCGGAGCTGTGTATCCTCGCTTGGCAAATACAGTGCTAAATGAGCCACCGCTAGCTTTGGGCACGATTTTTGTGCTGTAACAATTATGCATATAATCGTAGGCGTTACGGCTCGTTAAACATTCGTAATGATAATAGAAAGAACCTGCGTGATGCACGCGTGGGAGGGCAACATTATACGACAACAAAACCATGACAACCATTTCCGAACAAATACGAACCAATCCCGAACAGTGTCGATAATCTGCACGAGTGACTTTATTTGGCGATGGTGATGTAAACGCTCTTGTTGCATGTATTGGATTCCGTCTAGAACAGGTTTTGTGGCTTTCGTAGAAAATGGCAACGGCGTCAAAAAAGGCAACCACTAAAGCAGTAGCTTTAAGCAAAATTAACGATCGAACTTTTTTATTTCTCAATATAAAATTTTTGTATCTTCGCAAAGGCGAGTACGGATGCGTGGGTGGTCAAGTGATTAAACGTAGCACGGGCAGCTGGGTGTGGTGGATCGACGAAACCGGAAGTTAATCCGGAATATTCAGGAAACAGTTGCCCCTAAGATCAAGATAGCAAGGAGTCAGAGTTCACGAGTTAACTACAGTGGATTTTTCACGTGTTTACATCATAATTCAATAAAAACAGTGAATTTGAAATTCGTTTCATTACAACTGAATTCCACCGCACTACGAATTGTGTCTTTAATTATATTATTCTCTTATTCCCTGTTTCTCTGATTAGTTTATAAGGTCATACTCCGGGTCGTAAAATAAATTTCTAACGGAAAAAATAAGGTCGTTCAACTTCCCAAAATGCCACGACATCAGATAACCGATTTTGAAAAATTTCTTTGACATCGTGGAATTTTTTCTCTCCATTATTTTTTTGTGTAGATTAAATTGGGGGTGGTGGTTCTCATTTTCTCCCTTGTGCCCTTCGTTTGAATAAGCCGTTAAACCGATCAACACGGTACATCATTTATAAGGTAGTTTATCCTTAGCTAATCGCCCACTGATCTGACATAGATAATTTAACATGATCTCCATACGACGTTCGCCACCTGCTACAGGTCTCGCGCTAACATCGCGTGGTCAACGAAAAATGAGTCTGTTTTATATTGGTTTTGCTTTACTACTGCGGCATAACGGATAGACACCTCTTCAACTACCATTTCCACAGGCGCCTCAAATAGAATACTGTTTTTACTTGTAAGAGGTGTTACACAAAACACGATCAGTAAAACTAATTATACATCCCACGCTTCTCATTGTTCAGGCGTGCGCTGTTTTGACTTGCGAGGGACTGTTAGCCAGTTAGATTTCCTCGTGTCTATAAGTCAACAAGTAGAGCTTATTATTCAAGCTATAGTTAATTGAGACGTGGGATGTACTTTTGCGTGTCAGTAACACTCATAACGGTTTTCGGCTGTTTCTGCCATTTTTAGTTCCTGATTAAAGTCCTTGAAGCTTAAAAGTCTTTGTTTACAGGGTCTATAACTGAAATCTTTTTCGCAGTTGGCCCTTTAACGTTTGTACGGCTCTGTTTTTTTGCCCAGATTGTTAGACAGGCCCGTCATTTCTTATAACCGATGCTAAATTTCCTTTTAGAGCCTTATCAAAACGAGGTATCGAACAAAGATCTCACCTTGTCCCTTAGCTGCGGCGCATCCTTAGGACTTCAGATTTTTTCGATTCCTGGCAACCTCTACCCCAAAACATCACGAAGTATTTACGGTGGAGTGAGGATATATTTAAAACGCTTTTGAAAGTGTCCACGGGTTTATTTTCACTCAGGCTTTCCGTTGTTTTGGTCAATAATTTGGAGAGTTAATTGCACCCGACCATCAATATTTAGCTAGTTTTAGTCGGGAAAGTTGCTGATAATAGGAAACACAAATGAACAATAATAATTTATCCGACCCGTCCCTAAGATCTGTCCCTAAATAACCATGAGTTTATTTTTTTTCTTGGGGAGGACGGTGTAAACGACAAATTTTCTACAAATGTCTCTCTCTTTATTTAGTTTACCTCAGTATTACAGCTACTGCATGTATCCCTCACACAAACGGGAGTAACTGAAAAGGAAATTGCCTCTCGCAATAACATTAGCAGCCGGGCTTGTCATGTCAGACTGCCCCACGTTTATGATGTATTTTTAATTCAACCTTAGAACATTCCCACGCTTTCCTTAAGAAAATCACTTTTCACGAGTAACAAAGTACTGGTGGTCACTGAAGACGATGCAGGCCAACACAAAGGTCCCTATTCATGTCAGCAAGGGTCCGCAAGGTTTTTTACACACATACAAATTAGTGAATCAGGAGTTTGTTTGATGGTTCCCCTGAAATTGCCTCAGGCTATGCTGTTACATGCCAGCTTGTAGATGATTGTCCATGATCGTCGCTATTATTCGATGTTCTTTCGTGTTGCGAATGTTCATCTAGAACGTGTTTCAAGGCTGAAAAAGGCGAAACAATAGCCTTAAAGTAACCGATGATTATCACGCAAAAAGTGGTCATTTTTAGTCGGGCGTGTGCTATCACAGTAAAAACAACGTGCAAACCTGCGCAGTGATTCAGTTAAAGGCCCATGTTCACCCAAACGGCTTTGCGCGCTTATGTTTTTGTTTTGAAAGGATTCTTTTGTCAAATGTCTTTTTTTAGCGCATTTCTCTAACTTTCTGTTAATGTCTCCAGGATTCTCTTAAAGCTTACCATAACTGATCCAAAATGTCCATAATGAAGCAAGTACTCTCTTTCATTACATAACCAGAAGAAGACCTTCCTTTTATGCTTTTTTCGTCGTAAGGTGATCACAGATTACTTCACCGGAGGTCAGCTTTAAAAATAATCCACCCCTTAAGAAAGCGAAAACAAATCCAGTCACGTCTTCTTTACAGACAGGTCCTTATACTTCTGAGATTATGCCAAGAAAACAGTGAAATGCGTTTAGTACTACGTAGATGGAGGTATCCAGTAGACTTAACTCTACTGTAATTATTAAATCAGAGCTTTTGTGAAAAGTGTATAGAAAAATGTCATAACAACCAACTTCCGCCAATTAGTCTCAAAAAATTATGGCATCCAAGTTCTATCAAAATCCCAGGTCATATTTGATTGAATTGAAACAACTAAAATATTGGTGTCACGTAAGATCATTAACAGTTTGGTTGGAAAATGTTATATTTCACTCCTGCAGAAAACGTGTTTACTTCAGTTTAGATGTTAGCCGTTCCTGTTTTGATGTCTTTGAAAGGAGGAGTTGAGACTCAATCACTTCCGAATCAGTCCCTCTTATCAGTTCGATAACCGCTTATCTCACTACCCGCACGTACAAACTTACAATAGTTCGTAGCCTAGTATAGGCTGCTGGTATAGTACACTTTGCGGCAAGAAAGAGATCTCGGTAAACTATACCATACAATTCTCCGAGTATTACCAAACAGTGAGGAATTTTTTGCACCCCTTTAATTGCCAACTGCTCAAATGTCATGGAATGCCAGAAAAGAGGGACAGAGGTATAGATAGATCAGTACTTAAAATTTGGTTCATTATAGCGAATTACCCCAGGAACTTCTGTTTTGACAATTATCCGCTTACAAACCGAACTATAAAATGATAGTAGAAGGTAACCACAGTAGTAGAAACTTAACGGCTGCTTTTTTTACGGATTACTGATATAAGTGGAGAGGACTCTTCGAGGTAGCTGTCTACCGGGTCGATCTGCCTGAAACTTGCTACAGTTTTACGATATCGTTATGATGAATAACGAATAAGAAATGTATGATGTTGATTATTATGTTTTAGTTTTGGATCTGTGGACTTCTAGAGGAGTCGTTTAAACCTAAGAGGATTTTTTGGTGCTATACTATCCTTGACTAACCCCACCCACGCCCCCCCCCCCCCCCCTTCCGTCTTATATTTTTTTCTCTTTATTTACTTCCAATTCCCGTGACTTTCCTCTTCCCTTTCCTCTTCAGTGTTCGTTTTACTATAAAACACGGTCAATTCTTTCTTACTTTGTTCAAGGTCTCTCTATAGTTCGAATATATGCTTTTCTCTCAATTCATAAGCTTGTAGGCTTGATTTCTGTCATTTTCTCGGGTCCGGTGTCTTTTCCTCGTTTCCCGATCAGCGGTTGTCGACTTGCATTGTAAACTTGCCCACAAGTCGAGCTCGAAACTTTCTTGAACGCAAAGCGCGAGCTAGAAATTTTATAATGTTTTCGGTGGGGCAAAGCGAGCGAGAGAACGGGAGCTCAACGTTCGCGCTGGGGCTTACTACCGGAACCGAAAACGAGAAGCGAAGGACTTTGAGAAAGTCTACTTACATTGCTTTCTTGTAGATAACCAGAAAAACAACCGGAAACCATAGCTTCCCTTCTAAAGTGGTGTGTTTTTTCCTGTAGTCACTGTCAGAGAACACGAAGAATACGTTAACCTGAAAAGGTCCTGACCTATACACCACCCCAAATATTCATGGTAGCTATTCCTTACAGTTACCCATAGCGAACAATTCTTGCAAGGACCACTTGGACAAAGGGAAAGCCAGCTCTTGTTGTAGATGAGGATCAGCAATACAAAATAACAGTTAAAATTGAAGACAAGGCTGATCGGAAAGCTAAGGAGCAAATAAATTTGCAAACAGCTGTCCAATCAGGCTTGCCTTCAAAATTTTAAGTGTTTCCACCTATAGCCGGAATAAAAATACAGAACTATGGGCCGGTGACAGTTGCCTGTTTCCTAAACGCGTTGATGTTTCTGTGGGTAGTCTTTCCGATGAGAGGGGGTGTCGTTTAAACAACAACTTCCTAGACATCTTAGTTGCGTGCCTTCACTGACTTTAAATTAAAAATCAAACTAACCGTACAGTCAAACAAAACGTTCAGCTAACTTTAACACACAATCCTGGTTGCGTGGAAGAAAACGTGCCCATTTCTCTATAACTATAGACTGCGAATACAGCCATCTTCCCTCGCTCCTCGACGAAGAGCGAGGAAAGACGGATGTATTCGCACGCTACTAGAACGTACTCTATTTTCGCGGTTCGGGTGTAGTAAACACAAGAGCCATAATATGGCTCTCGGTAAACATTAATATGTGGGTGTACAGCACAATGTATCGTGCTTCTTGAAGAACTGTGAAGAAGCTCCTTGCCTTTTGTAATAAACTGTACTACCATTTGTTTTCACTGTCTTATCTGCTGGCGTTTGCTCGAAGGCAGTCTTACATTTATGACGTTATTTTTTTTTTCAGTATTAGTACCATCATCTCTTCTTTGGCTGAAAGTTTTATATAAAGCTGTTCTCTTTTCCATGGCTCGAGACCTTCTAGCACTGAGTGTACGCATTTCTCGCTACGTAAACCGCGACAGCATTACAGAGGTGTTAGGTACCCCCAGCTCACGAGTGTGAATCGTTGTTGCGGCCCTTTATCACAGTACTCTGCAGTGATATGGAACACGACAGGACTCAAAGACTCTATCGAAAAAAAGTGGTCACTTTTACATACCTTTTCTTCACTCCAAACGAGTCTTTTTTTTATTGTCGCGACCTCTTTTAAACAGTCTTGGCCTCATCAAGAGGCAGCTTTAAAAAACTCTACTCTTGTGTAGTCTGCCATCGTGGTTGCATTCAGGACTTTTTCCCGCCTTAAGGTCCTTAAAAGGCGAGATACAAAACCCTTTTACTAACCTTGGAGGGCGGCATCAAAACATTAACACACTCTACCCCCGTAAGAAATCGAGTTTCCGCCAGGGTGAATTTAACCTCTGAAAGTTCAGAAGAGGAATGCGTTTAATTATATTTCCTTATGTTTATTTAACTAGCTGTTTTCTTTTTGTTTCTTTTAAAATAACAAGAGTAGCGCTGAGAGTTAGTCAAGTAGCTTTGAAATGAAACTTGCGATAGTTATCACTGCTCAGCTCTTTATGCATTTATCCCAAGAGACTATAAAGGGGACAGAGAGGCCATCCCCCATATACACCCTATTCCATAGGTAATTCGTCTCGAGTTATTTTTAGAATCGGGATAAAGTTACCTCGCGCGAGGCGTGGAGGTTTCGTGGAGGTTTCGCATGACCAAACGTGCAAAACATGTCGGGCGAGAGGCAATGAAAGCGTAAAAAGATCGAGAGCATTCCTGAATATTGAAGCGAAATGAGTCGGCGCTCACCTGGGAAAAAGGAATCGCTGGACTCTTTGACAACCCGTGAAATCAGTTTAACTCGAAGTTGTCGTAACCTCAGTGCTTTAATAAAATGAGAAATTTCGCCGGTCTATTGAAACCGGTCGTTTGTACAATTTAGGAAGTTTAAGATCCAACGACGCGGACGACAACTAGAACATCAAAAAAACAATAGGTTTAATTAGCAAAAAAACAACTTCGCACGTGCAACACACTTTTTTGTTCATTTCTTTCCCGTTTTTGCACGACTACGACGTGAAAATGCCTAATTTCGCGTTTTATGGAGGACGTAAATAAGCAACGACGAAATTTTATTTCTCTTTCTGAGCTTGAATATGGTCCCTTGAAATTCAGCTTTAGGAGGGTTCGCCTACAGTTGACAAAGTAGGTGGGTAGGAATAATCGCTATAAAGACTGAAAAAAATAAACATCAAACCAGAAATTGCTCTCTTCAAACTGTAAATTATAAATGATCCTGAGAGAATATTCAGTGTGTTAAGGATTTCCCTGCTCTACTGTTAGCTCTATACAAGAGAGGAAGGGCGATTCTTTTTTAATTTCGGTTTCGCTGACACAGCTTTCGCAGAAATCTCGCTGTAGTCGTTTTCGTCGACAAAAGGAATAGCAAATTCGCTCTCCGCGTCTTCCCACGTGCAACTTCGCACGTGCAACACACTTTTTTGTTCATTTCTTTCCCGTTTTTGCACGACTACGACGTGAAAATGCCTAATTTCGCGTTTTATGGAGGACGTAAATAAGCAACGACGAAATTTTATTTCTCTTTCTGAGCTTGAATATGGTCCCTTGAAATTCAGCTTTAGGAGGGTTCGCCTACAGTTGACAAAGTAGGTGGGTAGGAATAATCGCTATAAAGACTGAAAAAAATAAACATCAAACCAGAAATTGCTCTCTTCAAACTGTAAATTATAAATGATCCTGAGAGAATATTCAGTGTGTTAAGGATTTCCCTGCTCTACTGTTAGCTCTATACAAGAGAGGAAGGGCGATTCTTTTTTAATTTCGGTTTCGCTGACACAGCTTTCGCAGAAATCTCGCTGTAGTCGTTTTCGTCGACAAAAGGAATAGCAAATTCGCTCTCCGCGTCTTCCCCCATTTTGTTCTGCGTCATTTCGTGAAGGACGCGTGGCTCTCAGCGTGGGTCATCCACGCGGAACACATTCGCGCTATGTGATTGGCTGTTGTTTAATCCCCCTCGAGATCTGTGGTGTTAAAAATAACTCGAGACGAATTACCTATGGAATAGGGTGTATATGGGGGATGGCCTCTCTGTCCCCTTTATAGTCTCTTGATTTATCCAGTAATGGGTCTTCCTTTTTTCTTACTGGAAGAATAATTTTGGCGCATTCGTTGTGTATTTTCTTGAACCCTTCCTAGGCTACTTTTTTTGTTGTTTTTTTTTTTTTCAACACATCTTGTTTTTCTAATATCTCACAGCCTCGGTTGAGTCTCAGCGGTTATGGCCACGGTAGCCATGAGTGACCACGGGCGATTACAGCCACCCTGAAATGGTGTCTACTCGCAGAAATTCTGAACCTTGAATGTACTACGGTGTGCTCAATTTGATTGTGGAATCTTCCCGCGTCAAGATGTGCGGATGCCGGTATTTTAAATATCTTTCTGTGCATGCATTGTGATTTTGATGCAAGTTTGTTTGCTCCAAAAAAACGCTACGAACCTTTCACCATTGTCATTTCTCTCTCTCAGTATAGTATGTGATTCACAACGACCCCCAATTCCAGCAAAGTATTTCAAATTCCGTTTGGGGTTAACCAACCATCACATTAGCCTGCGTAGCAAGCGCTTCCTTTCGGTTTCGGAGCAAAGAAAGACCGAGGCACAGGATTTTCGGTTTTGGCCGCGCGAGAACGGCTTGACCATTCGAAATAACGAAAATTCTCAAGTCGCTTTGTTCTTTGCTATTTTGTTATTACGTCTTTGCTGTTTTGTTTTGTTATTATTAATACCGTCATTGTTATAAAAGTTTCTACGTTCAACTGAAAAATGAAACCCAAACCCTCCCTGCTCTTTTACTCGCGCCGTCTTTGACTCACGTTCCTCATTCTTTGCTACGAAACCGCACAGAAACGCTTACTACGCGGGCTACCACCACATGCGTATCCGGGCTTTCATTCGTTTTAGGCCCGAACTCAGCTGTCGTCCCCCATGTTACTATCATTAGGAACCTTAAGATCCGAGGACGGCGTCGGCAGGGAAAACGTCGCTGAAAAAGTGAATTCGCGTTCTTTCAATCTTCATCGCGATTACTTCAAAAGGCCTGTTTCAAACGTCGTGCTACTGTCGTGCTAAGCTGGCTCGACTGTAGCTCGACTGCAGCACGATACTAGCACGACTTGGTTTCAGACGTCGAATTTAATTCAATCGAATAGACCGGCTTTTGCCGAAAACACAACACAAAAATAAAGAAACGGTCTAGCAAACTTTGAAATGTATTCTAATGTATTTATAATTTATGAATTGAGTTCGGCACGGCAGTAGCACGACTTGGTTTCAAACGTCGCGCTACTGCCGTGCTAAAGTCGAATTTAATTCGATAAATTGAGTTCGGCACGACAGTAGCACGACGTGTGAACCGGGCCTAACTTTTTCAGATGTAGGCGAACCCTCCTAAAGTTGAATTCCTAAGATCCCTATCCAAGTTCAGATAGGGAGGAAATTTCGTCGTCGCTTGTATACTTCCGCCTTTACAACGTGAAATTAGACACCTTCACGTCGAAGTCGTGCAGTGACGGCAAAGAAATGTATAAAAAAGCGTGATGCACGTGCAAAATTGCTTTTTTGGTTATTAAACCTACTGCTTTTGTGACGTTCTCGTTGCCGTCGACGACGTCGGATCTTAAGGTCCCTATTGTCCGGAAAACGTCAGTCACTGTCAACAACAACAGTCCTATTCAGGACTACGTTCACCCGGACGATCAAACTCAACCTTTTGAAACGACTCCTGGGTTCAAACCTTTCACAAAGAGCTTTCTTGTTGGACACTGTCATCCGACTCTCCCCAATCCCCCTCCCCTTTTTCCCTTCCTCCCTATCCCCTACCCGTTTCGCTTTCGCTTTCTACGCAGGCTAACATGGTTGGACCTTTTAGAGTTCAGGGGCTGCCGGCGGCATTGCTCTTGGACTCATTAAGACAAGTGTTGATTCTCTGGTTACTTCCACTGTATAACACAAATAGCATGAGACTATACCCCAGATATCCTTTGTTAGCTCCTGCCTTTTTGTTGTTTAAGCATGATCTTTATCAGTTGTCTCGAAGTTTCGTCGGTTTTTATGTGACTCTTTGTGAAAGCATACATGACCTATCCTGTCCAAGGCATTTTATTGCACGCCCTGGCAATTGGAAAAAGCGAGGTGTGGTTTGTATTGGTCTGAATTTGGACGCTGCTCCTTCACTCCAGGTAATTTTTCTAGTCTTTATTGTCTAGAATTCGTAAGTGATGTTGTTTGTGTATCGTTGAACTAACAAGATCTCCAAATGTCGGTCTTCAAGGCTAATTCAAGGCAGAAATTGTATTCTCTGATGTGTGCGCGCGACGCCATATTGTTTTGTCTGACATGAAAGACCGTCTAAACTGCAGTGTTTTGAAAAGGTTCTTTTGAAATTTCATCGTAACGTGCCGCACTTAAGGTTGAGTTAGTAGAAAAAAAGTAAGATCGACCAGAAGTAACCTCAAAAGTGTTCTCAAGCTGGTCTGATGTGTGCTTTAATTTGCATTAAAATGTCGCTCAGATACACCGATCGAGCAAGTCTAGGAGCCCTTTGTGGAAGGCGTTCGCTGCCCAAGGCTAGAGTAGACTTAGCAAAGCTAACAGATTTCCTGTACAAGTCTCATTTCAGGACTTGTAAGAACTACATGTCAGGCTCACTTCGGCGAAGAAATTGTTTTAAGTTGTATTCTGTCACCTTGCCAGCTTCTGGCATTTTAAAATTATTCTTTGAATGCTCTTCAGTGATAGACAAACGAAAGGTTGACAGAGAGTGTGCTGGAATTATTTGTTATGAATGCCCATTGGTTCCTTTTATTTGTAGTACTAGTAGTAGTTATTGGGCTATTGCATTTTAATATCCGTATCCCTGGTTGAGGACTTACCTTTCTTCTTACCTTTGTAGACAAAATTTAATGAAATTACATTAACCCCTAAAGACTTCTATAAAATATGGGTCTTTCCCCTGAAGAATATGGGTCTACCCCTGAAGAATTTTGTGGGAATTCTTCAGGGGTAGACCTGAGGGAGCAGGGATGGCACAGTGGTGAGAGCACTCGCCTTCCACCAATGTGGCCCGGGTTCGATTCCCGGACTCGACGTCATATGTTGGGTTGAGTTTGTTGTTGGTTCTCTTCTCTGCTCCGAGAGGTTTTTCTCCTGATACTCCGGTTTTCCCCTCTTTCTAAATTCCAATTTGATCCGGAATGCTCGAGCGTTTAATACATGAGCCCCTGGCTCTGGAGATTGGGCAACCACTCCTCATGCTATCGAGCTTAAATAAAATTAATTTGATTTGATTTGATTTGGAATTAAAGTTTCACCCCTGCAGGGCTCGGAATTAACTTTTTCGTTTGGGAGCCAGGTGGCGACTAACAGAAAAATTTTGGTCACCAGATCGTAAATTTTGGTCGCCAACTTATTTTATATATAACTTACACAAGAACATGATTTTATACGTTACTTTGCATGCAAGAAAAGTCACACTTGAAGAGTGAAAACAATTAGAGACAACACGAGTAACACTTAGTTATAAAGCTACAGTTGTTCTCAGGTGATATGTCTCTGGTCCGAAGGTGATGGTTGTCTCCATAGTCATTTTAAATGAAGTGAAGCATAAAACGTTTTAAGTGCGTGGTTTTCATTCTGAGACAAACATGGGTCCTTGCGTATTTGCCCTTCGCTACTTCTACGAAATGCGGTTCTTTATTTTCGACTTGCTTTCCTTCACGCCTTTCGCTGCCGACAAACAACACCATGCTTGGCCCAGGCCTCTACAGAACCACATTGCTTGACCAGTCTTTGACCAGGAGGAAACAAAAATGGGCTTAGTGCAGTTTTTAGGTCTTCGTTTCATTTTAGGCAGAACGTTTTAGGAAAATAAAACCTAAAATATCGTGGGAGTTTTGGAAGCACCGCTGGAATTGAATCGCTGTCTCCTTACCTTAAAGTATAAAGAAACGTTGTTAAGAACTATTCACTCAGGTACTTTTTCTATTAGTGATAGTTATATCCATTTATTAACCACCCACTTTCCCTACATCAACAACTGATGAAGGATTCAAAGTTTGGATTAACCTTTTGGCTGAATCTTCATTCCCAGCAAGTGAAAACTCACGTAATTCCTTCAACTGATTTGTATCTGCCACCATTTTCGCGGCAAATGAAAAGCACATTGTGTTGAAAGTGCGCCTGCGATCCCAGTTTCGGAAGAAGCCGCTGAAACAATATGGTGCGCTGTGAATG
The DNA here is from genome assembly GCA_964035705.1 of Porites rus. Classification (NCBI taxonomy): domain Eukaryota; kingdom Metazoa; phylum Cnidaria; class Anthozoa; order Scleractinia; family Poritidae; genus Porites; species Porites rus. The sequence continues at coordinate 21,793,500 of OZ037996.1, forward strand.
CAGTATCGACGTGTCGCAATACATTCAATTTTTCGATTATCTTGTAATATTCAGACATTATTTTACTGGGGACAGAAAGGTGAGTTGTATACTAGCTACCATATCCGATTGATTTCCTAATGTAAAGATTTAAAAACAAAAGTTGTGTCGTGGTTTTCTTTAGTCATCGGACAAAACGCGAGTCGCCAGTGCTCATTGGGGACCAGTGAGTCACAATTTCGAGCCCTGCCCTGAAGAATTCCATTTTTTTTACTCTACAACATAAGAAATCCTCAATTTTTATAACTTATCCCTGAAGAATTTCATTGGTCCTCAACCAGGGGATTAATATTAAATGCACTCAGAACGAACAAGTTTAGAGAAAAGAAAAATTATAAAGAGAAAGGGGGCAAAAAAAGTAAAACTAATACCTTGCCAATAGTTGGAAAGATGCAAAGGGTTCTTAATTAAGTAGATACAAAGGAGAAAATGTTTTATACAAATAAACAAAAAGATAACATACAATGAGCAAATAAACTATAACTGGTCAAAACACATGTTCACATGACAGCAGTATATTTATGTATATAAAGTACATTTAGAGTAGATTAGGTTAGGGGTAAAGGGGTAAATTGTTTTTCCTGAATTAACAAATCTATACTAGATACTTTAAATTTCAATTCAAAAGATCCCTGTATATACATATGTACACCGATGTAAATTATCAGAAATGTATAATTTTCAGTATTTGACAACAGCTGATCAAAATTATTTATGTTCATTTCTCTGTAAACTGTTGTTTCTAGCAGGGCTTTTGAAACCATCTACTGATTATTGTCAAAACATTGAGCTCTCCATTTAAGATCATTTTAAAATTTTGTTCAACTGCTTAACATGCTCAGGTTCCTGCTTTCCCCTTAAACATTAAGGTCAACCTGTTTTGTTTTACCCTGCCTTATCATTTAATGCTTTTGAACAGGCATTTTAACAGAAATGGAGTCCATTTACACACTTTTGGTAACCATTTACAATCCATTTGATTAACGTGCATTCACAGACAGTTTTTCTGCCTGATTAAGACAAAATTATTAATGTCCCTTCTTTTCACTTTCCACATCACATGTATGTCTTGCATTATCCTCATTTGATGGGGGCTTGGCCAGTTTAGACTGTCCCCAGAATACGAGGTACATAATTTGTATGCCCCTTGTTTGGTTTTTGGTTGTTGGCCAATGCCCCATATTTGCCCAGGATGGGGGTTTGCATTGATGTGATTATTATTTTCTGAAAGTTTTGCCTTCTTTGTTTCAAATGCATGTATAGTTTTCTTCATGACCAGAAGTTCTTCCTTTTTTCTTAATGTAAATTTCATGTCCAATTTAATATTTGTTGTTTTCAAACAGGTGTGTTTGCTGATAAACTACTTGCAAGTGTTGATTTTTCTTGGTTTTTACCTTAAAAATGGATGTACTTAAAATAAAGGCTAAAGAAACCATTTGTGATATTGAGCGGGCAGAAACAAAGCGAAAGAATCTGTTACGCTACCTTAGACTTGCAAAGGAAAGGGCAGACTTGGCAGATGAGGAAAGAGATTCACTGAAGGAGAAGATAAAAAACAAGAAAGAGGAGTTGGAGAATCTCAACAAAGAAACAGCTGAAAAATACCAAGATCGCGTAGCTAAAGAAGAAGAAGCTGAAGAAAGTGAGAAGGCAAGGAAGGCCCTTGAAGCAAAGGAATTGGAAGTCGGTGATGGATTAGTCATGCTAGAGATTAAGTGTAGAGATACAAAGAAAACTGCTGATGAAAAAGAGGAAAAACTTGCTGAAGCCAAAGTCAGGCATAGCAGTATGAAGGCAGAACTAAGTGAGCTTTTGGCACGATTAAATGAAGCTGAGTCCAAGATCGTCAAGTTGAGTGAAGAGACAGATTCTGACACCATTAGAGTCATAAATTTAGAAATCAAACACAGGCGGTATGCCCAGCGTGAAGAATATTTTGAAGACAGAGTTGAGACCCGTGAACAGCAGATCAGAAATTTGGAATTTGAGGCTGGCAGGAATGAAGCAGAAGCTAAGTTGCTGGTAGTGCAAAGAGACAGACTGAAATGTAAGTGTCATCCCAAGTTAACCTCCCTCCTTCCAATTAGAATTTTGAACTGAAAAGATTAATGCAATAGATTTTAGGATCATTAGGATTTTGATTTTTGCCCTTCAATTTGAATATTTCAATGATCAATTGGTTTTAATGTTGTATTCCTTCTCTGATGTTTTCAGTCTTAAACTGGAGAGCCACCTTTGAGGCCTTCCAAGGGGGGTTCTGATGTCGCCTTGTCGCTCATTTTCTAACCCTCCTGTCACCTATTTGGCTAGAGACAAATGTCGCTGTCCTTTTTTTGCTACAATGCAATTGCCACTGTCACTTTTTTGCTAGAATACAAATGTTCGTTAAAGTACTTAATTTTTGCATCCTCTAATTGTGATTAATATTTAAATAGTTTTAAATTGTTTGTTTAATGACTTAATGTCTTAATTTGTACAAGAAATAGTAACACCAACAGAAGATTTAGAGTCACGCTGGCCTGGTCGATCATGTCGCTGTCAAAATAACAAATAAAAAGTTGTCGCTTTGTCAAAATTAGAAATGGATTGTCGCTGTCGCAAATTGTCGCTTTTTTCTGTAAGTTTCTGTCGGCTGACGGTGTTCTGGAACAAGATTGTCACTACATTTTTTGCAAATTTAGAGCGATGTTTCTTGTCGCCAAAACCCCTTGGAAGGCCTCACCTTTGCTGCTTGATCAATTTAAAAGACAAGAAAGCCTTGCAAACCTCTTTATCTCCAATCAAAATTCTCTCTTTACTTAATGTGCAAGCACAGTAGCACAGTCTAAGGGCTGATAAGTCACTTGGGGTTTACTGATGTCTAAAAATGTACAAAAACCTCATTTCATTACATCATACAAATCTAAAAATTGGACACTTTGTGCATGGCCTCAGGTGTTTCAATTAAAAAGACACTACATGATTCTGTCCATTTCCTTATACAACTGTATGTTAGAGCAACATTGTATGTCCCCATTAATCATAACTATAACAAAATTCTCAAATCTGATTGGCTATCAACTGTCCTGATTTTAGCACTAATAGGACAGTGTAATAGGACAGTACGTGTCATGTCTAAGTAATTCGACAGTACATGTATACACCATCATGCACGCTTAAAAGTTTTCTTTTACTACTAGCTAAAAAACTCTCAACATTTCTTGTGTTTTGAATTTTGTAAAAGCCTAATATATAGATTTAGCCAGGGCTAAAAGCGAGGCTCCCATTAATAAATTTATTATTTAAATAAAACAATAAACTTGTAATCCACAAATCAGTTAACTTAAAGGCAAATTCATGCGACTTTTGAGGGAAAGGCTAAGTGATTTTAGAGTGAAACATCTTACATCAAGTTGATAGCCATATAAAACACCAAAAAAAATAGCATTCATCTTCGATCACATTCAAGAGCCATAATGGCTCTTGATCACAGTAGATTAGAACTGGAAAACAAATTCTTGGAAAACAAATCAGGCCAAAGTTTTTGCTTTCGACTAGTTTACTTTACAAAATCTTGCCAACAAATCCAGGGGTGTGTAAACCAACCTTTTACACTTGTTATACATCACATCTGAGGTGAAACAGTACTGTTTATAATACAGACCTTGGATAGAACGCAGTATTTCACAATTTTTCAAGACAAATTGCACTCAGTCAACATTCAGGACGATCAATTGTGAGCTTTTAGCGAAACTGTTCAAAAAATTTCCAAAATCACCGATACAGCCAGCCAGTTCTCACTTTTAATGAGCGCCAAATTTGCAGTGAACATTAATAGAGTTATGCCTCAACATAATAAAAAATTTATTTAAGGGTTTTATAACAATGTGTAATCTTAAATAACGTTTGATACGCGCGCAATTTTGAGGTAAATCCTGCAAGCGATGTTCATGAACGACTGAAAACGAACAGCACAGCGATTAAAATCGCAAGAGAGACTACTAACAATCACGAAAAGAAATATAATTCGGTGAAACATTTACAGAGACAACAATTTTCATTCACGAAGACAAGTATTAAAGCGTTTCTAAAACTCCTGAGTCTTAAAGCTTAAAGCTTAATAAGTTTATGTTTTAAGCCGGCCTCCTGGTGTTTGCTTTTCTCAAAGATGAACTCGAGGCAAGAAAATCGGTCAAAGTTTTCTTTCTACAGCCAAATTTATAACTAAATATTCTTCGGAACGTTTTCTTTCTATTTGGGGTGAGAAAATATACCTAAAGGCTTTTTAAAGTTCTGCAAGTTTATATCAAACCTGATACTAGGTCAGATCGTTATCTCAAATCTTACAAACGTGCATAAACTTGCTGTATAAACTGTGCTCGACTACATGAAATTAGATATATAAAAAAACAAACATCAAATACAATCATTACTCAAGCTTACAATTCGAGATGCTGCTCCTGAAAGCTACCAAGTAACGCGGGAATCGCTTGAGGATTTTGAATCCTCTTTAGGCATCAAGCAAGGTGAAAAACGAAAACGATGCCATCCAAAATCAGATTTCTGACTTTGACAAGCGACAGATCTCTCAACTAAAAAACCAATAAACAAACTATCTATGAATAACAGAAGACTCTTGATAGCAGCTGTATTTCATTTTGTACATCCTGTGGAAAGAGACAGTTAAAAACATCACAAGTTGACACAAAACTCTGTCAGCTTCAGCTGTCAAAGTAAACAAGTTTCAACATGCTGCATAAATTTTCCACATAAACTCACCTGTCAAATTTTGACCAATCGGAGCATAAAAATTGGGTGTAGAGCATGACCAATGCGTGACCTGGGTAAGAAAAGGTCTTCCCCGCCCGTATTTTGAAATATTAAACTGGCTGAATTTTTGCGTCCATGGTTAGTTTGGAATCAAAATCTTAATAGTGTGGGGCCATCGTGACATAAACACCACATATTTCATATAAATTTTTAAAAAATAAACTTGAGCATGCGATAATTTGAAAACTAGTGACTTGTCAGCTGGTAACTTCAAAAAAGTACTCAATCTCGATGGGTCGACACCTGAGCCCGTGATACGGTCAGGTGATACTGGTCAGCGGATACCTTGTTTTGACAGCTGTCAATTGATCGCAACATTGATGTGCAATCAGTTTTCTCCTGGGTTCCCAAAGTAGTTAGAAAGTGTGAACATTGTAAACATTGGTTGTCCTGTGGTGCGGACAGACGCTGGGCGGGCGGTCGGTCGGTGTACGGTCACGTGATTACCAAATTTTCTGGGATGGGTAGATTTACTAAGCTATGGGCTCCGCCCACGTGTGTGGAGCTCTGCTAAAATATCTAAAAAAAATTTGTTATAGTTATTATTAATTGTTTGCAGAACTGCGTGTTGTCCATTTCGTAGTGATAAATAGTTGATATTTACTGTCATGGCAATTATTGGCATCAGCATGTTTATATGAAGAATTGTGCGGACATGAGAGGGTCTTAACATCTTCCTCAACTTACATTATTTTTCACATCATTCTCCGCCTCATCCAATAAAAGTTGTTATTATTCATTCAAAATATTTCACCATTTTTGACTGGCTCAAAGCCCCTGGCTAATTCTTCCTAACCAACTGGCATTGACCAAATTTGGAAGATGCAAGCAATTGATTCAATGGTATATCAACTTGAGAATGACGTTAAGTGATGGTATGTTTTTTTGGAAACGAGACTCCTTCAGATCGTTTCTATATCATTTTACCCTCAATAACTCGAACCATGTTTTTTGAGCACATGACAAGTAAAAAAAAGGGTGCTGCAGTCCAAAACATTGCATTTATTACAACCGTGTATTCTTAATCAAGCTTTATTCCTTAATTCCTTTTTTTAAAATAATATCAATACACATTGTATTCTCTTGCTGCCCTTGAAATGAAGTGTGCATGATATTCCTTGCCCTAGACTCCTCTAGAAGGTTGAAGCTTTCAGGAGTCAAGTGCAGTAGCAAATTTTAATTTGTTGTTGTTGTTGTTGTTGTTACCTTTCAACTAGTAATCCCTTTCTAACCATGTGTTTTTAAATCTTCTTTCTCTTTAAAGCCCAACTGAACTCCTGGAAAAAGCAAGTAGCACACCTGACAAGTGAACTGGAAGATTATAAAGCCGACCTAAGGCATTAACTAACTCGTTAATACCTGTAGCACATTTGTAACAGTTACATGTAACATGCTGCCACAACTAGAAATGAAGTTCTAGCTGTAATAATATATAACCAGACTGACTCAATAAGAAGGCAAGAATATGTAACATAGCCTTTTACAAGGATTTTGTTTATAAGCCCACCAGGATACACGGTCCATATTGGTACGGATGCTTAATTTTAAACTACATGTAATGGGATTGTGTGAAATGTTGAATCCAGGAGCTGCTGAAACTCGTGTAACATGAGAAAATCTAAGCCTGTGCATTATATTTTCTATTTTGGGACTCATAGTACGGGAGAAATAAAATCTAGAACAATTTCAACCAAAAATCTTGTATGAGCACCCTACCCGAATTCACAGGAATTTTGGCCTCACAGAAGATTCCTATAAGCCAGGAATAAGTTTTTTCCATTATCCTCGATTTCTTTGTAGCAATAAAACTACACGTATGTGAATTTTAATTCTTTACCCTTAGTACAAGCTAATGATGAAAGATTTCTGTAATTTAGTGAAGCGGTGGAAACACAGAGTAAAGCATGGAAAATAAACGTTGGATTGCTTTCCTTCAGTTCTCTTAAATTGCTTCAGTACAGCTGTAGTAAAATAATGTTCTCATTTTAATTCCTGTGTAATTTGTGATGTTACTAAATTCAAATGAGGAAGAAAAAAGAAAGAAGAAGTTGTAGTCAATAGGGCCATTGTGATTTATGAAATGGCTTATCTGTACTCTATACCCCAAAATCTTGATTTAAGGACGTCTTGAAAGACCTTGAAAAGAGTAGAATCCGTCCTGCTTCTACATTGTACAAGTTGAATTTTATTCTCTGTTCAAATCAAGGGCTAAGGGGATTTTACAGACTGCACTGAATTGTACAATATCATTTGGGTTGGCTTTTTATGAACAGGGAAGTTTTGCTTTTCTGACATTAATATTATGTGTTACATGTATGATATTATTGCACATAATGTTTACGTCAGAAGTGCAAAATTTATACATAGTAATAATTTCAAGCTACATAAAAAGGCAATGTTTAACATCCACAGCTTGCACAGTAATTATCCTTTATGAGCTCTTTCATAAATAACTTGGGTTTAGCATATAGCTGTACACGGTGAGTTTGGAGGAAATAAGGAGTTTTTGCTTAATATAGTGAAAACTCTCCTTCAGGCAGCTCTCTTCAGGGGCTGCCTCCTTTCAAGGCACCCACAAGTTTTGCTACAGAAAAAGTTCTTATAATATTTGCATCTGATAGCTCATTTGAAGGGACAAGTCTTTTCAGGGGACACCTGTCCTGGTCTCTAGGGTGTGCCTTCAATGGACACCCTGTTGTATAATCTTTATATCAATTTTATTACAGTGTACCTCTATTGAAGTGACACTCTCACTCAAGAGACTCCTTTCCTGCTCCCATCGAAGTACCCTGGGTAAAAACTCCACTGTTTGAACTTAGTATCAGTTACTTCTATTAAAGGGACACCTCTCAAACTCGGGGGATACCTGTCCTGATCCTGAAGGTGTCCCCTGGATGAAGATGCCACTGTATAATGTGTGTATCAGTCGTGTCTCTCATTAGAAAGTACACCTCCATTCAGGGGACACCTACTCTTGTCTGGTATGTTTCCTGTGAATGGAGACTCCATTGTATGTTTTTAGTTTTTAACTCATTTTTTGGTAGACTTCTAGGCCCAGATGTTTGAAGGCCGATTAGCGCTAACCCAGGGTTAAATTTTAACCTGGGTTTCTTTTTCTTTTGCTCAAAAGCATTTTCCCGGATAATTTTCTCGATTCTTTTTAGAGCATCCAATCATCAAATTGTGGGCAAAAAGAACAATACTGAATTTGCTTTTAAGGTGATTCCCTGGTTTTGCACTGCGCATCTCTTACTGCGCATAATAAGATGGCCTCCGTAAAAAAGAGCATGTGAAGTAACATTATTAAAATGAAGTTGACCGAAGAGAAACGCTATTGCAATTTTTGCTTGCGCTTGTTTCTTGCCGAGGTGAGACTTAATGTGGTGGGAATGTGCATAACGTGAGCAGTACGTGTGTTGCTGAGTTCGACTTCCTCACGGAGAACCTCGATAGTGGATGTTTAATTTGTGCTTATTCACTTTGATTTTCATTTAAACGCTTTCTTTATCACATTGTGTCCTAAATGTGATATCTCGATGTAAATTCTGTAAAAACGGATTTTTTAATACTTTCTTCCCCCTTTCGCATACATTCTATTTTGAAACTCGCCCTAGTCCTCTCTCCAAAATCAAGGAAAATGCATTTGGTGCGCACTTTCTGCAGCTCTACCGCAAAAACGAGTACGGTGACCCCCATTTTTTATTTCATGATTTTGATAAGGACAGTACTGCCTTTCGGTGAGAAAAAAATTGGCACAAATCTATGTTCAGTTTTTTAGCAATTTTACTAAATTGTACGGATTGAGCTATCACGTGTCGAATAGCGCGTGTCCAATTTAATTCTAATTTGGAGCGTAAAGTAAAAACAAGGGCATTAAAAGGCATTTTTCTAGTACGTAAGTGGATAAACAATACATTAAAGTCAAATTCTGTGCGATACCACATGCATCATTGAAAAAATCTTTCCTTTTTGTCTAGTTTTGGGCTGCGTGCGGTTTTTGTCAAAGGGTCCAAAATAGCCGTATTTATCAGCATTGTGACGTCAAAACGAGCACGGTGACCCCCACTTTTTATTACCCTTTTATCATCTTCTTGACTTGTTACGTCAGTGTACCAAGTTTTATCTACAATCTATGTTAGGTTCTTTTACTAGGGAATCACCTTAAGCTTTCATATCTGAATTTCGCACATTTTAGACTGCTTGCAGTCCGCCTTTTCTCTTAAAATCCGTCTAGTTCTTGATCTCATCCACCGCGATTGCAAGGCCCTCGTTTCTCACGGCAAGCGGCTTCGCCGCTCGCGTGCTTAGGTTTTGCGTGCAGTAACTTTGCTGTAACTTTTGCTCGCAGTCTACAGACATTTCAAATTTCGCGCTAACCCCGAGTTATCTTAACCCTGCTTTGAACAACCCGGCCCTGGTTCTTGACAAGCTAATTCCTGTCGTAATCATAGCTGGTAAACCGTTGGATAGAAATTAACAGGAGTTTTTTCTTCTTCAACTTTTCGGGGCCACTCTAATGAAACCTCCAAGCTGTACTTTTACAGGGTGGAATGTATTTTCTACTGTTTTTAAAACCATCTTTGGAATATTTCTTTGATTACGGTTTCTGTTATCTCAGGGAATAAAAAGGTTGTACAAGAAAGTCACATTCTTACATGATACACAGAACAAATTAACCCCACCATCAACTTTCACTTGAAAGCTAAATTATTACCAATGCTCTTTAATGATCATTGAGCCGTGAGAGTATCTACATACAAGCAAGTGTAGTTTTATTTTAATTAAGTAAATTCAACAAAACGGCGTAGTCTTTTACTACTGTGCTATTGTATGTGGCATCACGATCAATCTAAAAACAGTAACAGCTTAACAATGACCTTTCCTAGATATTTCAAACTATGTATAAAGAATGACGAATGAAAACCGTTTTCTTTTACAATGAATATTAACAGTAATGTAGCACGTATTCTTCAAATACCCTCTATTCCTTTCTGTTTCAAAACGGCTCTTCAAATCAAAATCCTTTAAAACCATAAACTCTCCCTGTAGGTACGATACTCGACATTGTCTTCAATCCTAATATTGTTGAGGAACCTTTCTGGGGGTACTAGCTGGTTCTCACAACAAACAGACGAATACTTGTTCAATCGACTCCTTTTAATTCTTCAGTCAGGTGACACGAAGTTAGCACAACTCGTATTTTACAATTCTCCACTAGATCAGTGTTACACGCATTTTTATATCAGCCAGGAAACCAGCTGCTTGGCGTAAGCCGAATGCTGACGTAAGTCTAATCCGATTGGTTAAAACAGTTTCATTAGCATGAAACCTTCGAGGTAATTGCTTTGTCGAAATGACTCTTCAACCGAAGTTTTTACTGCTAAGCTTAAGTCAACTGGCCAATATAAAACTAGGAGAACAATATAAAAACTACAAGGTATATACCAGTAAACAGACTTTTCATACTAACAGATAGGAAAGTACTAAAATTACAGTTTGAAAATCCAAGGTTGTTGTCAATTTACAGAAGGTGTTAAGCTTCTTCATCGAAGATGATTGGCTACAACTTTTCCATAATTTAATCACGAACGTGATCGCAAACTTAAAGGATAAATTAAAAATGTAGTTCAAAGTACAAAGCAGAATTTAAAACAATAGTTGTTTGATTACAAAAACAACTATAAAACCACTAAGCGTAATTAAAGTTATCCACTGCCAAGAATTCGCTTAAAAACTCGAGAAAACACGCTTAAAACTCTTAAAAAACAAGCAGGGTAGTAGTTCCTGGAAAATATCAAAGGGAGACCAGATTAAGGTCAAAAATGTCAAACCAGACAAAATACTTAATATAAACAAGGCTTTGTCACCTGCCAAAGGCTTTAATTAAACGTATCTCATAAACAGAAGTGTTACCGCGGAGATGCACCAAATTGGTACATCTCCTTTGTACCGAATTCATGTCAGGAGAAACTTTCTATCGATCATTAATTAACTTAGAAAACCAATCCTACTAGTAGTGAAGTAGCTTACTCAAACCAATCAACAAGAACGCGTATAACAACTCCACTACAAACATATATTGTAACAATTGTCAAAAGTGGCTAACGTAACTCTTCACTTAGATTTACTTTGTTCCTTGTCGTTTTATTATTACTACCAACTCAGCTAGTTCATACACAGGAAAGTTCAACTTTTGATTATGATCTTAACGGTCAACGAGTCACTTATTATCCTGAATCACTGATACTTTCTCGTACTCCAAAGGCTATCGTTTTTTATCAGGATACCAAATTACTTAACCTGTTTGTTGATCTGCGCACGCCCGAAATTGGCCATGATTTTACCATTGACAACACTTGCGATAGCGATAAGTCTCATTTTCTAGGGCAGCTGTTAGAGCAATTGCGAACACTACAGAAATCCATGCAGCGAATCATGTTTTCACACGGATATACTTCCTTAATTGAGTGTGATTCTTATATCAGGCGATGTTACCAGTATTCTACAGGAATGACCTCTACTATGTCGTGCCCCTACTTCTATAAAAAATCACTTCACGAATGTAAACTATGGGCCTTAAAAACATGTACTGGTATATCTCCTCATGAACGTCAGTGGTTACAAAATTCTCAGCGTAGTTCTCGCCAAAAACGGGATCTTCCCTGGGCTTGTGGAGCAGGATTATTAGGTTTGCCAAAATTGTTCTATACCAAAGTTTTAGGAGGATCCTGTGACCCTGGAGTTGATGTTTTCGGGTTGATGCAAATTTTTATAAAATTTCTGGGAGCCCAAAAATCATTGGAACAGATGGTCAAAACTGTTAACGGCAAAACCGTTTACCTCGCAAAAATAACAGACTAATTGGTTACCAAGGTTAATAACCTGCAATCGTCCCTTCGTACGCTTGATTCTGTGATGTAATCGCTTTAGATGTCCCATTAGTCTTAGCGGGCGGGTTGTTTTACCATGTGCTCCTTGTACTTGTACTAGCTCGATTAAAGCTGTTGTGTTCTAGCCTGTTTCGCCTCTCAATAACATTACAGATTCTACATTCCTAGAATGGAAGACAAAAATACAAGCCTTTGCCACCCACGAAAACTGTCTCCACAATAACTATATGGAATTTCTGTCAAAATTTTCAATAGAAATAGCTAGAACCTTCTCAACACAGCTCCGTTTCACCGAAATAAATGATATCCTGCATCAAGCACACAAGCTTCATAACAAGCAACTTGTCAGTTTTGCCGATCTTCCTTCGTTTTTGACCACAAGCATACAACACCAACTTCATTCACTGCCCTCACTACAACATACACTCTCTGCATTGGAGTCTGGTTACCCAATTTTGTTGCAACCGTTTGTCGATTATCAATACAACATAGCAAAATCTATGGCAATCAATATTCTTTTCACTGTTCCTGAACTGACTCCTGAACACGCGTTTTGCACTATTGAATATCTGACTCCGCTAAAATGTAATATTTCTGGCACATGTTTTTAGGGTCCAATTACTCGCGATGAATTAGCCTTGTTACATTGTCCACACGCTGAATTTATTTTAAAACGTACAACACTATTAGACAAATGTTATCACACAGACGATACTTTTGTTTGTCCCCAACACATTTTGAAGACAGTCAACGATACTCGATGGTTAGGCCTACCTTGGAATAAAAACGCAAAACTGAATTTCGTTCGGCGACACCAACAAGCGCCGGACTGTTCAGACCTTCACAATTTATACCATTTAGGAGGCCGAAATTATTTGTCCACTCAACAAGGGTTACTACCCGTTTTCAACACTACGTGTACTGACGGTTCCTCTGATTTAATTTCACTTACACCGTTAACGGTCTACCATTTTCCTTGCGAATTAACTTTCACTACTCAACAAACCGGTTTAGGTACCTGCCCTCCTAGTATAACTCTTCATTTACCGTTATTTAGTTCTAATTCATTTCGTTACATTCCGTGGCAAAATAACGACGATAACATTTTTAAATTACATTACCAATCGCTTAATTTTACACCTCCACTTCAATTCAATAATCAAACACTCCAATCACTTGACCACACATTTCGTCTGCTTGACGGACAATTCACTTCTCAAATCGCCACAATAAAACAAGACCTTTCCCATTTACATTCTGTTCGTTGCACCACACTTAATGACCGGCTTACCTATATTGCTCTCTCACTCACCTTGCTGAACACTTTTGTCATCATTGTCTTGTATTGTCGCATGAAACGCCCGCCAAATCAACCGTTGTTTAGTACTGTTCTGTTTCGGCGCAAACAGTCTTCTAAAAGTAGTACAAACGCCGCCTCAGACACATCGCCTCAGGGGCACCCAGCGAGAGTATAGTTCAAAACCACTTAAACATAGCTTGTTAAACGTATTTTAGTATTTAAACGGTAGATATAGGCATATTTTTATCCCCTAAAAACTTTTCATCCCTTCGGATTTCCTAGCTGAAAGTCTAGTGATTCGAAAATCATAGGGATCAAAACTTACCTTTTCGAAAGTTTTAGCCAGAAAAAAGACTCCCGAAAATTCTAGGTGACCTTTTTAGGGTAAAAATCCGTTAAAAATGGGCAATTATACCATTTTTTTGACCTTCGAAAATCCTAGGAGAGGTAAACAAGCAAGAATTTTACCAAAAAATGTTCCGAAAATTCTAGATCTCAAATCGTCTTCCGAACAGATATTTTCCGAAAATTGACGTTGGGTGCCCCTGATCGCCTGTCAGTGAAAACGACATCGAGCTTGAAGCCTCTCCATCGACTACTAACACTGAACCGAGTCAAGAAAATGCCATTTGTTCCACCTGTAATAAGCCTGTTTCAGTTTAATTCGTTTCACACTATCTATAACATACCCAATTCAGCATTTGTTTACTATTTGGGAATCACTCTGGTACTTTTGACAATCCGCAATTTCAATGCAAATTTCAGTCTTTGTTTTTGTTTCCAATTATTTATACTGTGTTTTCCTTTGTTCTAGATCGCCTATCATCTCTCAGCATGGATTTTCATCAATCTCGTCCGATATTACAATTAGCTGAGTCTTCACACAAAACCCATATAGTTCGAGTTCCAGCCTATGCGTTTTCACGATTAGTTTCACCCTCCTTACTCTCCTTTTGTAGTCCGTTTTATGAAGCGTTTCTGAATAGGCATGACACTAATTTTACAACCTCATCTTGCAGTCACTGTATGTCTGAGCATTCCGTACAACAGTTTTTTTTGCCTTCGGATTATTCACCCGCAGAAGTAAATTTCTTATTCGATTTTCTGGAGCGTACACCTCAGGCAACATTTGCACCTGACTTATTTCTATCAGTAATTCGCTTATGTGATTATTTGTTAATTCATCATCATGTTATTTTCGATCTAATCCAGCTGTATATTCCTCGGCATTTACGCGTTCGTTCTCGGTTTACAACGGATTTAGAACAAACACTCAATTCTACCAGCTATGCCGTTTGGGGGCATGAATTCGCGCGTACCTATTTCTCTTAATTTGCATTTTGGGCTACTATATTTTTCTTTCACTCAACAACTATTCGACGCGGTGAAGTTCGCTGCTCATAGCATAGTTAGTTGGCCTATTCACTTGACGCGGTGAAGTTATACTGCTCGTGGCTACATAGACCATACTAATTCTGTTGAGTGAACCCCTTATTCCTTTGTTAGTTTGGTTTTTCACTTGACGCGGTGAAGTAATACTGCTCGTGGCTCCAAGTCAAACTAACACACATCCGTATTTTTTTTTTCCTCCGTAGTTGCCCTAATGCCTAAAGTAAGAAGAAAGCACCGCCCAGACCGTGCAAAGGCGCGCTTAACATCTTTTCTCGAGACTAAGTGTTTCGTCTGTCTGGATTCCCCTAACGAACACCGAAGCCGGCCTCTCTTGTGTTGTCGCAAGTACATACACGAGGAGTGCCTACTTGAGTGTTTGCGTTTTGCCAATCAGGCGCTGGGAGACTCCTGTCCTCACTGTCGGGGGCCAATCCAACCGTATCATGTTTCGAGCCCAAATGTTCCTTTGGGCCCGAATCCTTTTTGTTTTCGGGGGTCCATTGAATCATAATGTTCTCTTACAATTTCCTGGCTTGGGTCTTTTAGTATTCCTTTCTTCGGTCGTCCGTTCCTTTTTGTGTGTGTCTTCGACGCACAAGCGCCTGCTTCTACTTGAATGGTCTGTAAAGAGGTTTAGAAAGTGCAAGATCTTCTTCGGGTCAACGCGCTAACAAGGTGCGGCTTGAACGCTCTGTTTCTTCTCTTGTCCCGCGGCACTCCTGCTTCGTACAGATGCTCTTTAAGCCTGTGGATAATCAGGACTAATGGCAGGCTGTTAGGTGGACGAAGAGGTCCGTTTGGCCTTTGCGGAGTACCACGACCACGACCACGACCAGACATAAAATGGTACGGGAAGAAAGCGGATTTCTCCACCACTTTGTTGAGGAACCTTTCTGGGGGTACTAGCTGGTTCTCACAACAAACAGACGAATACTTGTTCAATCGACTCCTTTTGATTCTTCAGTCAGGTGACACGAAGTTAGCACAACTCGTATTTTACAATTCTCTACTAGATCAGTGTTACACGCATTTTTATATCAGCCAGGAAACCAGCTGCTTGGCGTAAGCCGAATGCTGACGTAAGTCTAATCCGATTGGTTAAAACAGTTTCATTAGCATGAAACCTTCGAGGTAATTGCTTTGTCGAAATGAATCTTCAACCGAAGTTTTCACTGCTAAGCTTAAGTTAACTGGCCAATATAAAACTAGGAGAACAATATAAAAACTACAAGGTATATACCAGTAGACAGACTTTTCATACTAACAGATAGGAAAGTACTAAAATTACAGTTTGAAAATCCAAGGTTGTTGTCAATTTACAGAAGGTGTTAAGCTTCTTCATCGAAGATGATTGGCTACAACTTTTCCATAATTTAACCACGAACGTGATCGCAAACTTAAAGGATAAATTAAAAATGCAGTTCAAAGTACAAAGCAGAATTTAAAACAATAGTTGTTTGATTACAAAAACAACTATAAAACCACTAAGCGTAATTAAAGTTATCCACTGCCAAGAATTCGCTTAAAAACTCGAGAAAACACGCTTAAAACTCTTAAAAAACAAGCAGGGTAGTAGTTCCTGGAAAATATCGAGGGGAGACCAGATTAAGATCAAAAATGTCAAACTAGACAAAATACTTAATATAAACAAGGCTTTGTCACCTGCCAAAGGCTTTAATTAAACATATCTCATAAACAGAAGTGTTACCGTGGATATGCACCAAATTGGTACATCTCCTTTGTAAAACCAATCCTACTAGTAGTGAAGTAGCTTACTCAAACCAATCAACAAGAACGCTTATAACAACTCCACTACAAATATATATTGTAACATTTGTCACAAGTGGCTAACGTAACTCTTCAATCAAAATTTTCCTTCAACAAGACTAAAGAGAATGAATCAACAGAAATCACTTTCTCATTTCGGGAGAGGATGTCGTTTGATCAGTGCTGATGCGTAGAAGTTAACACCAAGTAAAATGAGTCAAATTGCTTTTTATGATATTTTTCCTTAACCTATAAATATTTCCCGAAACGAATGAATTTTGCAATAAATCCCAAACACCGAATAAAATTCCTTTAATAATTTTAAGTCAAAGACGTGCGCACTGCGAACATTTTCCATCGCTTCCATTTTTATTTTTTAACAATATGTAACAGTTAATTCCTTTTTGATGATTTAAGAGTAGTGTTATGCATATCTTTAATTAATGCCCTTTTGAGCCGTTAACCTTTTTCTTCGATATCCTTGACCATAATGTATTAACATTTAATTCCCTGAGCCATGTGTGGGATAAAGAAAGTAGGCGTGTCTGAACTTTTATTCTGGCATTTTCAGTTGACTACGAGTAGTCCCTCTTTTCTTTATGCGACTATTCACATACCGCGCAAGTAGAACCGAGACTCGGGAAAGGAAAGAACATGATAAAATACAGGGTCAAAGGCTGGCGCTTTGTCTCTCCGGCATTTCCGCGCGTCCCGGCGCGTGTCACCTTTCTCGTGGATGGTACTTTTCATGCGTGAAACCTTGTCCTGGGACGAGGTTGGCATGCGCACTCTCGTATTTCGCTTGCTGTACTATCACTGAGGAAAACGATAGACTACTTGTAGTCTACATTATAAGGTAACCTATTTAACCTTTGCTAAAACATATAACGGTGCGCTGCTTCAGTAGAATATGTATCTTTGTTTTTTTGTGGTACAAAAGTCTAACACTGTCTGTTGATAATAAATATTTGAGTAAAATTTTATAACAGTTAACTAGTACATGCTATAAAAACTTCCTCAGGTCTCGATGCTCAGTCACTAGAGCCTGTTCCAGGCTCGGTGATAGTCGGGTCCACTGAATTGGTAAAGCGCGAACACGAAAATAAAACCGCTGGGGGAAACTTTTCGTGTGCCTTTCACTTTCGCGTCTTCCCCACTATCTGAGAGCCTGGAACAGGCTACAATTACTAGACCTGTAATGTGCGCCTTTTCGCCAGGCAATAAAATGGCAGAACGAAATCAGCTTTCGCGTCAGGTGCACTTTACCCTGGATACCAGAGGTATTCTCGGTCACCACTGACGAAAAGCATTAAGTGTTTTCTGGATTTTTTTTCTCGTCGTTTCGCGACACTATTTTGCGGCTTCGCGGCTCAATTCCGTCTCCCCTAAAGAAAAAAGCCTCTGACACCTAGAGTAGGTGCACTTTATACTGCTATTTTATGCTACTGCTTTTTTTTTTTTGAAAAGCGGCGTATTGTTGGTTTGCCTTTTTGTATAAATGTTTCATGTTTGATCCTCACCAGATAAAAACGACTAAACGATATTCAACATGATTCTCTGAAGATTATACGATTATTAAACTCTTGACAGGGGAATCCAAAACCTCTAACGGATTTAAGTCAAGGTTATCCCTGATATGCTAACGAATTTGGACCGCGGTTTCTAAAATCTCTTTGGGTCCAAATCAGTAGCGATTGAAAGACAGTGTTGCGGTTCGCTTCCATGGCTCGCCTTCCACAAACCCGCACTTGATACTTATTTTCAGGCTGGTCTGAAAAGAAAAATGAGGTCACCAAAAACGGTACACTGACCTTGAAAAGAACATATGTTATTTTCTTAGTACGTTATTCAAAGTTCATAGTATCCGATCTGATAGTGGTGTGGAGAGCGCGCGAGAGGGGACGACTAAAGCATCATTTCCCTAGGGCTACAGCAGTCTAAGCACACGCAACTGAAGCGTACACTCGAGGATGATTCATACACGGTGCTGTTGCTGACGAGTAATCAGCAAACTTCAAATTAAGTTTTTTAACGGAGTTTGTATCTCTGCTGTGATGGTCATGGCCGCCAATGATAAACAACTCCTGCCCTCCATCAGTCCCACCCAAAACCACGGCCGCTGCTGCTCCACTGCGAGGATCCATCGTGTTGCGGATGATCAACCAAAGGTTCAAATCAGGATTGTACTTCTCAATGGAGTCCAGAATACCAACACTGTTACTGCCTCCGATGACGTATATGCGATCGCTAAAGGTAACTACTGCGTGATTCATCCGGGACTTGTTCATGCTGCTCATGTCAGCCCACTTGTTAGTCATGGGGTCGTAACACTCGACGTGCTCGATCTCCGAGATCCCGCAGTAACCACCGACAGCGAAGAGACGTCCTTGCAGAGACGCCATTCCAAAGTGGCTTCTGGGTAGGCGCATGTTTGCCACTTGGGTCCACTCGTTTTTGATTGGATCATAACGCTCAACGCTTTTAAGCGCAGCTCCGTTGTGAGATCCACCGGCGGCATACAGCCATCCCTCAAGTACAGATACCCCCAGAGCACCTAACAAAAGTGACAAAGATAATAGACACGGTTTTAGTACTTGTTAGAGATGGCCTGCAATTATGCTTTGTAGAGTGCTTGATCGATTGATCCTCTTTACGTTATGTGTTCAAAGAAAGTGGTAAAGTATTTTCCGCTCAATTTTGATTTCCTGTTTATTTCTTGTCTTTTTCTACCTTATGACGAACTGAAAAATATCTATCCTCTTTCGTAATTAATTAACGCACAGTAAAATGTAGCTGTAGAGGGTGTAATAAACAGCGTCAGTCTTCTTCTATAACCATTCTAAGTAAACAATAAAGATTTTGTTGGAGTCAGCGCCCACCGGGGAATTGACAAGCCGAGACTCACCCAATCTCTTTCTCTGTTGTTGGTCTGCGACACCTGCACATATTGCCTATATCGCAGGTCAACGAGTATAGAATATTAGCTTTCATCATGAGACCGAGCAATGTAGATGAGTAAAGACTTTATTAGGTGCTTCGGAACTTCTCATCAAGACTTCTACCCGATGTTGAGTGTACAATGTATGCGGTTTGCGGTTGTTGTTGCTTTAGCTTTTTTGTTTTTCTTCTGCGAGTATACTTATTGCCTTTTTTTACAAAGCTTATTTCAGCTTGATCAATGGTAGTCACCTTTGCATTTGTTTAGTGAAGCAACAGAATTCCACTGGCCCGCACAAGGGTTGTAACTCTCCACGGTCACTAGGTCAGCGTACTCCCTGTTCACTCCTCCCACGGCATACAGCTGACCATCTAGAAATGCGCAACCAGCGTACTTGCGTGGAATTATCATAGGTGCGATTGCGCGCCATCTCTTTTCGTTGAAGTCAAAGAATTCTACGTCGTTTAAAACCTTG
>OZ037996.1:21818109-21905609 GCA_964035705.1 Porites rus
GGCTGCCTTGTCGACGAACTTACCGAGTAAAGACGACTGTTTTCGCAGGTTACGTGAAGACTCAAAAATTACACTGTTTCTAGGGAAGATTTCACGAGTAGTCAGTCATTTTCAAAACTCATCTACGAAAGTTGTCGACTGACAGAAAATTGGTAGTAAATCAATGTTTCATAATTAAGCGACTCTGTCTTCCATAACTGATCAAGTGAGTAAGTGGCTTACGGGCCTCAACGTGCACATTCACGCGACCATTTCTAATTTCGATATCCTGCAAGTGGTAATTCACGTATTCGCAAAAAGAATGCCGCTCATTCCAAGATCACCTTGTCGAACTTTTTGCCGCGTGAATGACCTCTTAAAATTTGTTCAACAATTTATACTACACAGTAGAATAAAGTGACAAAAAATAGCGACACCTAGGAGATTAGGAGGCATGCATCATCTTTACACGCCTCTGTTAACGTCAAGGTCAAGTGCACTTTCGAGATACGTCAGATTTCCTGTTACATTCAACATTTGACGCAAAATTAAAGGATGACGATTAAAATTATTATTTAGTTAATGAGAAATATGATTGTTGGGAAACTCCGATCAACGAAACCGATCACGTTCATATAGACAGTTATTTGCGTGTGCTAAATATACATCTCATCAAATAATTACCCACTGATTTCCTCAGGCTAGGTTGTTACGTGTAATTAGTGGTCGAAATGTTTTTCGACCTTTTTCAACTCGGAGCACAGATATCCACTCTCGTCTCCTTCCTCTACCTTTGCAACCTGCGCAGGTCACTTTAGAACACTTTTTTAAAAAATAATCATCTGTTGTTGTTGTTTTGTTTTTCTATTTTTTTTTTCAGTACCTACCTTCGCCTCCAACAACGTAAAGTAATCGGCTTAGCCTGTCGCGAGGGATCGCACGGGGGATTCGGTTCTTTGTTCTTCTCTCAGGAATAAGATGATAGTCTATCGCCTCGAGAACAAACTGTCTGCAGGTTGCGCTAGCCATGATTAGCTCCTCTCTTGCCGCTGTATCCATCAGAAATTTTCGCGTCATCAAAGGAAATCGGACATGCTCCAGTAATTCCTCGAGATTTACAAGTCTATTGGCCAAATCGTATTTGACCCAGTCAAGAGCACCGAACAATGCGGTGCTCTCGCATGGGACGTTTAGTTTATCGTGACAAAGAAGTCGCACCATTTGCTTTAACGACAACATATTGAAATCTTCCAGTTTTAAAATCGCCGTAAAATTGGCGCGAATAAAGTTTTCGGCCAGGTCTACTAGCTCTGAACAGCCGTGTAGGTCCGCCAAGTTCCATATTTCGATGCTATTATCGACGTTGATACTGTTTCGGAGAAAATCGTAACAAGCGTTTTCTACGGTTGGAAACTGAAGCAAACTGGCCGCTGAAAGAACTGAATGGATGTTCGAAAACGTGATTCCCAGTGATGAAGTGTAGGCGAAATCTATTAAACTTCTCAAAGCTGGCGACTCAACTCCTCTTATTGTTATATTTTTTTGATGGCTTTCTTTCATATCCGTCAGAAACATCGCTCGGAAGTAGGCGCTAACAGAAGCCAAAACAAGGCGGTGAGCGTGGAATTCTTCTCCATCGTCTGTCGAGAGAACCACATCACAAAAACTCTTCTCTAGGCGAAAATCGTTCATCTTTTGAAGAGCATCGGTCGCTCCTTGATCGTCTTTGAAATCGTAGAACACGTTTGTACCATCCATTGTGTCGGGAGTTTATCAGGTACCGTCCAACCAAAATAAAGGGCTTTTTTGAAAGAACGGCTTATAAACAAAGGCTGATCGTCCCTCAAAGAAAATGAAATTCAGATTAGCCTTATTGTTCCCAGTTTATACCAGTAGGAGAAAGCTTTCAATTTCCTCGTCCTTTGTCTTCAGTATCGTCACAAAAGAAATGTTTGTTTGACGCCAATTGTTGCCCTCGTGTCGGACTCGTGCTTCACAAAATTACGTTCTTTTCATCTCGGATGCATAATTCTAACAACTTGTATTGTTTCAGAAACTTGACAGTCATTCAATCGTGCGAAAGATCGGAACAAGGAAAACCTCAAGGAGCGTTGAAATGTGATTGGCTGGAGCGACGTTGAGAAAATTTTCATTGGCCAATTTTTGCCCGTAAAAGTAACAGATTGTTGAACGCGCTAAATCTTGTAATTTCTTTGTATGGTGTGTTTGTTTGGGTGACTTCGATTCCGCTTTTGTGTTAACGCAACCAAAATAGAATTTCGTATCAAGTAGCTGTCGATATTACCTATACACTTTAAGCCGTGTTGAAGTATTTAATATCCTATTAGTAGCTTTAATAGTGCGTTTTTGTATATTTTCTCACGCGTCGGTACTGTATTTCCGTTGGCTATTAAATATTCGACCACTTCCATAAACCATGGAGCACGCAACAGTGAGTTAAATATACCTACATTATCTCCATCTTTTTTAATATTATTATTTCATGGGCCTTTTGTGACAAAAATGTTCAGGTTTCTCATTTACAATTTCGTTTACTCCGATAAACAGGTATTATCGATTTATTTACTTGACTTTGGTTTTTTATAGGCCTTGTCATTGTTTTATAAATCGACCTTATTTATTCCCACAAAAGAATTAAAAGCTCGAAAAATATTCAGACATATAACTTATTACCAATACCAATTGTCTTTAGCCAGTGCTTTGTTGAGGTGAACGATTTTAGCGAATATCGCTTTGCTTTGTCCGAATTTGTACTACAAACAGATGAGCAAGTAGAGCTATTTATTTGTTGTCAGTAGTCTTATAATCTTTAGCTGATCAAAAGGTCTCCGAAACGAAATTTATCTGTGTTCTGTGATATTCGTAAGAATTATTCAATGTTGTACATCACGTCCACGGACTAGGTCTTGTGTAAAAGATACCGCGATCGAAACAAGGCCATTTTACTTACTTACGTTCTCATTTCGTATCCTCTAAGATTTCCTTTAACTTTACGTCAGTCGCGAGAACTGAAACTGACCACTGAAACGCAAAGCAAACTCAAGGTCAATCTAGGAACTTGAGAGATAATTTTATTTGTCCACTTTCAGTGGATTATACTGGTGATTACTATCCAATTCAATTAGCAAACACCGCTAGACTGTCCCTAATACCTATGCGGTTACAGGAGATCTTTAGGAGGGAGTGAATTTAATCCAGACCAAGAGAACTTGACTCGGAGCTAGAGGGAGAGTTCATTTTGATATTTGTTCAGTTGAATTATGCATACACAAATATCTCCTAACTAACTGCTTAGAACAACGCCCATTGTAATTGCACGAATTTAGGTTCATCAGTCGTCTCTTCCTTTGACGTTGGTAACTTTTTCACTCTTAGACACGATTGATCACTCTAACCGTTCTAAGCTGTTCTAAATCTGTGGATGAAATATTATGTGATGTTACAATATTCAAATAAAACTCGTCTTCAGCAGAAGATTTGCATGGTGCAATTTATTTCTTAGAATTTTACAAAAAGGACAAGTTATAATTTTGTAAGAAAATTTTCCACTCGCCATTGACTCTATAAAGGGATGAAAGGGATAAGTCAGCGGGCTCGGAGAACCCTGTTTAGCCGGTCTTGCATCAAATTGAGTCCGGCTGACTATGCATATAGCATAATACCACACTTCTCGTTCACTACATTACACATAGCGATTCAAAACGCCATTGAACGGGTTGCTGATAGCCCCTACACATCCTCCTCCAGTGTTAGAATTCTTCGATGTCCTGCTTTTTCAAAACAAAACACAATAAATTGAATAAACTTAATAACAATAAGCCTCATGCACGGAGGTTAGATCTTCCCTATCGGCACGTCTTTCCCTGCTCCACACTTGTAGTGGCAACCGCGGTGCATCCGTAACGATACCATCAAACTCATAAAATCAAAGACAAAATCGTCTTCACTAGCCTGAGTATCAGGCCTTCCTAAGGGGCTAGGGGAGAGGAGATTTTAAACGCCTGATACTCAGGCTACGTCTTCACCTTCTTTGTAATAAAAGGTAGTCTTTTGTACAATGTTTGTCGAAAATCAAACCCTCCTTCTCTCCTCAATTTTTGGCGTTCAATATCAACTTCTTGATGTTGCGATTTATCGTTACGCTGACCATTAGAAATAGACTCCAAACAACTGTTCTAGCTCCGTATGGGTATAATAATCCTCTTAGGTGTTTTGTACGAAGGACATTCAATATATCGCATTGTCGCGTTCATTTTCATTACTTATAAATGCCAAACAGGTGCAAAACAGACATTCAAATTATTGTCTCTGATTGAAAATGGGTGCAGGTAACGACTGTGTTGGACAATCAATTCTCCAGTTTTTAAAGTTACAGGTGCTAATGAATCGACAATGAAGTGATACCAGCATTGTAATCAGATGGTCTGCATCTGTAGGAGGCCCCCACGCTGGCGTTTGTATAGTCTAATCACGCGGTTTTGGTGGCCTTTGATGGTAGAATTTGACACAAAACGCAGAGTGCGGACTTTGCTAATTAAAAATAGGCGTGTATAGACAGGGGCAAATCCACGGAAAATTTGGAAAGAGGCTCAGCAAGAAAGCTTTTAGTAGTCATTTATAACGTTTTTATTACATAATCTGTCACGGCAATAAAAAAAAAAATTAAGGTTTGAAATATATTTTCGTTTTATTCGAATTAAAACATACAGAATTTTTTACTTCTTATGGACGTTGTTTGCTAAACACCAAACTTTACGTTCCTAGTGTTGGATTTTTAGTAGCTGGTCTAGATCACACAAAATTCGGCTCTTATCAATTTCAAAATTTTTTGTTTATTGTTGTCATCGTAATATTGATTTTACTTAAAACTACAGTTTCACAAATTTCAATCCATAGTCAATTACTGGTGTATGGCCTCTGAAAACTGTATCGAAGCACCTTAATGAACGAAAAACAATTGCTTTTAACCAGGCAGCCTCCGTAACCTGGTCTAAACCAACCCTTGGAGATCTTGTTTGCTGAATCAGTGTTTATTCAAATAATGCACGCAGCTTTGAAGGTAGGAATAACTATTACCTTTTTCTTCTCCCTTTCTAAGACTTCCATCGGCTAAGTAAATACATTTCAGTGTGCTTGTTTGGCGAAACAAAAGATGTTTTCGATTCGTCTAAGTTGGGCTTACGTTTTCCAGATTTTAAGGTTCTTCGATATCGTTTCGGCAGCTTCCTTTCCAGAGTAAAACGGTCAAGTATCAGGTTCCTTTTCAATACAACACGCTTCTTAACAATACAATACATTTCCCTGATTATTGCACCTGATATTTTCAAGAGTTCTTAACTAGAGAGGTAACAACTAAATTACATACTTAATTACGCACTAACCTTAACTTTCAAGTTCCGCTTAGAAGCCTGGGGTTATACAACTTGCTAACGCTTTTTAAGAGAGCTTATAACCGAGGAGATCCGCTATATCGGGGAAGCTTAATGCCGGATGTGTTTTTGTTGTTGTTTTTAGTTTTTGTATTTTTTTGCTTACAGGTAGATTGGGCTATAACACTCAGGTTGATTCAATTCGTACAAAACGCTTTATTTGAACTAGCATTTTTACTGAAGAATTGTTTATTTAGTATTTATACTTTGCAACAGACACTTACTTTTTGACTTGATAATGAAAGTCGAAACGTCGTCGTTTTTAACTTTTTTAATATGAGAAACATTTTAACGCAGTATTTCTTATCCAAAGGAGAATTTCCAGTTCCTTTTAAATCGTTTTAGGTTATACTAAGCCTCTCAGCAGTATTCTCCATTGAAAATTCCCAAATGGGAACAGGTTCTAATTTCACTGAAAGTTTGTTCCAAGACTCGAAAGCCCCAAAGTGAATGCTTGTTATCTGGTGGTGGATCAACACTGGCTAAGGAATAACATAAGCTAATCCCTCTGCTAAGCGCTATAGAAGTGAGTTTCTACACCACTTCACAATCCTTCAACTTACCACAAATTAAAGGGCAAGTCTAATCAACCAGATGAAACTGATCCGATCAAGCTTTTTAGTGGCATTACTACTGAAAAAAACGCAAAACTTCGACTCTAGTATACTTCAAGTAAACGAGAGTCTACATTTGGCTGAGTGTAAATCTATATTTTCTTTAAAACAATTCAGGCCAGACGATTGGGTAGTAGAACAGTTTGTTCAGTAATTCTCAGCGGAATTATGCTGGTGACGTCCTTTTTAATGCACATAAGATGACCTACCGGTATTTCCTAAAGGAGAATTCACTTGTTGGACTGCCCTTCGTGTGCCTAACTTCAATCTGCCTACAGAAAGCCGCACCGCATTAAGACAGTCCTCATAGAAGTCCAGAATGCGGACATATTGATGATCAAGAGCCGTTAGCAAATAGCTCCACCGGTATTTCTTACTCTAGGTGACACCATAGAACATGCTGTGAAGTCTTTTGTAGGTTATTTTCAGTGTATTTTTAGTTTATTTCATGTTTGCACTTGACGTTTCACTCGTCTCTAGAGTTTTGTTATGATCAGTTTGTAGATCAAGGTTAATCCGTATTCGTATCGTCAGGTTTTCAAATTCTATGACCTTTTTAAGTAGTTTTTCAACTTGAATGTCATTTATTAAATTTGAGTGTCATTCCTTGAAGCGGGCACGTTTTGGTACCATGGCTGACCTTGATTGTTACCTACATAAGAGTTCCTGTTGTGGTTTAAGATAGAGCCTCGTGGGTTTAGCTGTCACTCTTACATTGGTTTTCTTGTACTTGACATTATTAACCCTAAAGGTTTGTTTATTCCACTTTTGTTATCAACGGGAAATTCGCTTAATTCATTAGAAAAAGCGTTGAATGAATGAAGCCTATTTAATCTTAGGTTTGATGAGGTTGGTTAGACCTCTAGCCAAAAATATGCTAATAACTTAAAGCGGAGAAAAAAAAACAAAGAAAACAAAACAAATGAATAAAATAATAGAGAAAGAAAAAAGGGGAATCCAAAATCTTATTTACAGTATAAAGCCTAAAATTACGTGACATAGCTATTTGCAATAAAAAGCCCAATTACTTAATAGAACATAGATATTACATAGAATTAGCTAGGACCTTAGCTGTCGGACTGCTTTCTTAAGGTGTTTCGATACAGTTTTTCAGCGGCGATACCGATATTTTTCAATCGCCTTAAAAGTGATTTTTTCCTTGTCCGATCGCTATAAAATTTTCACCAGTAATTGCTTATGGATTGAAATTTGTGAAAATGTAGTTTTAAATAAAATCGATATTACTATGACAACAATAAACAAAAAACTTTGAAATTGATAAAAGCCGAGTTTTGTGTGATCTAGACCTGCTACTGAAAATCCAACACTAGGAACTTAAAGTTTGGTGTTTAGCAAACAATCTCCGTAAGAAGTAAAAAATTCTGTATGTTTGAATTCGACTAAAACGAAAAAATATTTCAAACCTTAAACTTTCAATAGCCGTGATAGGTTATTTAATAAAAACGTTACAAATGACTCAAATTATTCTTAAGTAGCATAAGAATGATGCTTACGGGTTAGATTTCAAGATCGCATGAACGAAAGTACACCAAAATTTCCTAGTATCAAAATATGATATTAAGCATCATTCTTACGCTACTTAAGAATAATTTGAGTCATTTATAAAGTTTTCATCAAATAATCTATCACGGCTATTGAAAATTTAAGGTTTGAAATATATTTTCGTTTTAGTCGAATTCAAACATATAAAATTATTTACTTCTTACGGAGATTGTTTGCTAAACACCAAACTTTAAGTTCCTAGTGTTGGATTTTCAGTAGCAGGTCTAGATCACACAAAATTCGGCTTTTATCAGTTTCAAAGTTTTTTGTTTATTGTTGTCATGGTAATATCGATTTTACTTAAAACTACATTTTCACAAATTTCAATCCATAGCCAATTACTGGTAAAAATTTGAAAGCGGATCGGACAAGGAAAAACCACTTTTAAGTAGATGGAAAAATATCGGTATAGCCTCTGAAAAACTGTATCGAAACACCTTAAAAGCTGGCAATGTACTCGGCCAGTTGGAAAATCTGGACTGGACTCTGGACTGGACTGGACTGGACTGGACTGGACTAGACTCTGGACTGGACTGGACTTCTTTTTTGGGGGTTAATTTTTTTTTTTTTTTGGGGGGGGGGGTGGGGGCGGTTGTATTATTTTTTCTAGTCTGTAAAAAAATCGCGTTTTCAACCTCTCCCCAACAGGCTATAATTTTTCATTTGGGGCGGGGGGGAAGGGGGGTAGTATTATATAGACTTTAATTTTCTTTTAGTCTGTCTTTTAGTATTACATTGGTCGCTCTGTTTGACTCACGGCCGTCACGTTTCACTTGAAAGTTGAAAAAAATAGCCGCAGGAGTGGATGTTACGTCGGAACCGAGATACCCTAAAAATTATCTCGATATTTTTTGGGGTGTGTTAGATAGTAACAAAAACATGACCTGTTTCTTCTACGTACGTAATGATTTTATTCTTCGGAATCTAGTGCAACATTAGTAGCTGTGCTAGCAATAACGCACAGTGAATGTCAGATGTGCTTTTCTGGCTTTTGGTCACATGCAATACCACGTATGCCTGCAAAACAGTACACGCATTTCTCTTCCTGTCACCCTCACGGGGTCAGAAAAGGTCTCATAAAAGGCGAAGCCCTTGGACTTAAGAGAACTAACTCCTCAGCTAAATCCTTCTATGAGTACATCTACAACTTCAAAAAACACCTTCGCGCTAGAGGTTACCCTCACAATCTCATAGAAAAAATCACCTCTGAGATTAAATTTACCGAACGGAAGTCAGCTTTACAAAACAACAATGAAAATTCTGCCTTTCGTTACCACGTACCACCCTGCTTTGTAGCCTTAATATCAGGCCTTCCTAAAGGGCTATGGGAGAGGAGGTTTAGATGGAGGCGGGGGGAGGCGCATCTTAAAACCCCTCTCCCTTAGCCCCTTAGGAAGGCCTGATACTCAGGCTATTTGAAAGGGAAGGGAAAGGGGGTTTTGAGCGCGAAAGGAACGCGAGGGGGCCGCGCCAAAACACCCACTTTCCTTTCCCTTTCAAGCACCTGCCACGTAAGCAATAGACGGGTTATGCACCTATCAATGTAAATCCCGTGGGGGGGGGAGTGCGGGCAAGGGGAGGGGATTTGATGCCTGGGACTATCCCCGCTGTCGGGCTTTTGATCGTGTGAAGCGACCCCGGGGTCTGGACATTTGACTTTGACCGACAGAAGCCTGGTATCAATTCAGAAGCAGTTACCAAGTCCGTCCCTCGAGGCTTCCTGAAAGTCACGTTGTTGGAGAAAGGTATGAAGTTTTCATTTGTTTTAATCGCCATAATCCGGCCGATACTTTAAACTGTCATCTAAACAGATAATGTCTATTTTGAGGAAGTTTTTATGTTCAAGTTCCCACCTGATTGCAAAACTCGATTGAAATCGAATTCCACCATGAAAGTCAGAGGATTTTTTATGGGTCACTGATCCGACCTGTTCCGACATGTTGAG
Source organism: Porites rus (assembly GCA_964035705.1). Taxonomy (NCBI): domain Eukaryota; kingdom Metazoa; phylum Cnidaria; class Anthozoa; order Scleractinia; family Poritidae; genus Porites; species Porites rus. Next base: position 21,827,661 of record OZ037996.1, read on the forward strand.
CAGATGTTATAAAGCATTTTACGTTTTATTAATATTATATAGCACGGTCAAGTGATTTTGTTGTTCAAGATAAGATATGCTAGTGGAGAGAGAAAGTACTTAATTACGGCGAGTAATTTAATGGAGCTTCCGTTAACCGTAAATAAAAGTAGTAACAATGTGTTTGAAATGTTCTTTTATTCGTTTTATATAGTATTATAGCATTGTTTGTTTAGATTTTTTCCCCTGGGGTGGGGGCTTTTTGATACTTTTGATTGACCTTTCGTTTCCCACCCTGGGGAATTTGATCGAAAAATTTTAAAATTTGTCAAATCCCCACCCCTTGCCCGCACTCCCCCCCCCCCCACCCCCCCACGGGGTTTACATTGATAGGTGCATTAGTTCGGCTCTAGTAACTTCAGTTTGGTACTGAATGCAGACAAATCCAGCTTACATAGGCTTGAATTTAACAAAAAACGAGGCCCACGAAGTAGTATCCAGCGCATGTAAGAGAAACTAAATCTGAACAGTTCTTTAAGGAGCTTGACTTGATAGACTCCTGACGTTTAGATGATGGATTTATTTTTCAAAAATTTTAGCTGGTATTTCTATAGCTTTTTTTTTATCTCGATGGATGTTTACATCTTTTTCAGATGACTGATTTTCTTTTAGCCACTTTTCCAGCGGATGTGATCACATTCATTTATTTAATATCCCATGTCCAATCTGTACATTTTAATTTTTTTTTCCGTGGCGAAAGTGTGAATTAAGTCCCTTAATAGTTGTGTTTAGACTTAACAGAAAGTATTGGTTAAAAATTCCTTTAATTTTATTTTACAAAATGCAGAGAATCAGAGATAACTGGTAAAACTGGTTTTGCTATGATCTTCTTAGGTCATCATACTAGATTGATGATGAAAAAAGAAAAACACGGCGAGAAGCGGTGATAAACATGGTAAACCAAAGCTTTTTTTTATAAAACCTAACGTAAACTATGCCTCATTTTCAAAATTAATTGTGTTAATATCAAAATTTCAAAACGATCACAAAATTGTTTAATCTTGGCTATCACACCCTAATATCCCGACAGTACGCGTCCAAAAAAATCCAGATTGTTTGGACGGAACATACATTTGAAATAACTGGATTGATCCGTACAGCAGCTGCCTGCTGCTCTGATCTTCTTCCCAGTTTCAACGATTTCCGATAAACTCAGCGTCTCCTCTGAGTGGAGAAATGGAAAGACACGTCGCTCTTTAACGAGTGGTGGTTCATACTATTGCCACTTGTCAACTTACAATTATCTGGAATTTGATTCAAGAACATTCAGAAGACAATTACAAATTCTCAAGTGCTGAGAAGCGCGCTCTAAACACCAGCGAGCGGGAGCGGGTACTCCGGATTTCAAGTGACAGGGATGATCAAAAGATTTTTTCGGGTTTGAAATTTTCGATTTCAGGATTTGTTTTGGTAGGAAAATTTTGGCAAGTCTTTTTTGGCAGCTTGATTAAAGTAGGGATTGTTTTAGGTATTCAAAACAATCTGAAGCTTCATGATAGTTATATCATTTAACGCTTCCTGGAAATTTTTATGGCTCGGCACGGGATTTTTTTGCTGGTTAAATTTTGGTCCAGGAAGTTTTCTGGGTTTTGTTTGAACCCTAGAGATTTTTTGGGAGTTTTGATTTTTCCCCATTCGATCATACTCCGGATTACCCCCCCCCCCCCCTCCCCTCCTCCCCCGCCCCTCACTGGGCTCTAAACACACAGACATTGGACAACTTTAAATCGGTGAGAAAATCCAAGCGTTTTCGCTTCCTTACGGATTTAGGGTTACAATGGAACTTAAGTTTCATATACTACAATTCTTTAGCGGCATAGAACAAAGGAGGAGTATAAATAACTTTTGCCTGAACTAACGTCATTACTGATGAGCGAGCGCGTTCTTGCGATCGAAAAGCAGTTTCGTTAAATGAAACAAAAATCTGAAACTAGATTGAGATACCAATCTGAACGATCCAAGTACGCAGGTGGATCGTTCAGATTGCAATCTTAGATTGGTTTAGTCCTTGATGCAATGAAAAATCAAATTTCCTATCGCAAAATCCGGATTTAGATTGGTCAAAAGGAACGCAACGCAAAACCGTAACGTCTTTCAATCGTCTCCGCCTGTCCACAAGAAAACGCTTAAGCCATAGAAATACGATGGCATCCCTTACACGGCATGCGCTGTATGGTGTTACAAAAAATCTTCGTTGCTGCGAATGTCTAAATAATCAGGAAAACAGTTCCAATTTAGCTTGAAAAGTTTAATTTTCGTTGGGTATAACAGATAAATTGGTGTGAAGTGGGTTTGATCTCAGCCAGAGTGGTTACCAGACAAGGACTAACAAAACTCGCCAAGAGATCGAAGGCATTAAAAATCGAATTTGAACCACCAATTACTTGGTTTTAATTTTCTTGGAATTATTCAGTTGACCATAAAGTTGTAGTAATATCAAGCAACTTACTGGAATGGGGCACGTTATACTGTCAGACTTAATACACAGGGCCTTTTAACACCAATAAATATTCTCCAAAGGCATTTTAAAATTGCTGATTGCGATTTTTTATTTAAAAAAAAACAGTTACTATAATAACTGGAGAGTTCCATAAGCCACGGCTATGAGAACATCACAAATACAAGACTGTAGAATATGGATGAAACTAAGAAAGCATTTTTTTACATTGTAAGAAAAAAATCTCTTTCCATTCGTATCATGAAAAGTCATAGTCTTCTACAAGTGGTCATGTTCATCGTTTATTCCATCTTGATAATCATATACATCGAATGAACGACAAGTATGAAAGCAACATGCTTTAAACAAAACCTTTTAGAGTTGAAAACTTAAAAATGTTGTCAAAGCACCAAAAAACAAACAAAAGAGAAGAACAGGACCAAAATGTTTTTTTAACTTTAATGTATTAATTATTAATGTATATTTCCGCCTTGATCAAATCACACGAGGGAAATGCAACCAAGAAATAGGATTCACAGATTCACACATCCGCCGCTGTCACAGCTTTTTCGGCATCCCCGCGTTTTGGGCATCCCCATTCCCATATCCCTAGCGTTTTGGGCATCCCCTTCTCATATTACTGCAGCGTTTTGGGCATCCCCCGGTACCCTCCCGGGATGCCCAAATCCCTAGTGCTTTGGTCATCCATCCCCTCCAAAATAATTTTGGATTTCGCGGGAAAATCGAAAACCTTTTAGAGATGGATTCCGCTAAATATAGAAATCTTTTCCAGTATCTTAAAAATAAGGTTTACCCTGAAGGCTTCACAAAGCAAGACAAAACGACTCTTCAAAAATTCGCCAAAAAGTTCGAGTATGACTCAAAATTAGAGTCCTTGTTCTACGTGGCCAAGGAGAAGGATGGCACAGCGCTTCGACGACTTGTTATCACCGAGGAAGGTAAAGCGAGGGTCTTCGAAGAGTGCTACTCTGCTCCTTTTTCTCGACACGCCGGCCGCGATAACACTCTGAGGAAAATCAAAGAGGGGTTTTACTGGCCTGACTATCACTGCTTGCAGGATTTTATTCTAGACATGCCTTTCCCTTGTACTGCAGGTTTTTTTGGGGGGGGAATTGTCACCCCACCTCCCGTTATTTCTGATGATTTGAGGTCTCTGTAATTGTGACAGCCTTTCCTGTATCAAGTAGCGCTGCGGGGTTAAGTTGTACAGGCCTCAAATGTCATGAATACTAGGAATTCAACAACGCAAAACGCAGTTTTATTTATGTTTGCCTTTTGATTCCTTTGTTTAGTATTCTTGTTTTTGGCTGTTTGCAATCAGCTGCCGGCGATTGCGGCATTGCTTACTTGTAAACAGTACTATTAAATAAAATTGAAAGCTTCGCAAACAATGAAGTGTTGTACATCGTAGCGATGTTTACAGTTATGCGGTTGTAAATTTCAGTTTCGTCATGTTTTGAGCCAACATTTACTGCCTATGGGTTTTTTTTTCTCCGCAATTAACCCAGCGAAAAGTGTCAAACGATATAATTCTAACATGCATCTACACTATTTAGCCATAAATTCGTGATTAACAATCCCGACTTTTCCCCAGTCTGAAATAATTTAGGCAAAGTCGAAGCGATCAGCGTTTTGGGCATCCCCCACCAGGGATGCCCAAAACGCTAGGGATATGGGAATTGGGACGCCCAAAACGCGGGAATGCCCAAAACGCTGTGACACCGCCATCTTAATTTTGCATTGTGAGAGAAACCTGGGGAGAGTACAAAAACACGACGGGGGGACCGCCGAGGGTCCGTCGAGGATTTCGAGGATGATCGTCGGAGATCGGAGATTGTGAGCTGGATGGCAGGGTGCGTTTGGAGAAAAATGTGGGCTAAGGTTTTTTTTTTACTTGTTTGTTTGTTTAGCAGTTTCAAAGGAATTCAATTGCTGTACTTTTAGTGCATTTACTTTTATTTAGCCTCTCTTCCGATCCTTCTATGTGTACTGAAATTGTTTTTCAGATAAGAGGTTTATATAGGGAAAGACAACAAGAAACGCGTTTGGGGTGGTGGGGGCTGTTTTCGTTGACCATATTCCTGCAGGCTGCAGCCCCATGAGTTATTTTTTCAAGTTTTTTAGGCAAGCAAGGCCAAGCCCGAGGCAGGTGTGGAGCACAGGGGTGGAGTGAAAAGCAAGGACTTTGATCAGATCGATCAAAAACGGTCCCCGGTTACCGATGAAATAGAACATAACGCATCCATATCTGACTCTGTGCCAGTTGGACTTTGACTGTTGATGTTTTCCCGGGTTTCTTGTCCTTCAGAGAGAATTCCATTATTTTATAAATACGGTTCTCAGTGACAATGGACTGATTGTCAGTTGTACTATAAGTTATGTTAAACTGGTTGCTACAAGGATGATGAAATCTGCTTTCAAACGTTTGCTCTACCAATCCCGGCGTAACCACTCGAACTAAATTAAACGTTTTTTAATCGAACTTAATCGAGCGATAATGTTCGATTAACGTGGCTAAATATCATTTAGGCAAAGTTAAACTCGAGCGAGTTGGCCAGCGGTCTTCTCCCACTTCAGTATGTGACCTACGGGGCGGCCCGCGGGGAATTGCAGGGCTCCTTGTGTGCCCCTTTTGCTAGTGTTGCTTTGCATTGTAGCTTTGCTTGCTGATCGTAGCGGATCATTTTTAGCCTTCATGCGAATCATTGCGGACTCCTCCTGATTGTAGCGGATCAATGTTTGCCTTCTTGCGAATCATTGCGGATTCTTGCTCCCTCTCCTCCCTCCCTGCCTGGTGGTTTGGTAAGTATTGTCTCAGGTAAGTATCTCCACTGAATTTATTCAGTGTGACGGTGCTCATCATTAGTGATGAGTTTAAAGTTCGGTGATCGAAAACAATCGAACTCTCAGGAAAAAAAAAAAAGAATTAGTAATTAAATCGAACGCGAACACGAAAATAAAACCGCGGGAGGAAAGTTTAGTTGCGTACATCTCACTTTCGCTTCTTCCCCGCTATCTGAGAGCCTGGAACATGTGGAACAGGCTACAATTACTAGTATTACTAGACCTGAACTGTGCACATTTTCGCCAGGCACTAAAATGACAGAACGAAATCAGCTTTCATGTCAGGTCCCTGACTTTACCCTGGATACCAGAGGTATTCTCGGTCACTATTGGCGAGAAGTATTTGAAAAGCATTTTCTGGAGTTTTTTTCTCGCCTCTTCGGGACACGCTTTGGCGGCTTCGCGGCACAATTCCGTCCCCTCTTAAGAAAAAAACCTCTGACAAACAGGTTAGGTGCATTTTATACTGCTATTTTATGCTACTGCCTTTTTTTAAAAGCTTCGCATTGTTGGTTTGCCTTTTTTGTATACATGTAAATGTTTTATGTTTGATCCTTACCAGATGAACGACTAAACGAAATTCAATGCGATTCTCTGAAGATTATTTGATTATTAAATTCTTGTCAGAGTGGATCCAAAACCTCTAACGGATTTAAATCAAGCTGATCCCTGCATGATATGCTAACGAATTTGAACGGGGTTTCTAAAATCTCTGGGGGTCCAAATCAGTTGCGATTGAAAGACGATGTTGCGGTTCTCTTCCACAGCTCGCCTTCCACGCACCCGCACTTGTCACCAGAAACGGTGCTCTGACCTTGAAAGGAACACATTCTATTTTCATAGTATCTTTTTCAAAGTTCATAGTGTCTGCTCTGAAAGTGGCGTGGAGAGCGGCGCGCGAGCGGGGTGGGGGGGGGGGACAATTATGCATCGCCTGCCTTGAGCTGCAGCAGTCTAAGCACACGCAACTGAAGCGTACACTCGAGGATGATTCATACACGGTGCCGTTGCTGATGAGTAATCAGCAAACTTCAAATTGAGCTTTTTAACGGAGTTTGTATCTCTTCTGTGATGGTCATGGCCGCCAATGATAAACAACTCCTGCCCTCCATCAGTCCCACCCAAAACCACGGCCGCTGCTGCTCCACTGCGAGGATCCATCGTGTTGCGGATGATCAACCAAAGATTCAAATCAGGATTGTACTTCTCAATGGAGTCCAGAATACCAACACTGTTACTGCCTCCGATGACGTATATGCGATCGCTAAAGGTAACTACTGCGTGATTCATCCGGGACTTGTTCATGCTGCTCATGTCAGCCCACTTGTTAGTCATGGGGTCGTAACACTCGACGTGCTCGATCTCCGAGATCCCGCAGTAACCACCGACAGCGAAGAGACGTCCTTGCAGAGACGCCATTCCAAAGTGGCTTCTGGGTAGGCGCATGTTTGCCACTTGGGTCCACTCGTTTTTGATTGGATCATAACGCTCCACGCTTTTAAGCACAGCTCCGTTGTGAGATCCACCGGCGGCATACAGCCATCCCTCAAGTACAGATACCCCCAGAGCACCTAACAAAAGTGACAAAGATAATAGACACGGTCTTAGTACTTGTTAGAGATGGCCTGCAATTAAGCTTGGTAGAGTGCTTGATCGATTGATCCTCTTTACGTTATGTGATCAAAGAAAGTGATAAAGTATTTTAGGCTAAATTTAATTTTCCTGTTTATTTCTGGTCTTTTTCTACGTTTTGACGAACTGAAAAATATCTATCCTCTTTCGTAATTAATTAACGCACAGTAAAATGTAGCTTTAGAGGGTGTAATAAACAGCGTCAGTCTTCTTCTATAATCATTCTATAAACAATAAAGATTTTCTTGTAGTCAGCGCCCACCGGGGAATTGACAAGCCGAGACATACCCAATCACTTTCTCATGGTGTTGGTCTGCGACACCTGCAAGTATTGCCTATATCATAAGTCAGCGAGTATAGAATAATAGCTTTCTTCATGAGACCGAGCAATGTAAACGAGTAAGACTTAATTAGGTGCTTTGGAACTTCTCTACAAGACTTCTACCCGATTTTGAGTGTATGCGTTTTGTGGTTGTTGTTGTTTTAAATTTTTTGTTTTTCTTCTGCGAGTATACTTATTAACTTTTTACAATGCTTATTTCAGCTTGATCAGTGGTAGTCACCTTTGCATTTGTTTAGTGAAGCAACAGAATTCCACTGGCCCGCACAAGGGTTGTAACTCTCCACGGTCCCTAGGTCAGTGTACTCCCTGTTCACTCCTCCCACGGCATACAGCTGACCATCTAGAAACGCGCAACCAGCGTACTTGCGTGGAATTATCATAGGTGCGATTGCGCGCCATCTCTTTTCGTTGAAGTCAAAGAATTCTACGTCGTTTAAAACCTTGCGATTTTCTGAAATTAAAACAAAGTGGCAGTAAAGAGTCGACACTAAGTTAAAGCTTGAACCAAGAAGATTAACTCTTTTCTTAGATCTTTATTTACAAAACCAGAACGGTGCCAAAGAATTAATCGGATTGAATACAAGTACAGACTAAACATGATATTTCGGGTATAAGGCAAGAGGACAGGAAAAAATTTTGATAAACTAAGGAACCATTCATTATCTATGCGAGGGGGTGGGCTGGAAGAATCCATCAGTAAATATAACAAGCAGTTATGACCCCTTCCAGGAAAGAAAACAAACGGCATGGCCCCTCTAAATGTACTTTTCAACGCATTTCTTTGAAAATAAAACAAAATTGTAAAATCAGACATCCCCACTGTTGTATGTCAATTTCCTCATGACCCGCATCGCACCGTCCTAAATTTGTCGTGACCCCCCCCCCCCCCTCCCCGCCCTTATTCTTGCTAGCCCACACCCTGACATAAATAATGAATGATCCCCAAATTATAACGTTCAGTCTAACTGATAACAGATTATTTGGCTCTTATCGTGCAGGGCTAACACCTGTTACTGGCCTGCTAGCCTACTGTAGGTGGCAGTTACTTGAAGGACGGAAAGAGAGAAGGCAAATTAAGGCGCAAGAGCACGCGAAAACGCTGACAGGTAGACTGTGAGAAACATATTTGCGGTCGTCCCTTCTCTACACCCCAATTTCTTCCAGTTCAAGGCAACCTCTTGTTCAAGGTTAATGTACATTTTTCTTTGCGACGAGTGTTTTAGTGTATTCAGAACAGGACTGGGGTCAATTCAGTCAATTGAATGAAATGGCTACACTTGTATTAAATTACTCTTGTAAAAGCTTGAATTGAACCCTGGTCTAGAAGCTCTGTCAGGTGCCAAGGCTTATTATGGTACCAGCCCCCATAGATTCTGCGGTTATTTCATGTGTTAACGTAAAAGAAGGGTTAGAGGTTAATTACTCTTAAAGGCTTAAAAAAAAACTTCTCCTCGATCTGCTTAATCGCTCGCCATTAATCTCTCTCCAAGGTTTAGTAGTGTTCTGCTTCCGCAACGTCATCTGTTACGAACCATTTTGCAAGCAAAGTAACATACTTTTCATTATTTAATGGAGTTATACTTGTAAAGATATCCGTTCTCTAAGAAGCCACTAGGAGGTTCATATCATAATACCGCCTTGCTTTACGGTAATTCACATCCTGAAATAAGACCCTGCATTGGTTTTCACCGGGCTATTGAAGGTTGAATTTTTGAAGCAAGGACCGGATCCTAATAAAAGATCTAATCAGCAATGAGTGAGAAGCAAGAAAGAAGCAAGAAAAAGATGCAGGGCTGATTTTACAGTCGAAAAAATATATATATTTACCAATATTTCGGAAGGCACGGCCTTTCTTCTTCAGGGTCGTACATATAATGAAAAGGTTAAGCTAAGACGTTGCAATTTGAAAATAAAAGAAGGTTGCGCGGATATGTTAACCTGCGTCACAGACACTCTAGACCTTCTGTATAAACTATACAAATAGTTCAGACAATGGGTGGGCCGGCTGCAACTTAGGCTAAGGTATGTGTAGGAACGCAATTTCATAAAGGCTGACTCAGTTTTATATTCGCACATAATCTTACAATTCAGAATCATGCTAAAACTGAGAGAAAATGGAAAATTTTATGATTGGTCGGCGGTACAAAATTCGTTTGAGGGGACGTAACGACTGTTTTGTGCCAATAAAAGCCGCTAATTAAAATTCCTAATACACATATAGGAAGTCGATAGATTTGTATCAGGGCTGAAAGACTAGAATCCATAAAATATAACAACCAACTAATAAATTACGACCAGTTTAGTAATAGTTATAGACACGTTCGGCATCATTGCTTGGACATCCTGTTTACGGTTTCTTACATGTAAATTGGTCTAACAGACGCAAAATGATTGGCCGAACGAATCCGCAAGCGATCATTTTGGACTGTAAGTGCTATATTTGAACATACGTATTACAATCAATCAGAGTTCAGACCTGTCTTTGAAAATAGTATATATCTATAGGCGCCTATTAAACTCCTGTTATCTATCATGAATAATCCATTTCTTATGTTCCCAAAAGTTTTGTCGACTTTTTCAAGGTTAATTTTTGTTGTTTAAACGTTTGTGATCATGCTCTAGAGACGTGTGTTTGACAACCAGCTGTGATTTTGTCGTTCATAAGGCAGTAATTTTTCCACTGAAGGCCACTGGTTCATTGCGAATAAAGGCGTATAATTGACGCCATAAACAAAATGAACCATTCGCCAGCTGTGACACAGCCCCTTTTCTTACATATATTCCAGGGCATAAACGGATTCTTCACGAGTCAGCTCAGTTGTCAGCTGTTCTCGCCCTTACCTCACGGTTTCAATTGCAGACTAGATTCTCACCCTCTCTCTCCCCTCGTCGCTACTTTAGTGACAAGTTTGCATGTCTTTTTTTTTATCTTAGTTCGCTGAAAAATGTCTCAATTCAATGGTACTTTCATTATGTTTAAAAGTGGTCTGACAGTATATTCCTCTTCAATCTAAAGATTTTTTTTCTCCACCGATACCGCTTTTGACCAAAAAGATAAGTTAAAATGTTAGGCGAACGTCGAATTTTACATGTGCCGAACTTATTGTGAGAATTAAAAAATGCATGTGAAGTGCGACGTTTGAATCAATTAAATTCGACCGTTTATTAAATTAACTGCGACGTTTGCCGTATCTGGGGCCCAGTTCAAACGTCGAACTATAATGGTTAAATACGGTATTTGATTCAAACGTCGAATTTAACTCTCTGAATTCTGTCGAATTTAACTCTATTCGTTGTCAATATTCCCAATAATGTAACTATAATAATTTACTAAACTTCATACATTAAGTTCGACAGATGTGAAATGCGACGTTTCAATCAAAAGTCGAACTCAAGTTGAATCCTCGACTGTTCGTTTCAGTCGCAGATACGTCAAACGTCGCATTTAATTTAAACAGTCGAATTTAATTGAGTTTTTTTTTTATTTGGATACGTCTGCACATCCAAAAGTCCCCAAATCCATGCCACGGTTTTATTTTAAGCCTGCCAATTGTTTAACTGAAAATTCTAGATAGGAAGTCCTGTATTATTAGTCTCGCCATACTTGACACGTCTTATCTTATATGCATTTTTTCGTTACACATACATTGTTCATGACGACATGTTGGGTATCTATGACATAGCCTGAGTATCAGGCGTTTCTGGGGAAAAGGGGAAAGATGGAAGCGAAAAAGGGAAGGCCTGATACTCAGGCTATCTATGACAATGCGTGATACACAGATTTATACCCAGATCAGATCTAAGCAGAATGGGCTTGAATAGTTTTTAACTGCATTCTATTCGTTATCGTGCTTGATTCCTGCTGTATTAGCATTGGTGACTTGACAAGGGACTGTCTCGTCTTTTCTAGTGTTGGGTGCTTCGAGGGCGGTCATAGACTCGGCTGCCTCATCAACAAACTTACCGAGTAAAGACGGCAGTTTTCGCAGGTTACGTGAAGTCTCAAAAATTACACTGTTTCTCAGGAAGATTTCACGAGCAGTCAATCATTTTCAAAACTCATCTACGAAAGTTGTCGACTGAGGAAAAATTGGTCGGACTCTGTCTTGAGTAACGGATCAAGCGGGTAAAAGTGGCTTACGGGCCTCAACGTGCACATTCACGCGACCATTTCTAATTTCGATATCCTGAGGTAATTCACGTATTCGCAAAAAAAATGCCGCTTATTCCAAGATCACCATGTCGAACTTTTTGCCGCGTGCATGATCTCTTAAAAATTTGTTCCACAATTTATACTACACTGTATAATAAAGTGACAAAAAATAGCGACACCCAGGAGATTAGGAGGCATGCATCATCTTTACACGCCTCTGTTAACGTCAAGGTCAATTGCACTTTCGAGATACATCAGACTTCCTGTTTACACTCAATATTTGACGCAAAATTACAGGATGATTAAAATTTATTATTTAGTTAATGAGAAATAAGAATATTGTTGGGAAAATCCAATCAACGAGACCGATCATGTTCTTTCTGCAAGTATATTCAATCGCCATAGTCCGACCGTTATTTGCATGTGCTAAATATACATCTCATCCCATAAATACCCACCGATTTCCTCAGGCTAGGTTGTTACCTGTAATTAGTGGTCGAAGTGTTTTTCGACCTTTTTCAGTTCAGAGCACAGATATCCACTTTCGTCTTCCTCCCTGTATCCGGCTTTGCAACCTACGCCAGTCACTTTAAAACACTTTTTCAAAAAAATAATCAGCTGTTGTTGTCGTTTTGTTTTTGTATTACCGTATTTATTCGATTAACCGCCCTGGGCGCTTATTAAATTTTTGGACATTGAGAGTGGGCGCTTATTCGAGGTAGGTGCTTATTCGAGGCTGGGCGCTTATTAAATTTTCACCATTTTCAGCAAGTGTAGTATGTTTATTGTGCAACAATACAATAAATGGTAATAATAAAACGCGAAGATGTAATAAAGCAAGGTTTCTGTAAAATACTCTGAAGAAAACTCCGTCTTCGGGCAAGTCTCTTATTAGTACTTATCAAGTACTTATTTAATGATTTTTGGGTGGAAGGGACCAGAAAGGGAGGGGGGTGAGGTGGGTGCTTATTTGAGTTTGCGTTTGAGTTTGAGGAGGAGGGAGGCGGGATGGGAGTGGGCGCTAATTCGAGGCTGGACACTTATTAAATTTTTCTGCCTTCAGGATGGGCGCTAATTCGAGGTTGGGCGCTTATTCGAATAAATACGGTATTTCTTTCAATACCTACCTTCGCCTCCAACAACGTAAAGTAATCGGCTTAGTCTGTCGCGAGGGATCGCACGCGGGATTCGGTTCTTTGTTCTCCTCTCAGGAATAAGATGATAGTCTATCGCTTCGAGAACAAACTGTCTGCAGGTTGCGCTAGCCATGATTAGCTCCTCTCTTGCCGCTGTATCCATCAGAAATTTTCGCGTCATCAAAGGAAATCGGACATGCTCCAGTAATTCCTCGAGATTTACAAGTCTATTGGCCAAATCGTATTTGACCCAGTCAAGAGCACCGAACAATGCGGCGCTCTCGCATGGGACGTTTAGTTTATCGTGACAAAGAAGTTGCACCATTTGCTTTAACGACAACATATTGAAATCTTCCAGTTTTAAAATCGCCGTAAAATTTGCGCGAATAAAGTTTTCGGCCAGGTCTACTAGCTCTGAACAGCCGTGTAGGTCCGCCAAGTTCCATATCTCGATGCTATTATCGACGTTGATACTGTTTCGGAGAAAATCGTAACAGGCGTTTTCTACGGTTGGAAACTGAAGCAAACTGGCCGCTGACAAAACAGGATGGATGTTCGAAAACGTGATTCCCAGTGAAGAAGTGTAGGCGAAATCTATTAAACTTCTCAAAGCTGGCGACTCAACTCCTCTTATTGTTATATTTTTTTGATGGCTTTCTTTCATATCTGTCAGAAACATCGCTCGGAAGTAGGCGCTAACAGAAGCCAAAACAAGGCGGTGAGCGTAGAATTCTTCTCCATCGTCTGTTGAGAGAACCACATCACAAAAACTCTTCTCTAGGCGAAAATCGTTCATCTTTTGAAGAGCATCGGTCGCTCCTTGATCGTCTTTGAAATCGTAGAACACGTTTGTACCATCCATTGTGCCGGGAGTTTATCAGGTACCGTTCAACCAAAATAAAGCGTTTTTTTTAAAAGAACGGCTTATAAACAAAGGCTGATCGTCTGTCAAAGAAAATGAAATTCAGATTAGCTTTATTCGTCCCAGTTTATACCAGTAGGAGAAAGCTTTCAATTTCCTCGTCCTTGTCTTCAGTATCGTCACAAAAGAAATGTTCGTTTGACGCCAATTGTTGCCCTCGTGTCGGACTCGTGCTTCACAAAATTAGGTTCTTTTCATCTCAGATGCATAATTCTAACAACTTGTATTGTTTCAGAAACTTGACAGTTATTCAATCGCACGAAAGATCGGAACAAGGAAAGCCTCAAGGAGCGTTTAAATGTGATTGGCTGGAGCGACGTTGACAAAATTTTCATTGGCCAATTTTTGCCCGTAAAAGCAACAGGTTGTTGAACGCTGTAAAACTTGTAATTTCTTTGTATGGTGTGTTTGTTTGGGTGACTTAGATTCCGCTTTTATGTTAACGCAACCAAAATAGAATTTCTTATCAAGTAGCTGTCGATATTACCTATACACTTTAAGCCGTGTTGAAGTATTTAATATTCTATTCCTAGCTTTAATAGTTCTTTTTTGTATATTTTCTCACGCGCCGGTTCTGTATTTTAGTTCGGTATTGAATATTCGACCACTTCCATCTTATATAATGGAGCACACAACAGTGAATAAGATATACCTATATTATTTCCATCTATTTTAGTATTATTATTTAATGAGCCTTTTATAACAAAAATGTTCGAGTTTCTCATTTACAATTTCCTTTACTCCGATAAACAGGTATTATTTATTCATTTGCTTGACCTTGGTTTTATATAGACCCTATCATTGTTTTATAAATCGACCTTATTTATTCCCACAAAAGAATAACAAGCGCGAAAAATATTCAGACATATAACTTATTACCAATACCAATTGTCTTTAACCAGTGCTTTGTTGAGATGAAAGATTTTAGCGAACATCGCTTTACTTTGTCCGAATTTGTATTACAAACAGATGGGCAAGTAGAGCTACTTATTTGTTGTCAGTAGTATTATAATCTTTAGCTGATCAAAAGGTCTCCGAAACGAAATTTATCTGTGTTCCGTGATATTCGTTAGAATTATTCATTATTATACATCAAGCCCACAGACTAGGTTTTCTGTGAAAGATACTTTCGAAACAAGGCCATTTTTCTTAATTATGTCCTCGTTTCATAGCCTTTAAGCTTCCCGGCGTTAACTTTACGTCAGTCTCGAGAACCGAAGCTGACCACTGAAACGCAAAGCAAACTCAAGGTCAATCTAGGACCTTGAGAGATAATATTACTGTATTATATTTTTCCACTTTCAGTGGATTACTATCTAATTCCATTAGCAAACACCGCTAAACTGCCCCTGATGCCTATGCGGTTACAGGATAACTGATTTTAGTGATTATCTCGAGGAAGTGAATTTAACCCAGACGGTTTCTTTTATGGCTCGGAACTTGAAAGAGAACGAGGGAGAGCTCATTTTGATATTTGTTCAGTTGAATTATGCATACAGTAATATCTTACAACTAACTGCTTGGAGCAACACCAATTGTAATTGCACGAATTTAGGTTCATCCGTCGTCTCTTCTTTTGACGTCGGTAACCTTTTCACTCTAAGACATGATTGGTCACTCTAACTTACATACATACATTTTATTTTATTTTGTTTTGATGTAAAAGTACAATAACATGCCCGCGGTAACTCAGCTAATCTAGGCGGGTCATGTTTACAGGAAATAAGTACAACTAAATACAGCTAAAAGTAACAAGAGAACTAAAGAAACTAAAATTGACAACGATGACTAGAGACTACTGATAAACTAATGGTATTACTAATAATAAATGACAACAGTTATGACAAGAGACTTTAACTGATACATTAAACGATATTAATGATTACATATCAACTAAGAGGGAAATAAATTCAACTTACCTTTTTGACCGATTTCTGGGAGATCAATATAACAGTCTTCTGAAGCTAGGATCTCAAAAAATGTTTGTTTTTATTTTCCTCTTAAAGGCATTTTTTGAGAGTTTTCTTAAAGATACCCATGATTACAATGTGTTTCCCAGAGGACGCAAGTTTTTCAATAGTCTCATAAAAATATGATTGAAAGATTTCAGGTGAGTTATGCTGTCTATAAAAGATTCCACAAATAACATTTTTCTTATTCACAAAGGAGAACTCAGTCCACAATACCTGAAAAGCTTCATTAGAGGTCTTTTCTAAAATACGATAATCAAGCCATTCATCAATAAACATTCCTACACCCACAGACGCCAGAGGTGTTGGAACATATTCAACTACGTAGCTAGGTATATGTTCTGTGCACATTTGTGAATTAGCATTGGTGAATTTTGTTTCAGTTACTCCGATGACATTAAAAAGAAAATGTACTTCATGCAAAAGTTGAGTTTGAAGATTTTTCAGGTTACGATTAAGGCTGACGACGTTGTTATGAAAAACAGAAAAGGTAGAGATAGTCTCATCTTTTGACAACTTCGTTCTCATTTCCTTAAAACTATGGGGGGAGAAATATCGACTAGTTATTCTGTTAGAGGAGTAATTAGTGTGGTTCAAATTTATATGTTCTAAGGTTGTATTTATGAAAACAAATCTAAGTCATATAAGCTAGTAAGGTTGTCTAATTCCTCTTTAGTTTTACATGTGGTCGACACTGAATTATTAAACTGGCCATGAATTTCTGCCTAACTTCTAAATCTGTGGATGAAATATTATGTGATGTTACAATATTCAAATAACACCCGTCTTCAGCAGAAGATTTGCATGGTTGGTGCAATTTATTTCTTAACATTTTACAAAAAGGACAAGTTATAATTTTGTAAAAAAATGTCCACTCGCCACTGACTCTAAGGGGTGAAAGGGGTAAGTTAGCGGGCTCGAAGGGGACGCTGTTGAGCCGGTCTTGCATCAGATTGCAGTTCGGCTGACTATGCATTGGTTTTCACCAGGCTATTGAAGGTTGCGCGGATATGTTAACCTGCGTCACAGACACTCTAGACCTTCTGTATAAACTATACAAATGGTTTAGACAATGCGTGGGCCGGCTGCAACTCAGGTTCATTACATTGCAGGTGTTTTTTTTTACGAAAACATTCAATTTATCGCTTTGTCGCGTTCTTTTTCATCACCTAATGCTAAACAGGTGCAGAACAGACATTCAAATTATTGTCTCTCACTTAAGATGGGTGCAGGTAACGACTGTGTTGGACAATCAATTCTCAATTTTTTAAAAGTTACAGGTGCTAATGAATCGACAATGAAGTGATATCAGCATTGTAATCAGATGGTCTGCATCTGTAAGAGGCTCCCACGCCGACGTTTGTAGGGTCTCGTCACGCGTTATGAATTGTGGTTTTGGTGGCCTTTTATAGTAAAATTTGACACAAAACGCAGAGTGCGGACTATGCTAATTAAAGAAAAAGAGTGCATAGACAGGGGCAAATCCACGGAAAATTTCGAATTAGGCTCTGGGAGAAAGAAGAGCTTTTAGGGCCTCTCTGTCCACAAAGAAAGGGCATAGAAGGCAGATTCTCAGACTGGCAAGTTTTAAAATGTCTACACTCGATTTTAGATAAAAAGGAGTGGAAGCGGCCCCTTGAAATAACCCCTTGTATGCGCCCCGGGGGGGTACTCCTGGGAATTCTTGGTGGGGGTGTACCGCCCAGTTCTTCAAATCCTGTCCCGATTTCAAACCAAAAATGTAATTTTCCACACCCGTTTTCAGACTAGACCTCTAAAATCCATACTTGTTTTCTGACCTGGCTTTTAGGCAGAAATCATGTTATTATTACGTAGATTACAGCGCAAACAACAAAATTATTCAAATCTATTTCGAATTGGCATATTTCTCTTTCTTTCCTTACTCATTTGGAATTGAAACAATAAATACATTCATAGTTCCCTCAAAAAACATACCCGATTCTAGACCAAAATGGGCAAAGTGTATACCCGTTTTCAGACCAAAACGGCGCAAAAACCCTACCCGATGGGGCGGCACATGCGTATATAGCTTATATAAGGGAGTACCTCCCTCCGGGTATGCGCTTGCTGATAAATTCAGCTATTTAACCCCGAGTGAAGAGCAAACAAAAGTGGCAGGAAAAGTTTGAGGCCATTTTAACAACCATTTTTGTTAATTCGGTTTCGTCTGTCCACATGCATGCAGATTGGCCTTGAACTAACCAAAAATTATTTCTTAACTCCTCCCAATGCCGAAGACAAAGTAGTCCCTTTGGCGATTTTAAGGGGGTAGCCTAGTTCGCTTTTTGGCGGAGGCATCGATTTTTTTATTATGTCGATTCAGAAAGGAAATAAATTAGGTAGGAAGGTACGTACATATAGCAGTTAGTCCGCTAAAGAACTTACTAAACTTACTAATTATTCATTTCATATTATAAACTTAATCAACCACCAAATCCAATATTTTCCAATTTTCCAACATTTTAAACATCTTCCCTAATTTTTGTACACTTAAAATCATTCGGAAAACGGTCCAAAACCTGTCAAAAAATTATTGAATCAAGGACTCCAAATTAATGCAGTCATGTTTTGATTGAATTAAATCTTGCCTAGATATTTAATGACCGAAAAACAATGCTTTTAACCAGACCGCCTCCTTAACCTGATCTAAACCAACCCTTGGAGATCTTGTTTGCTGAATCAGTGTTCAGTCAATTAATGCACGCAGCTTTGAAGGTAGGAATAACTATTACCTTTTTCTTCTACCACTCTTAGACTTCCTTTCGGTCAAGTAAATATATTTCAGTGTGCTTGTTTGGAGAAACAAAATATGTTTCCGATTCGTATAAGTTGGGCTTACGTCGTCTTCGGCAGCTTCCTTTCCGGAGTAACACGGTCAAATATCAGGTTCGCTTTCAATACCGCACACTACAAAACAACAAATTTCCTTGATTATTGCAGCTGGTATTTTCAGGAGATTTTAAGAGGCAGTGGCTAAATTACGTACTTAATTACGCACTAACGTTAACTTCCGACAATTTTTTTTTTCTTTTAAGCCTGGGGTTATACATCTTCTTAACGCTTTTTAAGAGAGCTTATAGACAAGGAGATCCGCTACATAGTGGAAGCTAAATGGGGAATGTATTTTTTCATTTTGTTTATTTTTATTTTTATTTTTTGGCATTTTTTTGCTTACAGTAGGTAGATGGGCCTATGACACTCAGGCTGATAGTCAATTCGTGCAAAACCCTTTATTTAAGTGACATTCTTGACATTTTATATTAGGTTTTTATTGAAGAATTGTTTTATGCTTAGTATTTATACTCTGAAACAGACACTTACTTTTTGACTTGATAATGAACGTCGAAACGTCGTTGTTCTTAACTTTTTTGATATCAGAAACATTTTAACGCAGTATTTTTTATCCAAAACAAGGAAAATTTCTGGTCTTCTTAAAATCTTTTTAGGTTATATTAAGCCTCTCAGTAGTCAGTCTTCTTTGAAAATTCCCAAATAGGAACAGGTTCTAATTTCACTGGAAGTTGGTTCCGAGACTCAAAAGCCCCATACTGAATGCTTGTTATGTGGTGGTGGTTCGACACTGGCTAAGGAATAACATGAGCTAATCCCTCTGTAAAGCGCTATACAAGTGAGTTTCTATACCACTTCACAATCCTTCAACTTACCACAAATTAAAGCGCAAGTCTAATCAACCAGATGAAACTGATCCAATCAAGCTTTTTTAGTGGCACTACTACCAAAAACAAAAACGCAAAACTTCGACTCTCGTATACTTCAAGCATACAAGAGTCGACATTTGGCTGAGTGTAAGTTTATGTTTTCTTTAGAAATTCCAGGTCAGACGGTTGGGTAGTAGAACAGCTTGTTAATTCTCGGCAAAATTATGCTTGTGACGTCCTTTCTAATGCACATAAAACGACCTTTTTGCTAAAGGAGAATTCACTTCAGTTGGACTGCCCTTCGAGTGCCTAACTTCAATCTGCCTCCAGAAAACCGCACCGCATTAAGACAGCCCTCATAAAAGTCCAGAATGCGGACATATTGATGATCAGGAGCCGTTAGCAAATAGCTCCACCGGTATTTCTTACTCTAGGTGACACCATAGAACATGCTGTGAAGTCTTTTGTAGGTTATTTTCAGTGTATTTTTAGTTTATTTCATGTTTGCACTTGACGTTTCACTCGTCCCTAGAGTTTTGTTATGATCAGTTTAAAGATCAAAGTTAATTCGTATTTGTATCGTCTGGTTTTCAAATTCTATGACCTTTTTGAGTAGTTTTTCAACTTGAATGTCATTTATTAAATTTGAGTGTCATTCCTTGAAGCGGGCACGTTTTGGTTTCATCGCTGACCTTGATTGTTACCTACGTAAGAGTTCCTGTTGTGGTTTAAGATAGAGCCTCGTGGGTTTAGCTGTCACTCTTACATTGGTTTTCTTGTACTTGACATTATTAACCCTAAAGGTTTGTTTATTCCACTTTGGTTATCAACGGGAAACTCGCTTAAGTCATTAGGTAAAGCGTTTGAAGTTCTCATGGTCAGCAAGCCCGAACGTACCCACATTCAAGTTATTAAGGGTTCTAGAAAGGATTAAATTAACTGCAAAAACCGTGGGCAAAGATCCTGCTAGTTGTCACGTTGGATCTCTGGAAAAGATATCTAATCAGGGGCACCCATCGGCAATTTTCGGGAAAATATCTGTTCGGAAGACGATTTGAGATCTAGAATTTTCGGAGCATTGGTTGTAAAATTTCTTGCTTGCCTGCCTCTCCTAGGATTTTCGAACATCTACAAAATGGTATAATTACCCATTTTTAACGGATTTTGGCCTTAAAAAAGGCCACCTAGAATTTTCGGGAGCCTTTTCCTGGCTGAAATTTTCGAGAAGGTAAGTTTTTCTCCCTATAATTTTCGGATCACTAGA
This sequence comes from Porites rus, assembly GCA_964035705.1. Classification (NCBI taxonomy): domain Eukaryota; kingdom Metazoa; phylum Cnidaria; class Anthozoa; order Scleractinia; family Poritidae; genus Porites; species Porites rus. The sequence goes on from OZ037996.1 coordinate 21,848,102, forward strand.
CTTTCAACTAGGAAATCCGAACAGATGGAAAGCTTTTAGGGGATAAAAATATGCCTATATCTACCGTTTGAATACTAAAATACGTTCAACGATGCTATGTTAAGAGTGATTTTCTGTAAAATTCGAACTTCGGCCTGACACGGTACCTCATCGATTTGGCTGATTTTTGGCATGTAGTCTTAGAATGGTGTCCTAAATACTGAATGCATATTCTAAGGTTCGAATTCTCGTTGGTTTCAAAGATACAGGAATGACAGTTTTGACGAGGCCTCGACCGGCCGCCATGTTGGTGAACTGAAGGAGATTTACAGTAATTAATTCTAGCCTTATCATTAAAATAACTTAATCGTGACTCATACAGTTGCAAAGAACTATCCTTCCTCCTTTCATTTACCTACTCTTATCTGAAAATGGTTAAGCCTGAGCTACGAACGGCTATAACTGCTCACAGCACTTTTTCGGTACTTAAAAGGTACACAAATTTGGTAGAAATTGGAAGGCCAATATCACCCATGCCACATCGATTTAGACTAAGCCATTTTAACTAAACATAGTTTGTTTATAGCTAAGTTAGATTGTTGAATAAAATAATTGGGCAAATGCAACGGAACGGAAATATGATTGCATGAATGCGCAGTGGTTCAGCCACTTGGCCGCTAAAACTTCAAAACAAAATTCGGTGAATATTTGAAAAGAAAATTCTTTAAAAATTTATCGTGCCTCTTAAACCCTATCTATCGCTTAAAAAACCCTCCCTTTTAATGTAAACAGATGATCTTTTGATTCTGATCTTGCGAAGAGCAGAAATATGCGCTAAAATGAAAATTATAAATTTTGTTACACACGGTACTAGCTCAAGTTCGCTCTTCGATTTCCCAGACCAATCGGGAGCCGCTCGTGTACTGCACAGTTACAATTTTCTCTGTAGTATTTTGCTGTATAGAGCTACAAATTACATATTTTCTTAGGCAAAGATAACGCAAACGTTGTCAATTTTAATCAAAAGGCTAGAAAAACCAACCGTGCACTGTAGCTTTATGCAAATTGTATGGTATTCGATAATTACACGTGTAAACAGGAACCTACCTTTGCTAATGTACACTGTTTGGCAGATCTTTCCAGCGTAAGATATAAAACTAGTACATGAAATGAAATTAAAGAACTCATCAAGTCAAATTACCTGATCGTACCGTCATTACTGAATAATAAGTCCGCAAAATATGACATGGAATGATCGGTGGGAGACGAAGCTATTTTTAGGAGGACAGGGAACTGCACGCTGGAACGGAACTGAAATGAACAACCTCAATCAAGTTCAGTCTTCTTGACGCTATTAAACGTTTCACCCGAATTTGAACAGGAAGTTGTTTTCTATTTTCTTTCTCATTCTTGCATGTATTCTGCAGTTCGCCCACTATTTTTTCGTAACTTTTAATTATCTAGCTTACTGGAACTGTTAAGAACTACCAACCCCCCTCCCCCCTCCCCCTCTTTGAGTGAACTTTCATTCGGTCTGATTCACAATAATTTTCGAACGGTGACAAAGTGAAATTTGAAATGACATTTTATTTAGTATTTTTAAAAGCTCCTTCTTTTTTTCCCGATAGCCAGGAATGTTTTGAACGTAAAGGCTCAAGTGGCGGTGTTTTTCGCGACTCTGCTTGTAGACTGACCTCACCACCAGTACCACGGACATAAAATCTGATCGGAGAGGGTCATACAGTAACTGATGGGTCTCTGAAAAGCGAAATGCAGTCACTTTGGGGCGAGTAGGCTATATAGATGATGAACTCATTGTTTATAACCCCATAACCGTATCCCAAAAGTCGAGCCAGCCCGGGGCGAGCGAACACAATTTTGGGGCCACTGGCCACGCCCTTATGTTTAGCGGGAAATTGGTTGATTAGTCAAATCTCCTTAACTCCACGACCATGCACCTTTCCAAATATAGCCCTTCTAATCATCATATAGTTAGGGCCTCCCGTAAGCATTTGCAACTATTTTGATTCGTAGAAGACTGTTTAACAGTTTTCATTACTTTAATGTCTCGTAAACAACACGAGGTACATGTTCTGATCTCTCCCCCCCCCCCCCCACCCTTCCCCCATCCATAACAAAAAATTTTCAGACCAACACTGAATTGCATGAAGGTATGTACAAAAATATGACCATCTCGAGGCAAGGTTCATCACTGTAACTTACCACATAAAAGCCTTTTCGTTGTTTGCCATCGACTGATTCTGTTCTGAATACTAAGGTCCCATAAACAACGCCACGTTTAGAAAGAGCCCGCCCTTTTCAATCCAAGAAAACCCAAGTAGCGATTTCACCAACGGACATAAGCCGTAAGAAAAGGACCCCGTTAAATAGTTCATGAAATCACAAACGCCTCATGACACCTTTAATTCACTCTTTCTTCGATAAACTAATTTTTAATTTTTTAAGCACAAATGACATCAGAATGCGCGATTATGAGCATTGTAGCTTATGAAAAGAAAATTTAACACCTGATGCACATGAAAGCGTCTAAGAAGGGGACTAGGGGAAATTAGGAACATTGTGCTTACCGCTGGAAAAATATTGGCTAGTTCTTTGAATAGACTCAATTAAAGCCGTTTTTGTTCAGTAAGGAGCTGTTAGATGGGGGGAAAGCTACATAAAGTAGATCGCATCAGAATACGGCATAGGACTAGGCTCTCAAAATCGATAAGCTGAATGCAAGACCAATTATTATGTAAAACAGAGAAAAATTCCTTGAGGGAAAAAAATTATGGCTAGGGAAAAGACCCGAATGTGGAAAGTTAGGATGGTAGCTTCTTTTCAGGTAATCGATCATTTACGTTAACTTCCGCTATCCGACGGGCATATCGGAAAGACTGAATGGATGAGAGTATAACACATTCAAGAAGAAGCAAATTTGTGATTTTTCACAACTCAATAAAATAACTAAAATTGTGTACTACTCGGTTATACAAGATTTTTGTTTTCAATTTCAGATTTTTACGATGGGGCATTAGCCCCCGTACTCACTAGACACTACTTTACAATCATCGTGTTAAAATCAGTGAAATACTCCAAAACAATTTGGATTCCTACCCTTATACCTTTATTAAAAATTAAAGTTGGGAAGTTTGTTGTTTTCTAAAAGTAGTTTGAACAGCCGAACGACATTTTTTTACACGGTGGGGAAGGCAAAGCTTCACTTATCTCTTCTAAGGAAGAAAGTGTCAGCAAAACGTGAGAGTCGTCCTTGAGGGTAAAGTGTCTAACCTAATTTTCTCACCGATTGCAAGTGCCATTTCATCCACGCATAACCTCACCTAGTTAACAGAATTAGCAAATGTAGTGGGGAAACGTTGAGAGAGAACTGAGTAAGATGTTAGGCTAAGTTTTGGAAATTTTCCGCACACCTGGAAAGTCCTGGCTTCGCTCCTGATAGAGACTTTTGCTGGAGAGAAATTGAAACATGTTCGCTAATATAGTGACGACCAGAAAGGACAAGCCATAGGATAGTTCCAGAAAACCACCCATTAAAATAGATCACGAAGTCGTCGCGGCGGAGGATGAACTTGAAGGCATCTGATGAAGTGCAATTTTTCAAGGGAGCCCAGACAAGATTATGTACGATGGGCACATGTACAGCTTGTTTGATCTGGAAAATTTAGAGAAGCTCAAGGCAAATCGCTAGACAACACATGCTAGAGCTGAACTAAAAATCTTTTGCGCCTTTAAACTCTGTCCCTAAGGGTAAAGGAGAAAGTTTCCCTTTATCAATGCATTAACCGAGTTGATTATGAATGTCTCCTTATGTTGGACGTCTTACTAACAAGCACATTACCACTACTTGCCCTCAGAGGCGTTTTTCAGTTGACGAGCAGAGAAAATTAGGTTTTGACTGTTTGAAATTCTGGATGTCAGAGTGAAGACGCCTTTTGTATGATGACGTCATCGTCCTACAGTAAAAAGCGTTCGTTTTTTACCACTGATATTACGTCAATCGGTACACTTATGTTGTCGAAAGGTCCGTGAGCATGGTAAATGATTTTACCTTAAACTGCAGACACATCTTCAATCACTCCTTATTGTTCGAGATATCGGATAAACACTCTGGTCTCTAACTGAATTTTCTTTGCTGTTTACTTTATTTTAAATTAAGACTGTCTTGAGTTGTCCATGCATTGTCTAGCGATTTTAAGCTTTTTCAAGGAAACAAAAATCTGGAATTGTCCCTAGGGTGAGGCATTTGCGCACAGTTTTAAAGCCCTTCGGTGGGGTGACTGTGGTTTTTGTTGTCCCGGGCTCATCCCTCATTCTTCTTAACCCCTTCCAAACCAATTTTTCTGTTTATCAAGAATCTCCTCAAAACGGGCTTCGTGATTGAGACAAAATACCTGAAAATTGTACACGAAACCGTTGTTAACGGTGTACAAGGTAGAATGAGTCTATTCATTACTTTGCCAACGCCCAATTTTTAAAACCGGAAGTAATGATGTTTATTTCAAGGGCTCATGTCTCATGGGTTTTGAGTGAATCTTCAAACGCTGTAAATACATGTAGCTGGAACTATCATCGCATCGATCCTCGCTCACTAATAATGATAACTTATATCAACTTCCATTATTTATTGCCTGGCTAAGATTTTCACGGATTCTTCAGTTCAGTTGTTTGAAACCAGGCGGCTTCACATGAGTTGTAACGCCAGGCAAGGAACGTGACGACCCGCGATATGCGTGGGAAAATATTACTTTTTTTCGATCAAGGTGGAAACTGGTAACTTTGTCGTCGAGTAAGGTAATACATCTCAATTTTCATTACTATGGTTAATTTTAAAAGCTCTGGTTTCGGTAAAGGAACTGGAGGAAAATCAGGAAAATTCCTGTTCGACTGTGATGGTTGGATTTTGTTTACGCGTCATAGCATAAACATAACAAATTCATTTTCCTTTTCCTTATACAATCTGCCTTTTTTGTACTGTTTTTCGCAGCAGAGTTATCGATTATATTACAGAGGCTAATTTTATTACACAGATCACTCAGATTTAATGACAGAAACTCTATTATCATTGTAACTTTGGCAACACCTGGCGAGTTCGGTGTACAGATTATTGACAAAGTCGCTAGAACAGTCTTCCATTCATTACTTTTGTTTCTGCTCCGTTAAATTTGCCCAATTTTTTTATTAATGAACTCGATTTAACTACAAACAGTGAGTATTCAGGCAGATTGGCAAGCTTCAATGCGATGTGGCAAAAGAGATATACGCCTTTAAAATTCTGCTAATTTTGCGGGTGTAAAAAATTCAAAAAGTATACCCACCAGAAGTTTAATCGATCGTTGCGAAAACGTTATCAATTTCGAAGTAGTTTCTAAAAATACAATAAAGAGGTATTGTTCTTTCAATCTGTATTGGCAAAGGAAGATTAGCTTTGAAGACAGGGTTGTAGTCGAAGACTCAAAAGCAGCTTCTATTAACCAATATGGCGCCGGTCCGAGGCACCCAAAAACCGGCCATGTCGATAATTTCCGAAGTAGGAGGAATTAGAACCTAAAATTACCTATTCCTTATTAAAGACCTCAAATCAAGTCTACATGCCAATTTTTAGCCAATTCGGTGAGATAGTGTGGCAGCGCCTTTTTAATATAGCTCGAATCTTACTGACAACTGCTCTTAAGTGGTTTTGAGCTATATCCTCGTTGGGTGCCCCTGATCTAATCAGTCAAAATATAAAGAACCACTGAAAAACGAGAAGTCCAAAGACTACTGCAAAGCTGATTCAGAAAAACGTGTATTGTTCTTTCATGAACAATATTTCGGCTGCCCATACCAGCCTTCTTCAGGTCTACATGCGGATGTTACTGAACTTATGTAGGAATCACATTTGGGCCATTTAAACGAGGAAAAATAAGACGCGAACTTTCCGTATAAATGGCACATTTCGTCTAAAATAAGACGCGGTTAGCTAAGACGCGTCTTTTTAGATAAGACATGCGCGTATAAATGGTACAGTTCGCGTCTTATGTAAGACGCCTCTTATTTTTCCTCGTATAAATGGCCCTAATGTTACTGATAAAGATGGAGAATGTCGCTATAAAAATTGTATAAAAGGGATAGGCGGAAATGATGTACAACACAGAAAACTAAAAAAGAAAAAAATAGTAAGGATACGGATTACAAGAATTCGTCACGGCGATTTAGGCCATTAGGTTCACGAGTCATGGCCTTATCAGCCCGGGGGGGGGGGGGTACTCCCATATATGGGTATATAGGTACGTGCCGCGGAATAAGGTATGGTTTTTGAGGTTCTCGGTCTTTAAATAGGGTATCTTTTTTGACCCTTTTGTTTCTGTATCCCTGGTGTGGTCCTTAGTAATAAAGGATTAAATTAACTGCAAAAACCGTGGACGGAGATCCTGGTAGTTGTAAACGTTGGATCTCTAGAGAAGAGATCAAATCAGCCAAAATGTAAAGAACAAGAACGAGAAGTCCGAAGACTACAGCAAAGCTGATTTAAAACAACGTGTATTGTTTTTTTATAATAACAATATTTCGGCGAGAGAAAGTGTTCAGTAACAGTAGTGGGTTTAGATTTAATGTTAGTTTTGTCGACTGCACGTCTGTGTTCGTTAAATCTGTCCGTGAGGCGTCGCTTCCTTTCACTTATATATTGTAAACTAGGGTATCTAAAAGATAGTAATGCTGCGGAACATTTTGTTGATACTGGTATTAGTTAGGCAGTGAGACTTAAAAGAATCAAAAATGACACTGAATATCCTATTTACATGTCGGAAAGTACTAGAATAATTACTATCAGTCTATAGAAAGAACTCGTGGGAACTTTGTTTAGAAAATGATGAAGTGGTTATCAACTCTGGTTTTCCCACAGTAAATTGTAGGAAATAATAGAAATTCAGATCGTTTATCCATACATTTAATATACGGTGCACGATATTTTCTCTGGAAACACAATACTTTTCTTGCTGTTTGTTGCACTTTATTAAGTAACAGTTATTTAGCTATATATTTATAGAAAACAACAACACAAAAAACGGGAAAAAAAAAGAAAGAAGGAATGAATGACCCAGTAGGATCCGAACCCGGCACCACAGAGACTGATTACGTAGTCTTTAAGAAAAGTCTTTCATTTTATTCCTTTTCCATGAAACTTCCGCCGGCAAGATGATCGCCAGCCGCATTAACCGAGCTATTAACAGTGAAAAAACAATGTAAACGCATATTCCATGGCAATAAATGAATGAAAGAACATAATTACGCTTTTCAAAACGCCGATACACGTCCTCGTCTGCAAAGTAGGACACAAAACATATGTTTTGTTATCTCGATTTCCGCTGTTATTTTGAAGCGAATGGTCAAAATCACGTCCATTTTCGGCTCATACAGTTTCTTAAGAATAGCATTGCATGACATTTTCTCATTTTCACATCACCTTCTAGCAAGCTGGAATTTGTATATCCCCGTGTTGCGGAGTCGAAGAGCAAAAAAGGCTCCTGAGTCAAAAAAGGCTCTTGAATTGAAATCCAATCCCCAAGTTAACCATCCTACTCATCTGAAAGATTCCTGCGTGTCTTAAAATTTGGTAAGACCTCTAACCGTGCTGTAGAAAATTTGCCACAAAGAAAACTCTAAGTCTGAGCAGCGAACGATGCACTCTCTCACCCACCGAATCGAACTTCCCCGTGTTTTTATTTGAGTTGTTCGTGGCGCAATGCAGTCTGGTTAAATGCAATGCATTGTGGTAAAAAATGTGGTTAAATGCAATGCATTGTGGTAAAAAGTGATGAATTCGAGAATTCGTCGCCCCTTATATATTTCCTTTAAATCCTGATTATGTTGCTGCTCGCTCCCTTCGGTCGCTCCGCAGCAATTACAACGGTTACATTGAACAATGTGTATCACGTTGTTAGTGTTATAAGTAATGTGTGAAGTGTGTGTGTGAAGGGGTTAGGGTTCACGAACCTTCGCAGCACACCCCTATCCAAAATTCGGGGGAGTAACCCCCCCCCCCCCCCCGCGCTTATCAGTTTATCAAATGCGACTCTCTAGCCTTACGAACTGAGTCACGTGAAGAATGAATTTTTTCTAGTGGGATTAACTACGGTATGTCAGTATTATATAGTTAGAGTGAGAGAGCAAGTGTTCAGTAACAGTAGTGGGTTTAGAGTTAATGTTAGTTTTGTCGACTGCACGTCTGTGTTCGTTAAATCTGTCCGTGAGGCGTCGCTTAGTTTCACCTATATATTGTAAATTACAACGGTTGCATTGAACAATGTATATCATGTTGTTAGTGTTACAAGTAACGTGTGAAGTGATGGAGCGTGTTACGTTTCACCTCTAGCGTAAAAAGTAACTTGTGAGGCCGTTAGTAATGTATGGACAAGTGGCACAATTTTGTCCACAGCGGAAGGAGCCTGGCGGAAAATGATTGTTAGAGATAACGGGTAATTATCTGAATTGTGTTTTAACTAAAAGGTCACGAAGATTAGGGCTACTGTAAGCAGCAAAAGGTGGTTGCTTAAAGACGTCTTTGCAACGGTTAGAGGAATGTAAGATGTTAAAATGTTTGGTAGGGTACTAGAAATGCGTGGAAGTGCTGGGTTATATGTGACAACAAATGGTACAACATCGTTAGAATCTTTAGGTTTAGTCTCTAACGCTTTAGTACGAGAAATATTGGCAGCGTGTAGAAATTGTTCTTCTAGCAAATTATTATTATAGCCACGAGCAAGAAGATATGTTTTTAGTTCATAAATTTGAAGTTAAATTTAGGCCAGTTTTCTTTAGATTTGTTTTGATATGTTTGCCTTAATTACGCTTTTTTCACAGGAGACCATGTCGGTCGAAAAGCCTCCCACGTGAGCTTAATTTTTTTAACGTAACTTTGCTTGTCCTTTCGGTTTTCGTTTTGATACAGAACGCTAATACTCTTTATCTAAATTATGGGCGAGGGCTTTTCTTTCAAGTTTTTATCTATTATTATGTAATTTCACTGAGTCACCTGCATATCTAGTTTTGTCTCCGAGTCTCTCCGACTATTTCGATCACGCCGTAGTATCAGGGATTGTTTTGGTTGCTAAACTATTTTTTTATTTTCGCGGGCTTTTGGGCGGATGAAGGGCGGATGGCGCCTGGTATCTCTAGTCCCCGGGCGATCTAGTTCGCCGTATCCGTCGTCAAAACCGTCGGTGCTAAGAGTCCCTATTGTTATCGTTACAGTATGATATATAGATGTAGCCAGGGCTAAAAGCGAAGCTCTCGATAATATTTAAAGTTTGCTAGAACAAAAAATAAAATCGTGTAATGCTAAGCGACGAAGGCAACAAGAACGGTCAAAAAAACAACAATAGGTCTTATTAGGAAAAAAGCAACTTTGCATGTGCAGCACACCTTTTTTGTATTTCTTTGCCGTTGTTTTGCACGGCTACAACGTGGAACTTCCAGAAACTTGCTGGTTACACGTTTTATGTAGGAAATGTCGTACGTGTTCTTGTTGACTTTTTTTTTCACTGTCGCTCATTTTCACCCAGGTGGCCGCTAGCATTTCTCATTTTCTCACCGCCGGCTAAAAAATTTTCGTGTTGTTCCTCTAACAACAAATGTCTCCTTTGTTTTTTCTCTCTCGCTTAACTCTTTTTCTCGTTGAGCTTCGCTGGCTTGTTGCCCTACTTTCTCTTTTTCTCTGTCTTTCTCTTTCTCTATATTCCAAATTTGTGGACATGACAATTAATCTAAGCTTAATACTTTAGACAACACGGATACGAAAACATTTTCCGCTTTCCGTTTTCGTCTTTATTGACTCTTTAGTTGTCTCTCCTTAACAAAACGCGGATGGCCATACGCTTTCCCGCCAAAATAACCTGACATTTGGCATCGGCTTACATGAAGTGTGTGTAAGGACGGGCGTACGCTACTCATAACCAATTTTTCTTGCTTTCATAGGTTTCCAATTTAATTTAGCAATGGGGCTCGGCGCCTGCGGAAGCTCCGCTGTAAGTAACTATATCGGAAAAATCATCCAGACGCGACGAGTTCAGTGAACATGAGGTAAGTATTCCTTTCTAAGGACACTATATGACAAGGAACATGGAGTATTGTATCTGTCTGAACGCGATCACGAGTGCAAAATAGAGATAAATGCCACTGTAACGTTTCTCAAAATTGTGCCTCAAAATGCACCAGATCAGATCAGGCACCAGATCGGCAGGCGGTAGCCAGTTGACTCCAGCAGTGGAGGTCATTGGCAGCGTGTCGTATTTCTCGCTCCGTCATGCTGTGAAGAATAAAGAACATCAAGGATGTAGAGCCAGATACATGGTACCTCTTCGCTAAGTGGGCGAATTGCTCGTATACCCCCACAAGCATCGCCAAGTACCATTGAATCAGCCTCACGTCAGCTTAAGTTTTGGGACACGTGCATAACATGGACAAACGTCAGAGGGGATCGAGTCCAATCTTTCGGGCGTAACATGTTCTTTTGAAATAACTCATTTGCCATCGGGTGTACCACAAGGACCATGCCTCGGTCTGTTGTTATTTGCAATGTATGCGAGCAAGTTCTTCAACCTCACCAAAGTCAGGGGCTAAATCTATATCGTTTCAAACCTATGCAGTTGACGCTATGAGACGCCGAGAAAAAAATAAAGAAACCTGGGACAAATAAGGGGCGACCGAAGGATTTTGTGATAGAGGGGACCTAGAGATATAGTATACAGTGGTAATATGGACGCGATAGCACCCATTAGGACTGCGAGTGGCGCACTTTTCTAGGGAGTTTCGAGCGCGTGCTCCTCAGGGAAAATTTTTGAGATTGAAGTTCTCCGAGATGCAAATTAGTGTATTCTGGACGCTTAAATTTAGCAAATCCCTGGATTCCATATTGAACTTGTCATGCTGAAATATTTAATAAACCACAGGTGTAATTGTGGTCAGAGAAGTAATTAACACTTTATGATTCTTGCAGAGGGCGAAGCGATTGCGGCGAGAGCACAACCTCCCGGCAAAGGCAGCGACATTGCCTCCCTGAAAAATGGTCAAACCCAGTTTGTTTGAGACGGATATTTACTGCATGTATTCTGGGACCTTTGGTTATTTGCGACTAAATCTGTAGCCTTCAAACACAGTTTCTTTTCGTATTAATAACGCTTATTAAGGAAAATATATTTAAGTAACAAAGCTCGAATTACCATCCGTCACACATTTACAAAAGAAAAAAATTCCAAAGGGGGCGGGGACCCATAGGCCCACCCCTAACTTCGCCCTTGCAAATCAAGCCTCCGATCATGCAGTGACTAATCGGCCTTTGCGAAAATGGACCGGCAGTTACTATAGCTAAGAACACGTTATCTGATAGGTCCTTGCTGGCGGTCTTTTTCAAACTTGAGGGGTAAAAAAGGCTATCTCATTCAGAAACAGCAGATAATTATTATTCTTTTAAAACTCTCCTTAAAAAAACATATTATTAGAGAAACGCTTGCATCTTATGAATAATTCTAAGCGAGCAACTCCCATACTAGGCCTATGTAACTTGTGTTTTTACGGACCAGTTTATTTTTAGACACATCTTAGGACCCCTTTTCCCGCGAAAATAGCATCTTCATCGTGTCTATGAACGCATTCGAGGTATACGTTAGCAAAGGGGAAAACTAAACGTCATTAAAAGACAAAAAATATCTTTTTTTTTTTTTTTTATTTCAATATTTATCCAGGGGCATCCAATTTAGCAGAGCTAGTTTAAATGGAGCCCTGACAAAACACAAAAACAAAGACATTAAAACATTAAAATTAGACAATTAATTAAGTTAAGACAACATGTAACGCAGTTGTTACTGTGTGGCGCTTTAGCTTGATTTTGAATTCACTGAGGGTCTCTACTTGTCTAATGATTCTTGGTAAGGCGTTGTAGGTCCGAGCACCGTTTATTCTGAAGCTACCTTGGTATTTGGTAGTTTTTGCGAAGGGAGGGCGCAGCAAATCACGACTTCCGGTGTTATAGCCATGGAAAAGGTGCGCGTGTCTAAACTCTGAAAGTAAGTACGAAGGCGCTATTCCGTGAAGACACTTATGGACTAAGGTCTGTAGGTTTTGCTGCCTGGCTTGTGGCATTTAAAATATATTCAAAATTCGCGCCAAAAGTGTTCTAAAAATAAACTTGTCCGTGAAAAGGCCGTGACACGAGCGCATGGAAGTTGCTCACTCCGGGTTATGGGCTCCTGGTCACGGTATTTGAAAAAGGGCGATATAAACTAAAATCCGGGAACTAGGGACGTTTTGCTTCATCAGTGGACTGAAAAGGTTTGACGATAGATTTTAATACATTGGAGCACCCTCGTTTTGGTTAGGTTTTCGTGGTTCCGAATTGTGGTATACGTTTTGAGTTATAGCTATGTTTTTAAAAGTCGACAACAATGACAATGAATTTAACATGAAAGCGAGGCTAAAAGTTGAAGCTAAATAACTTCTAAGAAGCGCACTCCACAAGAAAACCAACATGCTCACAACCTCGTCCCCAGCGCTTTTCCCTTAAAAAATGAGACATCTCCAACATACGTCTAACAAAAGCACTGCAGTTTTAATAGGGAGCGATATGATAAATACAATTCTTTTTCTGAGGTGTGTCTCGGTGTCTTTGTTCAGCGGTTGATACAATCATTAAAGTTTTCGTATGGATTGTGCCAAGCGTTTTTCGTGTGTAACGAAAGAGGGGAAGGAGGTATCGTCACGTGATTACCCAAATTTTCTCGGATAGATAACCAAATTTCTTAGCTATGGGGCCTGGGGCCCTGCCAATACTTACGTTGCTTAGAGAGAAGTATACATTGCGGTAATCCCGAAGCAATGGTTATGCCCTGTTGTAATTACCCTTTCGACGAGACCTGAGGTCTTTCTCAAAAGAAGGGGAAAGAGAGTCTCCTCGGTAAATGAAGCCTCTGGTGTGACGTTCTTAAATTTGCCATAACCTTCCTGTCCGGAATTTTCGAATAAACGACCTTTTTTTTTGGATGGTAAACGGATCTAAAGGGCATAGCCGCGTGGCTTATGAGGGAAGAAGCGGCTGTGCAAAGGCTATGAGCGATGGAGTCATGAGCGGAGACGGAAATAAATGAAAACCTTCTGCTGATTACCGTGTGGCACGAAATTTTTGTGGGTTCTAATTTTTGCGATTTTTAGCTGATTTTTCCAGCGATCCGCCAAAATATGTTAATGCAAGAAATAATTACCGCAAACATTTTTCCCCAAACGTTTACTCCACGGTATTAAAACTTAAATTTGCTACACAAAAATACAGCTTTAAGAAATCATGTCTGTTCAATCACAACTTGTCTCTTTCGTTCAGAAACAAAACGGTAGACAACGAAATATTGGTTTATTGTTTGAAATTTGTATTTCTATCGCACGTACTCAATAAAAAGGAAAATATTATAATTGCTGGGTTCTGGGTACTTTCTGAAAATCGCAAAAACTAATTCTCACCAAGAAAAACCGGTCTTGCCTAATCAAGAGAGAATGATCTAGCTCATTCTCTCTTGTCCTAATCGAAACAATTAATTCCCGCAAAACACAAAAAAAATCGCCAATTCGCAAAAAATAAACTCCCGCAAAAATTTCGCGCCGCACGGGGATTCCGACCCCGGTTCTTCGCGCTTGTCAAGACCCTGCTTGCATCTTCGTTTTCTGAACTTTACTGAGTCACAAGACTTCTTAAGACTCCTCTTTAAATAGTCTTTAAATTCCAGGCCAATCCTAGCTTCGTCATTTTGGGCCAGTTCAACAAAGGAAAACATTGTTTGACTCCAGAAAGCGCGAAATTCTGCGGTTAAGATTGTCACCGGGGCAAGAAAATTTGCCGCCATATGAATTAAAACAGCTCCATTAGTTGTCAGTTGCTCGGCAACTTGTAGTCAGAGACGCTGTAATAGCATTTAAATGTTTGCACGGACTAGCCCTAGAATATCTGCGCAGCAAATTCATTGTTGGAACTCATGTCCACTCTGTCAATACTGGACACAGGAAGGAAATGGATGGAACGCTGTTCAGAACAGCTACCGGCCAGCGGGGCACTTGTGAGTGACTCGGCTTTGGAATAAATTGCCTCGGGACTCTGACAGGTGTGACTATCTAGTTGTCTGCTCTTAAGAGTCGCGCTTTTTGGAAAATTTCGTAGTTTCGTAGTTTCATAGAACCTAACTAACTAACTAACCAAAATAGTTTTTATATGTTCGTAGCTTTTTTACCGTAATTGTTACTGAACAACCATTTCACAGGAGTGAGAAACAAATTATTTATTTATTTATTATTTATTAACCAGAGCAAGAATTCTCCATCACACTTTTTTATTCGAAAATTTTAGGTTTCCTTTCTTCTACTAAAAATAGCCCAACCTTGGGAGTAAAATGGAAAAATGAAAGGTCAGAAAAATCGTAGGGATTTTATCAGATAAGCTTCGAAAATTGTACATGAATGGTACGGTCATCTAGAAATGTTTGGTCGTCCTCGAGTTATAGAAAATCCTAAGAAATATTTGCCTCTCCGAACAGATATTTTATAGAAAAAAGTCGTTGGGTTCCCTTGAGAAATTTCATTCCATAACGCCAAAAATTGTCGATCTGGTGGCTCCTTCTGGCTTGATAAGCAATGCACTTACTTAAAAAACCTCTTCAAGTTTTTCCCGTCCTTGTCAGATGAGTCGATTTTCGGCAGATTCTGCTTGTGTTTCCCGTACAATCCTCCATGTTTAGTTACGTTTCGAAAGGGATGTATCTATCAGCCAAACGCCCGAGGGTGGCCCCCGGGTGGGCAAATGCACGACCCAGGGCCGAGGATAATTTTCTAAAACCCCACCGCCTGGAATGACATGGCGGGCAAATGCCGCGCAGTTGCCCGGTGAGGGAGGGCATGGGCGCACCTTGTATTGACTGATGCTTCAAGGTAAGCGTGCTTTCTTTTGCCGGAAATGTCAGTTAAAACTTAAACAGGATAATCAAATAGACGACAACATTTCCTCGAAAAAGCGCCTACGGTCTAATTAGCGCTCGCCCCAAAAGCCATAATGTCGAATCTGCCTAGACTTTCTAGCCTGTTCCACGCTTTAAGATCGTGGGCAACCTCGTCCCCAGGGCTTTTCCCTTCCCACCCATTTTTTAAGGGAAAAGCCCTGGGGACGAGGTTGGATCGTGGGGACAGAGCAAAGAGGTCAAAGGGATGTGAGTTGAAAAAAAACAACAACAACGAGAGGGTGTGGTAGGGGTGAGTTCACTTCTCTCTTCCTCTCCCTCTTTTCCTCCTAATTTTTTATTTATCGCTCTCTAACAACAACAACAACAGTTTATTCAATTGTCAAATAATTTAGGTCTATGTTACCCACAATTAGCGAAGCTATTCTAGGTGGGCAACAATACACTAATTGTCTTCTATAAAGTCGGGAAAAAAACGTAAATAAAGAGAAAGCAAAAATAAAATGAAATAAATAAAAAAATAAAAGGTAGCACCTACAGATATAAGGAAGGAAAACACTTTAACTGAATAAGGAGTTCAGGTAGGAACTGGTAGTGGCACTCATATCAACAGACACTGTCTTAGTCCAAAACCTTGATCAGTAATTTATGTAATTTACCCTTGAAAGGGTCTTTGTGCTGTTCACGTAACGTAAGAGGAATTTTGTTCCAAATTCTTACACCACTACTAGAAAAAGATAACAATAGCTGATTGAGTCTAGATCTCTGGACATAAAAATTACGTGAGGCAGAAAATCTGGTATAACGAGAGTGGATCATGTTAGAACGGACGAACACTTCAGAAATTTTAGAAAGAGCCCGGTTATTGGAGATATCGTGCATTAGGATGGCCGAATATTTAAAGTACAGCATATTCAGAGCCAAAACACCAAAGCTGACGAACAAAGGTATGGCATGCATTCTCCTGTCAGAAAAGTACATAAACCGTAGAGCTCATTTTTGCAATATTATACTTGTGGCAGCTTGTCCCCATGCAATTAGTCCATAGAAAATGTACGGTTCGATTAAGGAACCATAAATTTTTAAGAGAGTACTGGTAGACACTAAATGCCAAAGCTTGGCAATGATGCCAACCCCCTTGCTTATTTTTGACGAAATATAGTCTATGTGGTACCTCAAAGAGAGGTGACTATCAATCAAAACTCCGAGGTATTTCACAAATGTTTTTGTTCAAAAGAAGTCAATATCTTTCAGTCATTGTCATACATTTTTAAGGTTACGTTGTAATCAGGCTTACGTTGAAAGGGATGAAAAATGACAAAATTAGATTTGCTTGTGTTTAGTGATAATTTGTTTGTATTAAGCCTTTCGCAGACTTTCCTTAGTTCTTCGGCTGACAGAAGACCGGAGGCGCATGCGTGATAGGGGAGAACTGGTTGCGATAGTCTCTATGGACCTTTCTAAAGCTTTTGATGTCATTCATGCATGACTTACTCTTGGCAAAACTCAAAGCATATGGAGTTGGCTAAGGAAGTTGCGCGCTACTTAAGAACTACTTGTCAGGAAGACAGCAGCGAGTAAAGATTGGAGATACCTTCTCCAACTGGGCGGGCACTAGAAGAGGAGTTCCACAGGGGAGCATTTTAGGACCAATGTTTTTCAATATATTTATTAATGACTTGTTTCAGCATGTGAAATATGCAAAACTAATGCATACGCAGACGACCATCAGATTTACTCGTCTAGCCTAGACCCACTCGCACTGGAAGAGTGCATTTGTCAAGAAGTTAATGTCGCAAATCAGTGGTATAAAAACAATGGCATGATTGTGAACGAGAAAAAGCACTAACCTCTAATCCTGGGAAAAACTGAGCACAATTTTAGTTTCTCAGTAAATAACTCAATAGATGTATTTGGGATGACAATAGATAATAGGCTCTCTTTTGATAACCACGTATCAGTTATCTGTAAGAAAATAAATAATAAATTTAACTTAATGCTTACATTTCGGAAACTTATTAATAAGGAGACGCTATTGAAGCTTTATGGAGCCTTTATTTTGCCACATTTTTACTACTGTTCTTCTGTGTGGCACTTCTGTGGTGCGCATAATGCCGACAAAGTGGATAACCTAAATAAGCGCATTTTTAGGTTTACCGTAAATCCCCCATTTAGCCCCCCCTCTCAAATAAGCCCCCCCCCCTCTCCAATAAGCCCCCCTCCTTTTCAGAGGAGGAAAGTTAATAAGCCCCCCCCCCTCCCCCTTCCCCAATCCTTATTCTTCACAAAAAAAATTAACGATTAACGTGGACTGATCAGTTATGGTTTATTCAGGCTGAAAGTTCATATTGTTTTGGGTCTTTGGCCGCATGACCCCCAACTTCATATGCTTGACTTTCTCAACTTTGCGCTCTAGTTCTCTGTGGAGAACATTTTTGAAGAATAAGAATTTTGTTTTTGTTACTTTTAGGCTCTCACAAGTGAAATAAATACTTTTGACAGTGACTTTAATTGTACAACGCGTAAGTCTACTCTGTCTCATACCACGGTGTTTTTGCTACAGGTGATGCGTTTTTCTAAATTAAATAAGCCCCCCCTCTCTTTTAAGCCCCCCCCTCAAAAGTGCTTGAAAAAAATAAGCCCCCCGGGGGGCTTAATAGAGGATTTACGGTATACTAAAGGACTACAGCTCTCCATATGACATTTTACTAAGCAAAGTTAATATGAAATCTCTATTCATAAGACGCCTCCAGAACTTCATGATCACATCACTTAAGAGTCTGTTCTTTACGAATTATCCAAGTTGTTTAAAAGATATGTTCATCGTACGGTCTTCATCCTACAATTTGCGCGGAAATCATATCCTGGCCCTTCCTAACCCAAAAACAACGACTTACGGTCTGCACTCTTTTTCATACTTAGCTAGCAAAATATGGAACTCTCTCCCAGACACTCACTAAACATTAAATTTCCCAGAATTCAAGCAGGAGATCCTCAGATATGGAGCTTTTCCACAGTAGATTTACAAGTTGTATTCCTCTTTGCATGCATAATGTTGTATTTAGTTTATAAATAATAATAGAATTGTAATATAGCATATTTTATTTTATTTTAACTTATTTTCTCGAATACATTAGCTCTACAGCTACTCTGTAAATTTCGAGCATAAATAAAGTATATGTATATGTATGTAGACCAGTAGGTGAACTACTGAAATCCTGAGTACATGGGTGTTTAATACAAGCCTGTTTCGTAGGCCACCGAAAAGGTGACCCACTCTTCAGTTAAACTCCATTATAACACTGAAGCGTCAGGGTCTACATCAAGAAAAGTGATCGCGTGATAAAAACGGTTACATATAACGTTTGAAATTTCTGCTTAAGAAATTTCTGCTTAAGAATTCTGTATATGTATGTATGTATGTATTCAATATCCAAACTTGCTTGTTAAGTAGAACAGTTTGCTCGGAAACCATACTGTGCATTATAAAGAATGTGTTATTTTTTTTCGATAAAGGAGGTGAGGCGTTTACGCATCAGTCTTTCGAACAATCGATTGAACACAGATAGTTATGAAATTGGCCGATAATTGCCTAGCTCAGTTCTGTCACCTGTCTTATAGACTGCAGGGGCGTAGCCAGGATTTTTCAAAGGGGGAGGGGTGGTCACAGAGGCTACTCACTGCTGCTCTCTTTCGTGTATCAGCGGGCTCAGTCGTATTATCGCGGCTTGAAGGCCCACATTAACTAAAGACAAGAGCCGTTGACGAAAATACTTTACAAAAAAACAAATTTAAAAAAGTGGGCTGTTCAACAATGGCTTTTACGACCAAGATATTGTCATGGCGTTTTCGCCACCTGAATATTGTAGGTTGTTTGGTCTTTTACGTCATCAGTATGGAGTTTCTGTCGCTGACTCGCAGACTTTCCTCCCCACGAAACGTCCCCAGCGGCGAGGAGCGAGGAGAAACGGCTGTTTTCGCTGGGTAACATAAGATGTGTCCTAAATGTTCACTGCCCTGCAGAGGCTGCAGGAACAGAGCTCCGAAAATATATTTTTCGGAGGGAGAGAAGCGACGACCGGAAATATACGTCTGCGCTTCGCAGGCTAGGAAAAGGAAGGAGAGCTTGCAACTACTTATCTGGAATTCAGTTTCAGCTCTGTCTGGAATTTGAATATCTGCATCGAAATAGTCGATGCGAAGTGCTGATTGGCGGAGATTACATTAGCAATGACGTCCTTACCCTTGGTTCGTGTTTTTCAGAGTTTGTTTACATTCACGTTATGCGCTGATTGGCAGAAATCTGACAGTTGTGACGGCGAGCTACAGGGCCTGTTTCAGGCGTTCGGATAGAGGAGTGCGGCGCGAAGGAAGAGAAAACCTCGTTCTCAGGGTTCTCTCCTACCCGCCCTACGGAGCGAGAGAGAAAGAGAGAGCTCTCTCTCTCTCGCTCCGCAGGGCAGGTAGGAGAGAACCCTGGGAACGAGGTTGAGGAAGAGAGCGAAAAAAAAATTAAGGAGGAAAGAGGACGAGGGAGAGAGAAGGGAATCTTAACTCGCTCTCATCCCTACCCCACCCCCTCGTCGTTGTGTTTTTTTTTTGCTTACATCTTTTTTCGCCGTCGCCACTACTGGGTAACCTGTGGCCTCACGAGCCTGTGACCTGTCATGACATAAGCCTCGTTGCAGTGAGAAGTTGTCGGTGGAGTCGTGCTTGCATCGTGCCGCAGCAGCGTTTCATAGTATGTGAGGGAGTTTACTTATTCATCTACACACATGAAGTTAAAGATACGGACTGTATTGCTTAACTGATGTAGAAGAACACCATCCAAGCAGCGGTGAGTAAAATTGCACCAGTTATGCCACTATGTTTGCCGCATTTTTGCACACCCCTTCCGATTATCGTAATCAGCTGAATCAGCTGAATGAAATCAATTGTTGCTCTGAATGAAAATATTTAGGCGTGAAACTGGTTATTAACATTGGAAAACCGTTTAGATCGTTTACTTTTAACGGTGTGTGGAGTTTTATCGGAAATGAAAAGCTGCATTCTTCCAAATTTCTGGATGCGATTGACTTGTTTAGAGCGTGTCATCCCGGGATGATAAAATGGGACCACAGGTAGCCCACACAATCTGTTTGCGTAACCGATGTAATTTGCTTTATCTTCGGTAAATTTTGTCCTTTTGCCTCAGAAGTGGTATTTCCAGCGATTTTGAAGGATTTTGAGTTCGCTGTACCTCTTAATAGAAGGACAAGGGTGGAATAAATTTTTGAACGGCTCCAGCACTAGAGCGATTTTCCCTCAGAAAATCACGTCGCTCCGCCTTCAAACCTTGCAGCAGAAAGCTCGTAACATTCACCCTTGTTCTTGTACCTTCCAATCATAGATCCATCCAAAAGGCCCGGAACTAGGCCTCAAAGAAAATTAAAATTTCAAAGTTTTTGAACGGTCAAAATGCATAGCAAGATTTATGTGTGGCGGCCAGAAACGTTCCCACTGATTGCCTCTTTTTAACTGAATTTTTTTAAGCAAATGCTTACACAACTAGACCCCGACTTTACTGGGCTGCCCGGCATAAAACCTGTGTTGAATGAGAACGAGAAGTTTTCTTGAACAGACAGCCAACAGCTTATTATAAAGGGAATTAACCCATTAAACGGGCCTCACTCAAGCAGCTGTACCGAGACTTTAAATAGATGATAATCTTATTTTAAAACTTATGGTCCACATGAAAATGCATTTTGCCACAAAAAAAATGTTCTGTTTCAAGATTTTTCCTTTTGTTTCTTGTTATTTGTCTTGAAGTTAAAGGAATTAGCTGTTTGCATTTTCTGACCTCGAAAAGTTTATAGATTTGATTACTGACATGTCAATTTCATTGGAATGAACGTTAAAAAAATGTCAACAGATAAAACGGTAGATAATGCAGTGTTTTTTATTCCCATGGGGTACTCACTTATATGAGCCATATAGGTATGTGCCACCCCAGTGGGTAGGGTTTTTGCTCCTTTTTAACTTGTGGGGATGCGCGAGCATACCATGAGTTATTGCAGGGACTAGGATATGCAAATTAGTCACTTGCTCACTCGTAGTAGATGGTTCAATCTCGGTGGTTTTTTAGAGCTTCCATTTGACGATAAAGACTCAGTTATGGCAGATAAAGGATTCACAATTCAGGATTTGTTGCCTTTGGGAGTTACTTTAAATTTGCCACCTTTTCTTGGATTATCTGCACATATGGCTGCAGAGGATGTGGTAGCCACCCAGAAAATCGCTAGTTTAAGAATTCATGCTGAGCGTGCCATAAACAAGATAAAAAACTTTCACATCTGGGATAGAGTTGTTCCATTACATCAGATGGGAATTGTAAACCAGATGTGGGCAGTATGAGCATTCTGTTGCAATGCGCAGCCCAACATCATATCCATATGACTTTCCCATGTATTTGAAATTTTAATAATGCTAATTGAAAATCTATTGTTAGAAACACAACAGCTCCCTTAAAATTCAATATCACTTTGAAAATCTCAGTTACGGGGAAGATATTTGAAATCCAAGACTAGGGTAACTGCTGCATTAATGTTTAAGAGTGCTTGTTGTGTGGTGATAAGGTGAGGGTGGCATTTTTAAAAATGTAACACAACAGTTATACATATGTATGATGAGTGTTAAATTTATCCTCGTTTTAAATTTTATCTTCCTACTGTTCTTGGTTTGAGTGAGTTTTAAACAAATGGAAAATAATATTTAAATTAAGGATAAAATCAAATCACAACATGCACAATCCTCTTTCAGTCTCTCTATGTGTTGAGTGGGTACAAAGATAAGAAAGACAATACTTTTTTTGCTGATCTGACTATTTATTACAAGGTTAAAATAAAAATATTGTATTTGAGGTCTGACTATGGTATCTATCACTTCCCCTTGAATTCTCAAACAGTTATCACTATTTACTTTCTTCATGTAAAATATCAATTCCACACTCAACAACTGTAAGAGGAAGAAATGTATCTCTTCAGCTGGAATTAGAAACTTGGCATAATTTCTTTTATAGCAAAAAATACATAGTCATTGGGACAAGTATTTTTGCTGTGTTAATGAGAATTGAAGGGTTAACCTGATGTAGCTGTGTACAATACTTCACAATCACTTTTGTTGTTTACTTGACAACTCCCCTGGAAAAACTTTGCAGATGGAAAGGTAATGAAGTGATCAAAATAATAAGAAAGCAGTTTTTGTTCTAATCCAGCCCAAAACACAGGGTCAAAAGGTATCCGTTGGACATAAATACCCTTACTGGTATACACAATAAAGTCACACCACTTTGCTCCAGTAACAGCCATTTCTCCTTGCACTTGAGCATAGTAAGGGTGGTCTTCTTCAGTTTGCACTCCCTGTCACCTGTCTGTTTCATGAAGAACTTTTCATCCATACAAGCATTAAGGGGCGTGACATGATGTTTGGTGTAGGGGCATTTCACTTCAGCTATGCCAAAGTAATCTGCGCAGCCAACGTCGGCTACTCTTGCATCAGGAGTAGCTCCGAGAATGGGACACCCCTTTGAAACAACAAGACCACAAGGGAGCACCTTAACAGGTGTACTTTTGTTAAACATATACTTTTCATACTCCCTTAATGCAACAGATTCAAACTTTTTTCCATGTTCTAACTGTTTTGAAGTAACAGATTTTGGATTGATCAATTGTTCTGCAAAAGTGTCATGATTTCTCTGTCGTCTAGATATCAAGTGAAATTGAGAGAGGCAGTAAATCTGAATTTTCGCTCATCTTTCCATTTAGTACATTCAGCTTGATTCCTTGTTTGTGTTTTAAGGTCATTGAGTTCATTTTCCTCTAACTTCAAAGATTGTATAAGTTTGTTGTCATTCTCACTCAAATTGTCAGGTAGTGCCATTTCATTAAACCTTCAGGAAACCTTGGATAAGTGAGGGCTTGATTTTTAGCTACTTGGTTAAGCCTTGGTACACAGTCAATGGATGCTGTGGCCTCAAAGTGTGCCTATGTCAGGGAAACTTGGTATGACCAGAAACAACCAACTTGACATTTGCCAAATTTTGTTTCTACAAGTCTAGTATGCAACTGATCAATCTGTTCACTAGCCCTATGAGACAGGCCTATATTAGGGTCAATTTGTTTCAGCTGCTCCTTTAGTTTCTGCTCTGCAGCTACCTTATGTGTGGTTTTCATCCTGGCATCATATACAAGAGATTTGATGCCAGAACGTAATCTGAATTCTGCATCCTTTGTTTTTGTAACTTCCACTTCCATCACTGGCTGTGGTGCAATGTTCTTTCCTCTGCCCTCGTTGTACCACTGCTGCAGTTGTGATGTACAGGCCAAGGAGGATTGCTCGTACTGTTCCTCCATCAGGTCCTTGGTAGAATTACAGGAAAATAATGTAGACTTGCACATCTTGAACATCAATGCCAACACATGGTTACAGAATCCGCTTTCTCCCGCCACACACGAACACGAAGCACCTCCACTTATCCTGATGAGATGCACAAGGTGACTTTCAGATTATGTGGGGGGTCATTTTTTCGAAAACTACGACAGCACTTCCCTTTGAAGAAGAAGTACTTCGAATCACTGGCACATTCAATATTTTCCAGATATTAGTCATCTAAGAAGCGCCTGGCCTCTACCAACCCCGTCGGGAGGGTGTGATGATCAATATTACCAATGGTTTTCCCGGACTTCAACACGTGGTGATTCATTTGCAGTCGCGTGAACATTGGCATCTTCTCCAACGACATTCCCCATCCAGTAGTTGGAAAGTCTGCTGCCCCCGTACTTTTCTTGACAAGCTCTGAACTTGTGCCTTGCTTTTGCTTTCTACGGCTATATATTTTATGTGGATCTGGATCTATGATCTGTTTGTCCTTCCCACTTCGTATGTACTTGTAACTCGTTTCACTAGCTCCGCTTTTGTCTTCAAACCTTTCCCTGTGTCTCCGCGACATTTCAGCCAGAATTTAAGTTCTGAGTTTTTCAACTCCTCAGGTTTTCGTCCAAGTAGAGAAGCGCTGGGAATATCGTTTTCCGAAAGAGGAATTGCATTTGAATCGCTTGAATTGTGCGATGTACTCGCCATTTTCAGCGCTTGTGGCCATGCTTGTGTTATAAACAACAACAGATGCAACGCGATGCTGGCCTCATTTTCACGCCGCTCGAACAAGGTTTCGCGCAGGGTCTGCCATTATGAAAGTTGTGTATGACTTTCCCTCAACAAAACTTTCCATAACGAAAACAGGAAGGGATGTGTCATGTGAAATCAGAAGTTTCATAGTATTATAATTTATGGCTTCTATTGTGCGCATTCCATAAAATGATCATGTGCACATTACAATAAAACATAATACGATTAAATATCTTACAATTAACCCTTGGAGAACTGTATTTCTGAAAATCTTTGTGTATTTTGCTGCCTTAGATTGGTATTCCTTTCTCATTTTTATTAATGTCTAACCTATTCAACCCTTTATAATGTGACCTCTCACACAAAATGTACACTAACGGTTTTCAGTTAAATGGGCAAAAACCAACTGCTAACCAATGGGTAGCTAACGGTTTCTCGAATGGCTTTGACGGCTTTCTCAATGCTTTCAACTGGTGCGCAAAAACTTTCAACGGCTTGTAACTTTTTCCAAACGGTTTGTGATGATTTTTCCAACGTCTTTTCATAATGCTTTCAACGGGTTGCCTAACGGCTTTATTTTTTTCAGCGGTTAAAGGTTTTTAATGGTTCTTCATTATTTCCAATGCTTTTGAACACTTTCAATGCTTTACAATGCTCTTGCATAATATTTTCAACACTTCCCGAACAGGGAGGCGTGGTATTGGAGAGCACGTGCGATATAACAACAAAATCTTCAGTAGAAAATTCAATCATCCCAGGTCGAAACAAAATTCGAACTTCACCTCATGATCATTGCACCGTGTCAATTTCTCGGCCATGATTTGCATACTGTGCAAATCAGTATTCAACGATGTTTGGCATTGACATGACAAATGACACGAGTGGCCGAGGTGTGAGAGCTCAAAACATCTACAGCTCAGGTAGACAATTCCAACACCTTGAGTCCAAACAAAATTGAACATCATGATCACTCCTCATCTTTATTATTGTATAATATAATTATTTATTTCAATCGTCACAGCATGTCAATTTCTCTGCTTACTTGCCTATTTTATCGAAGGGAAGTTTCATTCACAATTCACCATACATTTGTATTGGTTTATATCATGCTCTTTCAATTGTCAACACTGTATTCAGTTGTTTATCTAGTCTGCAAAAGTAAACGCGTGCGACAAAGTTGCAATTTTTTCCACAAGTCGAGCCCTCAAAAATTGGCAAAGATGGGCTTTTAAGTGTTCTGCTTGAAACTTTGCATATTTCTGGCATTACATAGCCCCACAATAACTCCAATACGGAGAAAAAACGTGGTTGAGGAAATATAGCGCGAAAAAATTGTCGAGCCAAGCGAGCCGAGCTAACTTTGCTCGCCGTTTTTGTCTACCACAGAGGTCGTTCACAAGGTAATTATTACCATGCTCTCAATTATTCCTTGATTTAAACAAACGAAATGTTCCCAGGAATTTACTTAAGCCTTTATTAGCAAATGGGACTGAACCCAAAACAAATGTGGAATTATTTCAAAGAATTACGCATACAATTTTAAAAGCTCTGAAAACATTGATAGAAGGAGATTTCTATTTACAATGTAAACCCTTCTGAAAAAAGGAATCAATGATTATTTCTCGCGGGGAGCACATTCAAATCTCTTCGACCGACTCTTGGCATTTATTTTGCACATCTTCGGGACCAACTGGAAACGTTGTGAAGATCAACACTAAAGAAAAAGAAAAGAGGAAATCAATATACACTATTTTTAAACAACAGATCACTTCACCACTCTCGTATGAGATCAGCTCTACCACCACTTGTGAAACCCCTGTTACAAAAAAAGCTTCCTTTTAAGCGACCGTGACTGTACGGAACCAGACTCAATTGATATAAATTACCTTTCAGAGTATGGAGTTTAGTCTTGTCTAGCGGTTGTTTGCCAAAATTTCCGTCCGTGTTGCTCATCGCCAGTTCAGCTGGTGTGAAAAAGTTGGGAAGAAGCTTGATGGCACACTTGTACAGATCTGTCCCAGGCTGCTGAGTCTCACGGACACGCTGTACCTTTCGAGGAGTCACACAACTGCGAACGAGGTCCTCTGTCACTGGTGTGGAACTGTTGTTGATAAGAGCTGGGTGCAGTGGTTCAGTTGGCAGCACAACTGGGCTGAGTGGAAATAGCTCCTGCATCCTGCTCAAAGCGTCTTCATCTATTGTCAAAAGATCGGAGTCATTTTCGCAGATTGATGTTCCGTCAGCGGTTAAGTAAATGCAGCTTGATTCTGTGTCCTGACTGTAACTTTGCTAAGATATGAAAAAACGAAAAAAGAGCATCGTGTGAGAAAGTGTTTCAATTTTGACATAAAAACTAATTCAGTGGTAAAGTTTTTTTCAACCATCGATTCGCTGGTGTTTTATAACATGACTAATGAATAAAATATAACTCTAAAATCAACCCTCACCAAGCAGGAAGTCATGATGGGAGCGGGCTCCGTTGAACTGGCCTGTTACACAATACTTATCTTTTATGTTCGGCAATTTGATGAAATAGTTCTCCAGATATGAAGACCAATTGTAAGCTGGTACAATGTTTCTTCCGTCGTGTGTTCCGACCAGTTGTGTTTTGTTGACACCAGTGAGGCTTGAACCATCCACCATGTCCGCAAACTCGTATAGGGAGGAAATAAAATTCATTTTATAAGCTCTTTTGATCATACCGAAGCTGCGATCAGGGCCAAACTTTGTGTGACCGGCAATTAGGAAAGAGTAATTGATTGATTCACGCAAGTGCATGATTGTTCTCCATGCTAGGTACCAGATAAAGTAATTGTTTTTGTTCTGTCCCGAGCAATTGTCTGCATGAAGATGAACTTGTGTTTCACCAAGTTCACAGTTCTGCAAATAGTGATGAACATAGCTGACGGTAGTGTTTGCTCCTTTATCAACACCACTTGTCTCGTCAATTAGATAGTTTACTTGTCGGGGTATTGCTTCACTCATAACACCAAAAATTGCACACTTGCGAGGTGTCTTAAAATAAATCGGTCCTGGCTGCATGGGATTGCTAGGAATATGGATCTGTTGGGCAAAGTGGAACGAATAATGTATCATTGTGTCCGGGGAACAGGCTTCATGATGTTCATCCAAATCTATTTGCTCTTCAGGTGTCTTGAAGTTGGTTTCCGCTTCTTGACAGACCCTCCTGTAAACCTCTCTTTCCGTTTTAACATGGTTTAAATGCTCCTGCTGGGCTCGGACGCACTCAGATTTTTCCCTGTATGGTAGGTTCGCAGATCGGACTAGCTTACATGTGTTCTGTTAGCATGTTAAACAGAGGGCAGACATAGGTTTCGCTGCAACGACATTAAGGTGAAGCTGCTGCCACAAATCAATAGTGTA
Organism: Porites rus; assembly: GCA_964035705.1. Classification (NCBI taxonomy): domain Eukaryota; kingdom Metazoa; phylum Cnidaria; class Anthozoa; order Scleractinia; family Poritidae; genus Porites; species Porites rus. The sequence goes on from OZ037996.1 coordinate 21,875,614, forward strand.
ACAGACCCCTTGCTTCCCAGTTTCTTCACATGATTTTTTAAACTCGTGCCAAACAGACATTTTGGTGTCACTCGATGACAGAAGCTTGATGTCATCATTCTTAAAACCTGGTATCCTCCCAGGAAGAAGAACAGTGTTTTCTTCTTCGTAGTTTGTCAGAAAGTTCTTGACATCCTCACTAACTGCTTGTGGTGTGGCGTTGTGTGAAAGTCTTTTGTGATTTCCATGGACTCTCAGTGATAACCCATTCTCTCGATAGTGGTCTTTCAGTCTGAGGAATCGGGAATAATAATAATAATAATAATAATAATAATAATAATAATAATAATATTTATTATTTGGTATTGTTCAAATTAATATATATCAATTGATCAAATGCGCATTACAAACTATTAAAGCTAATTAAAAGAATATTTTAATTATTGAATTAAACATGAATATATCGTAAATGACACCTAACTTAATTATTTAGTACTTAACCTATTGCTTACAATAATTATAACTAAAAGAAATGTTATATGTTTCATTAAAATTGATGGAAAAAAAAAAGAGAGTAAAATTGTTAATTACAAATTGTATGCAAGTTTAAAATGATAAGTCTTTAGCTGTTTCTTAAAAGTATAATAGTTGTCCTGTTTCCTAATGTCCTTGGGTAAAATGTTCCAGATTCTAGGGGCCGCTACTTTGAAAGTCCTGTCTCCAAGTGTCTTCTTTGATCGTGCACTATAATCCTTGAGTAACATCTCCCCATCTGATCTAAGATTATATCTGGTGGTACTCTTAACTTTTATTAGATTCTTAAGGTATTCGGGTGCGTTACTATAGATACACTTATAAGCAAGCATTGCTATCTTAAAATTTACCTTAGACGTTACTGGAAGCCAATGTAAATTTACAAGTGTAGGAGTAATATGATCATACTTAACAACGTTACTAACAAGGCGAGCCGCTGCATTTTGTAAATGCTGTAATTTGCTTAGCTGGGTGGATGAAACACCAACCAAGAGGCTATTACAATAATCTATACGTGACATTATAACTGCTTCAACTATAGACTTCCTGTCATCATAACTCAGATACCTGCTAATGCGTTTAATGTTATACAGATGATAAATAGCAACTTGGCACTTTTCATTTATGTATGCAGACATGGTGAGGTTCGTATCAAGCCACGTCCCAACTTTCCTAACAATTGTTACAGCTGGCACTTTTGCTTGGCCGACCACAATTTCAGATACATTAACTTTATCTAATTGAGCATGTTTGCCGATAATCATAAATTTCGTCTTGTCATTGTTCAGTTTTAAGCTATCTGCAATCATCCAAGTTCTAATATCTGAAATGCAATCTTGAAGAGCATTGATAGCATCTTGTTCCTCTGCAGTAGAGTAGGAATAACTGATCCCATAAAGGATAACTCTACTCTGCAGTAGAGTAGGAATAACTGGTCCCATGAAGGATTAGGAACATTTCTTTGCAGATGGTTCTCGCTTGAAAGGAGAAACTGCACCGAGGACTCCATTTTTGTTTTTTGTCTGATGTTTCAATGAAAGTGGATGCTTAAATGTTGGCCAGTATTACTAAGTCAAGTTCTCCATGTGATAGTTCCCTGCAGTTATTCAAATTTTCCAGTACAGCTGCCTCTGAGAATTGTAGAGAACAGTGACTACCTTTAATGCCCTTAGAACGTCTGCATCCAGCTTCAAGAAACTGTTTCACTTTCCCCACTCATTCCTCATTTTCACTAGTTAATAACTCCGAGTGATCGCATTCAGCCATTTTGATGGTTTGAGATGAGAAAACTCTTCGTAGTTACCAAGACAACTCACTGCTGGGCGTTGTGTTACAATAATATTATGCAAACATAAAACACTGCAGTCCGTATGCAAATTTTAGCTCATGGTAAATGTTGCGTGACATTGCTGTTTTCAATCATTTCAACAAATTGAAGGGCACAATTATCCAGAATTTCGGGTGAAAATTAAATGAAACGGGACCTTTTTCCGGAAAAGATTTTCAAAAATTTCGGACCACCTTTTTTGTCATCCTGTAAAGTGAAAATTGCGATATTCTATTACGAAAATTATCGTATTTTTTAGGTGTAACGGTACTATTTTAATTTCAACAGCAGAGTGTGTTATCAGTTGAAATAGTCAAGAATGTTAACTTTGTCTCGCTCATCAGTTGGTCATCCCTTTTTATAGATCCTACATTTTCTAGCGTGTTTACTTTTGTCTTGCTCAGCAGTGCTAAACACAAGTTGGGGAACACGCTAGTCTGTTTTGACGAACGCGTTGACTTTCCATTGTTAACAAGTTGTCGAATTCGTTTGATGGTTTGCTCGTATTTGAGCGGTAATACAACTACGCGTGCATTCCATTATTAAATGTGGTGTTTTATCGCAGAAAGGATTTTGGAAAAAAGTTTATTGTTCAGCTACCCTGATTCAACAATAATTAGTAGCCATTCAAAGACCCGAAGTGGTGAGCAGAGTTAGCTTGAAATAAACCAAAACCTTCCCTGTCATCGATTGACATAATTTGTGCATAAATAAATTTTATTAAGAAAAAATAATAATTTTGTGCTTTACTCACCCTTGCAACACATCATTTGATCTGGAACACGTGGATATGTTCAAATTAGTTTATGAGAACTCATACATGTAAGTGCTTTGGTGGTAAACGAGTTACAATTTACAATTGAAATTTTACATCTTGGTTAGTTCTTGTAAGGAAGCGCGTAAGACTTATTCATTTTAGAGTGTTTAAAGCTTAGTGATATTTTTGTGAAATGTTTCACTTATTGTATATCTGTTACCTTTAAAATGGTATGGTTCTTATATGAACTGAACCGTTCACTATTTAAAAGAAGGCTACTAGGCATTTCACAGAGGGTGGCCTGCTCTAAATCCCAAATTAAATTACTTGGATACTTTTCCTTGAAATCTTCAGGCATTGTCTCATTGGCTAGTTTTCTGGATGGCCTAAGTTAATATGGCCAAGTTTATTGTGGTGATTAAGACTCTACAAGTTTACAGTTGGTTGAGAAATTTTTAAATAACTTAGTATCAGGCCTTCTGAAGGGGTTATGGGAGTGGAGATTTTAGATGGGGAGAGGAAGAAGAGAAAGGAAGGCCTGACACATAACCATTGGGAGAACCGTGTGACATATCCAAACTCTGGATGTGACAGTGATTGGATAACACACAATAGCCTCTGACATCAAAGACTGAAAGTAAACACGAGTAGGAAGATGGGCAGGGAGACGAAAGCCATTGAAAGATTTTTGATTGATGTTTTGATTACTTGTGGTACTTTTGTGGACAGAGAAGAAAAGGATATTGTTTCTGTAAATAAAATAAGAGTGAGGAAGCCATGTATTTAGAATAGCCAACAGCGCCAAGGCTCGTTTATTTTTATTTTGTACCAACTTTGCTAAGGGCAGTTACAATAGTGTGCATGATTGGAATTTGTTCGCTTGCTTCTTCCAAAAAATCTTCACTTTTGATATGTTTTAAGCTCAAGGGGTCTGAGGGGTCGCCATCATATTTCACCAACGACATTGCTTTGCTGTAGTCTATCACTTCTTTCTTAACTGAACTTGCAGTGGCTTTCACAAGCTCTCTGCAAAGTGGTGTAAGTTTGAGAGCAGCGTTTGCTGCTGCATGATACCTTTCTAGGCATAGGAGTTTCACCATTGCACCTTCCTATTTATCCTTGCAGCTTCTTTCAACCACCTGAGAAGATGAGGGATAACCAACAAAGACCTAAAGAAAAAAAATATGATTTATTTAGTACAGTAACCACAAAAAAGCTGGTCCTAGAAATTTGAGTACCTACTCACCTTTGAAATCAGAGGTAAATATGTTTCTACTGGCAAATTCTTAAGGTTAGTTATTTCTGTATTGATGGCTGAATAATTGTCATCCGGTTTGTTGGCTTCAAACATGGATCTTTTTGACGTTGTTCTTGTGTCTAAACACGATAGTTCAGTGCCCTTTTGATGCTTTGCAGCGGGGGTAATTCCAGTTGGCGATCGCTGGTGCTGAGAAACGCGACTTCTCAGGAGTTTGAAGAGTACAAGACTTAGTAGTTTCTGAATATCACTCGGATGATTCTTGGCCTGGTCTATCGATGAACGCTTGTTGTTAGGAAATTGTAGCAACACAAGCACTGGTTTTTGGTCTCTAATTTTTGCAGCAAATTTTGCATAAAAACTTTCCAGGGTCAGAAGCCATTACACTAGTGATTTATTGCATTTGACTATTTGACACATGAAGCTGACGACCCAATGACAAGAAGTGATTTTGATTGGATGATATTGAATCTTGCTGTGTGGGGGTGGAAGGCTCCAGTGAAAGCATCTGTGTCAGGCATTTCTCCCCTTTTGCTCTCTCCCTTTTTTGCTTCTCTCTTCCCTCTTTCCCCCAAGAAACACCTGATACTCAGGCAATTAATGAGCTAAATGCAACTCGCCAAGACTTTGCCTTAATCTACACAAAATAAGAAAAAGCTCATCAAGTGGTTTTAAAGTTCTTGGTCTTCCCTGTTTCTCCCACTTGGTGGTGCCATCAATGTCTTTCCCAGAAAACCAATGCTTAACATTTTTGCTGTTGTCACTAGGATGTAAATACTCACACAGGGCCATCATTGTCTGGTAGTTTGGAAAGCTGGTAAAAAAGGTTACCAGAGAGTCATTTGAAGTGATACATTTTAGGAAAAACAACTGTTTCTCAGGTTTCTTGCTTTTCTGCTGAAGATCTGCAACATTCTCTTTCAGTTTTGAAAGAACTTCCTCTGAATGTTTATACTTCACAAGAGCAGCACAAGCTCAGTTATCAATAAATCCTTTTCAGATTTCTCGGCATAATTTGTGTTGCACTCTTGTTGCAGTATTGCTGCTGTTTCCAGAAATGACAAGTCCAACATGTTTCTTGATGTTATATCCTCAGAAATTATTTTGCTGCATCTGTACTCTGACCAGCCTCTGATGCTAATTCTTTGCAGTAGTAGTAGCCGTAAAGTTTCATGTCAGCGGTGGTCTTTTGCGAGGCCAATTTTGCTTCCGTGCGAATTTGTCATTGAGACTTTCCTGCCATCTTCCGGCTTGAAATGCCTCAAACAAACCTGGCCTCCGTTGCCTATGGAAAAATTGGGTCTAACATCTCTTTATGGCATGAATTTATTGCTTTTTGAGACTTTCGTTCTCTGAAGAAGAAGAAAAAAAATTTTTTTGCCCATCTCCGTGTAATGTTGGACTTTGAAGAGAAGAGAGAGGGTCTGTGAACAGGCTAGGCGTGTCCATGAATGCATTTCAAACAGAGCATAGCAATCTTGAAATTGATTCTAAACTTAATCGGCAGCCAGTGAAGATGTATAAATGATGATGTGACGTGTTCATGTCTTGGCAAAGAGCACACCAATTGGACTGCCGCATTTTGCACCCGTTGAAGCTTGCTAAGGTTCGTAGCAGCAAGAACCTTTTTTTTCAATTTAGGTTACCGAGGTTCTTAAAATAGGTTCTTATATTTTCATGTGAATTTCATCTGAATATACTATATATATTATAAATATCATCTCATAATACAGTATAAATGACCTCACATTGACTTGAGAAGCTGAGGCATTGCCCACTGGGAGCTTTCGTTGTTTTGATATTTTGCAATTATTTATTTCATTGGGATATATTTGATATTTTACATTTAATATTTTGTGATTTTCACAGAGTTGGAGATGGTCAGAAAGCTTTCTTTGATACTGTAGTAGAGTACACTACTTGCAAATACTTGGGGAATTATTTGAATGGCAAACACAATAGACATACAATATGGTACTTAAGCTTGAAAGAAAAAAAAGTTATGTCAAGTTACTTTTAAATAGATGATGATCTTAATTCAGCAGTTTCTACCAATACACTTTTACAGCAACCCCACTGATAAGAACCTCATTAAAAATTTTAGCCTTAATAGGTTCTTATTGGGAGGGGGCCTAAAATGAAAATTTTAGCCTAGGAGGTTCTTAAAATCCAGGTTCTTATACGTGGGCTATTACTGTAGTCTATTCTTGACATCACTATTGCCTAAACAATTGACTTTCTATCGTCAAAGCTAAGAAATGTTTTAATGCGCCCAATATTATGCAGATAGTAAAGTCACGATTGAAAACTCTTGTTGATGGCAGTTTTCATGTTCAGATGGTTGTCAAACCACATCCCTAGGTTCCGAATGTTGCATACTGCAGACACTTTCACATTATCAATACTGAGCTCTGGTATGCTTATCTTGTCCAACTGTGGGCGGATTCAAATTGCAATTAATTCAAAGCCCCTATATAGTAGAGGTCTAAGTGCTCTACAAGGACTCTCTGGCCTACTAAGTCTCGTTTTTATGAATTCAAAACCGGGCCGTTCTGCACAGCCTCCATTTATGAACACAACGTATACTTTTTTATATATTCCCAGTATCCATATACATATTTATTAGTGCTTTAAAATAAAAGGGAAAAATGTATAGTGCACTAAAATATTTACAGTCTGTGTTAGATATCAAGTGAGATAAGAATTAAAACTGCCAAATATGCAATAGATAAACATAAGAGGTACAAAGAAAATGCAAATGATATATAACAGGAATTTTACCTAATGCAGCATGTAAGGAAATCTAATTACCCAAGCAAATTAAGACGGAATCTATTAGGAAATTGAGTAATTGTAATTTTCACTGTACAAACGCCTTGTACCAGAATATTCTAAACCATATCACACACTTTTTTTACACTTTTCAAGGGCTATAGATGTAATTAGTTATCTGTAATAACACCAAAGACAATTTCTTACGGAAGCGCAAGAAAATAAATTTCAAGTTTCACTGGAAAGACTGCTGGGATGTTGTGACCAGAAGTTTCAGTTATAGGGAAATTAACTGCTGAACCAGTTTGAAATTTTACTGTCAATTGCATTGTCACTCTCTGACTGAATCAGGACTGCAAGGAGGCGGATCTAGAATAGTGGCCTTTCGGCCTGAACATCCTGCTCATCAACTGCAAAAGCAGGAGCTTCTAAGATAGATACAGCTGGTGGTCCTGAATGATTGTGTCTGGTTGCATCTCATGTTTCTTCTGTTGAGCAGACTAGGAACTATCCTTGGAAAAGGGAAGTCTTTTTACCTTTACAGGGGGAAACTTTTTCATTTTCATATTTTCTGGCCACATCTTGATGGCAAACTTTACCACTGGACCACAGTCTTTCACAGAAGGCCTAGCTATTAAAACCATTTGTAGACTTCCCAACATATTTTGCAGTGAGCTCCTGTATGTGGTGTTGACAAGCTTCATTGCAGTTTCTGCCCTCTCTGGCCTTGCATTGCTGACTGGTAGTGTCAAGGTGACCTTGGCAGTGTGAAGCAGCATACTTAAAAAAGTGGCTGTGATTTCACTTTGTTCTTCTCTTCTGAACTGTAACGGCTCTCAATTGAATTGGAGTGGCGCGACTCATATACATACACCATTTACAAGTAGCCATGATGACACCTGAAGGAGGATCATGAGGTTATCTGTATAGTTGAACAACAGTGCCATCCCTTTTCTTTCTCTGAACTTTTTAAGTACCATATGAGTTGTGGACATTTGATATGAAAGATATCACTTTTGTGTCACGCCAAATAGTAACAACCATCGATCCAGATGAGGCAGTATGATATTCCCCCTCTTCATTGAATTTAGCAGTCTTTCACCTTTTAGACAGTCTGGGCAAAGAGATCTGTTACTATGAGTTGTGTCAACACCATAAGTACCAGCATTCTCCAATTGTCTGATCAGAGGAATAGCAGTGAAAAAATTATCCATGTAAACAACGTGGTTGTTGGGACCCAGGTTGGGTAAACAAAGATCTGTAACAACTCTGTGAGCTAAGCCATTCTCAGAATTTCGTTGCTTTGCAAGGTGGAATTGTAAGTCAAAGACATACAGCTGTATGCACAATCAGAACAAGCTTATGCCCATGTCTTGCTTCATTGGTAAGTAAGTATTGTTTTATGGGATTTTTCCCTTTCCTTTGATCATAAATTCATGTACAGAGACATTTTGTTCAATGTAAAAATGATCTTTGAATGATTACACAAGTTCAACAATCAGTGACCTTACTTTCCAAATTTTGTCGTAGCCTTGCTCACCTCTATTGGGCCTGGCAGGATCCATAATTATTGTCAGCAAGATGTATATGGTTCGATAGTTGATGCCATCTTGTTGAAGTAAATACTTGAGCAAATGCTGGAAAACCAAAAACCCAATCAGCACTGAAGTAATTTTAATCCAAAATCTGGATGTGACAGTGATTGGATAACACACAATGGCCTCTAACGTCACCGAAAAAGCAAGAATTGTGTCTTGAGTATTGGAAGACGATGTTCAATCAATCAATCAATAAACTTTATTTACCCTCGAATTTACAGTGTAGCACTCAAGTGCTAATATCTTCGAGCCAACTACATTAATAAATAATTATAATAAAAAGTTAATTCTATATAGCAAAAAAGATAACTAACTACCTAGACAACTAACTTGCAAATTATCATGATGTAGAAAGGTTTGCAGTTCCTGCCCTTTTAAGTAAATTATTGTTCCCAGTAGATATCAGTCGTCGAAAAGAAGTAAAATCAGAAATAGTGCGGTAATGGTCAGGGAGAGAATTCCAAGATGTTGCTGCCAAGTAACTAAAGGAATTGATACCATAAGAAGTGGTCAATGGTTTGGGCAAACAGAGCACATTATGTCCTCTTAAAAAATAGGTGCTAGAGCGTAAACGAAACATATCTTTTAAATATCTTGGATAATCAGAAAAATGAAGACATTTAAAAATAGTGAGAATCATGTTTTGTAAACGCTTGTCCTTAAGGTTTGCAGTTCCTGCCTTTTTAAGTAAATTATTGTACTCAGAGTTAAAATCCTTGAAAATAAATCGAAGAATACGTTTGTTTAAAAGGTCAAGTTTATCAGAATCTTGTTTACTGGAGAAATGCCACACCATAGAACAATAATAAAAGTGAGGAAGTATAAATGCCTTATAAAGACGGAGCATGGTTTCAGTAGACATCAGTTTGCCAAACCTTGTCATAACGCTAAACTGATTGTTTACCTTTTTACATATAGAGGACACATGTTGCTTAAACGTAAGATCTTTATCAATTGTAACGCCGAAAAGTTCCACTGAGTCATTTACTGAGAAATTAAACTGATGGTCAGTTTTTCCTAGTATCATCCCTTGGTGTTTGCTGGGATTTGCTATCATTCCGTTGATCTCGTACCAGGCATTTGCTGAGCTAACCTCACGCGAGATACGCCTTTCCAAAGATACCGGATCCGTATCGGCGGTGTAGAGTTGACCATCATCTGCATACATATTTAATTGTACAGTTTTGATTTGTAGGAATAAATCATTTATGAAAATATTAAAAAACATTGGACCAAGAACACTGCCTTGAGGTACTCCTCGCATGACTTCTTGCCAATCAGAACTTGTATCACCTACTTTCACCCGCTGCATCCTACCGTTTAAGTAATCTTTAAGAAGCATACAACTTCTACTGTTAACACCATAGGCCTTCAGCTTGGCCAGCAAGAGTCCATGCGGTATCGTGTCGAAAGCCTTAGATAAATCCATCGATATCACTGCAACAATTTGTTTATTATCCAGACTACGCTTCCAATCTTCTGTTAACCTCATCAGCGAGGTTTCACAGCTATAGTGTCTCCTATAAGCTGAGATGTAGTCAGACAATATTTCAGAATAGAACTGGTCCAGTTGAGAAGCAAGAAGTTTCTCAAAAACATTATTTAGGGCCGGTAAAACAGTAACGGGTCGATAATTCTCTTTACTCAATTCATCATTTTTCTTGAAAAGAGGTGTAACCTGCCCCATTTTCCATCGAGAAGGATATTTGCATTGTTTGATCGATTCATTCATTAACTCTGCTAGTGGACCAGATATCGCAGAAGCGGATTCCTTAAGAAGCCGCGGAGTTATGGTGTCGTGGCCGCAGGCCTTGCGTGCGTTGATGTTTGATAGTAGTTTTTCAACCTGGGTCTTATTGGTGTATTTAAAATTAAAATTATGTGTGGCGTTCTTTCTTCTGTTTTCCTCCGCAATTGCTCGAATGCTGGGGTGTGCACTGAATTCATTTCCAAAGTTATTTTCTTTAATGTCCTGTACATCATCAACGATGTGAACAAAATAGTTGTTGAACAATTCAGCTAGTTCTTTCTTATCCGTAATAACCACATCGTTTTCAATTAGTGTGATGTCATTGGCTTGTTTACTGGACCTCGAATGCATAAAAGGACGATAAGCCTCCCAAAATGCACGTGGATTGTCGGTCTCTGACTTGTTTTTAAAATGATCTTTAATCGCTTTGCGCCTAATTGACGTGCATTTGTTTCTTTGTTTCTTATATTCGGCGTAATTAGTGTCGGTCCTCTGATGCGTGAACTTCTTCCAAAGTTTGTTGCGGTGACGAATAGCTTTACGCCATTGTTCGTTCATGAAAGGAATTTGATTGCCCCTTATGTGTGCTTGCTTTTGTGGTGCGTGCTCGTTTAGAATGTCAAGGTACAGTGACTCAAACACGTATTGTTTATCGTCAATATCGTCAAACACCTCCATAACGTGGAAAGGGACATTATGTAAATCACGTAAAAATAAATCCTGGTCAAAATTCTTTAGACTTCTCAGTTGTATTTTGCGAGATCGCAATCGCGGAGCTGTGGTTCTCAAAATAGTATATATTAGAGAATGATCGCTGATATGAGCATCCACTACGCCCGATGAAAATATTCTTCTTGTGTTGTTTGTTAAAATCAAGTCGAGTAAAGTTGACGATGTCTTGCCTATACGAGTGGGTAATTTAATCAAATTTTTGAGACCGTATATTTCCAGTAAATCTTTTAAGTGACCACTGTCCTTAGGATCCAACAGATTACTATTGAAGTCTCCAACGCAGATGACATCGTTTGGAAAAGTCGTAACAACTTCAAATAACCTGCTCAGTTCAAATTTCCACTGAGATGTTGGAATAGATGGAGGCCTGTAAATCGCCATAACAGTGAGCCAGGATTTTGCTACCTTCACTTTCAGTATGATGTGTTCAGTCCTGAAGTTTGACGTATCGATACCATTTTGGTCTCCAAGCTTTTTTGTCACAGTGAAACACAGATCACTTCGTACGAATATCATAAGCCCACCGCCATAAATATTTCTATCCGATCGGCACATACGGAAACCCTGAATGGCAAACTGGTTGTCAGGATATGTTTTACCCAGCTTTGTTTCAGAGATGGCCAAAATGTCGAACCTTCCGCGCATAAGCCAGTTTTTGATCTCGTGGAATTTAAAGCCAGCTATGCTGTTGGCATTGATATGACCGATCTTAACGTTTCTCCGATGCGTTTTAACTAAAGTGTCAAAACTCATCCAAGTGTTGTTGTGGTCTTCGTTCTCACTCAGAGTCTGCTCTGTGTCACTGCAAGAACTGTAGCTGGTATCAATTTCGCTAACGTCAGCAAAAGGTAGTTGTTTTATCTCGTCCAAGCAGGGAGGACATATCCAACTACCGTTTCCAGAAGCCTGTAATCGCTTGTACTCTTTAGGTGAGATTCCACCGCACTTGATATGAATTCGTCGAGAGCAAGAGCTGCAACTCACTGCCCTGTGATTTTTAGCCACCACTTTTCTACAAACGGTGCAACTTTCCGGTCCTGGATTAGGGCTAATGTCTCCACTTAGACGAAGCAGTTCAAAGTTGAAGCTTGCGACGCTGTTGCTGTAGTAGTAAAATCTTGACTTAGTGTACTTCGTATGACACCTATTTACAAAATGGCGGCGATTTGCAGCAATGGATGACATCAGAAACATACACACTGGTCTCATTTGCTCGGTTTCTGAATCCGATAATACATTAATATCATTATATTCTCTTCCAAGAAAGCCAGGACCAAGTAGAAAACAGCGAAACAATTGTAAGAGTAGAAATAAGACCGTTGCAACGGAGCCGTGATATGCACGTGTTTGCGCCATACCGCCCTTCGTTAGCCCTTCGTTATGACACGAAAATTTTTTTCACTGTTTTTCGTCCTTCAATATGTGTATTTTAATAGTTCTGAAGTTCAAACATGTGTCCTCCGAAGAAATCTTTCGATTTTCGCCATCAATAAACTGCATTTTTTTTTGATGTTGGTGCTTCCAAAATCTGAATTCTGATTTACAGCATCCTGCTGTTAAAATGGTATTGTTTCTGTAAATGAAATGAGGGGAAGCCATGTATTTCAAATAGCCAATGGTGCCAAGGCTTGTTTATTTTTATTTAGTAACCACAGACTTTGTTAGTGGTGATTACAATAGCCTGTATGATTGGAATTCCTTCGCTCACTTCTTCCAAAAAATCCTCACTTTTGAAATGTTTTAAGCTCAAGGGGTCTGAGGGGTCACCATCATATTTCGCTAATGAAATTGCTTTGCTGTAGTCTCTCACTTCTTTCTTAACTGAACTTGCAGTGGCTTTCACAAGCTCTCTGCAAAGTGGTGTAAGTTTGAGAGCAGCGTTTGCTGCTGCTTGATAATTTTCTAGGCACAGGAGTTTCACCAGTGCACCTTCCTATTTATCCTCGCAGCTCCTTTCAACCACCCGAGAAGACGAGGGATAACCAGCAAAGACCTAGAGAAAAAAATGTATGATTTATTTAGTACAGTAACCATAAAAAATTTGATCCTAGAAATTGGAGTACCTACTCACCTTTGAGGTTGGAGGTAAATATGTTTTTTACTGGCAAATTCTTAAGGTTGGTTATTTCTGTATTGATGGCTGAATAATTGTCATCCGGTTTGTTGGCTTTAAACAGATCTTTTTGACATTATTCTTGTGTCTAAACGTGATGATTCATTGCCCTTTTAACACTTTGCAGCGGGGGTAATTCCAGTCGGCGATCACTGGTCCTGGGAAACATGATTTTTGTTCCCTGATTTCTCAGGAGTTTGAAGAGTACAGTAGTTTCTGAATTTTCCTCCGACAATTCTCGGCCTGATGTATCAATGAACGCCTGTTGTTATGAAATCGTAGCAACACAAGCATTGGTTTTTGCATAAAAACTTTCCAGGGTCAGAAGCCATTATACTAGCGATTTCAAGTGAGTTAAGAATTAAAACTGCCAAATATGCAATACATAAACATGTACAAAGTAAATGCAAACAACATATAACGAGAATTTCACCTAATGCAGCATGTAAGGAAAATCTAATTACCCTAGCAAATTAAGATGGAATCTATTAGGAAATTGAGTAATAATTACTCAGTTTCCGAATTTTCCTTATTGTAATTTTCAGTGGACAAAAGCCTTGTACCAGAATATTTTAAGCCACACCACATACTTTTTTTACACTTTTCAAGGGCTTGAGATGTAATTAGTTATCTGTTATAACACCAAAGACAATTTCTTATGGGAGCCCAAGAAAATAAATTTCAACTTTCACAGGAAATGAGAAAACAGAGGTAAAACCGTCATTTGTATAATTTCATTTTTTTGAAAGTTGAGGCGTTTGAAGGTTGTTTTCTCGAGCTCCAATAAGAACCTTTTTTTCGGAGTTATTTCATACAACTTATGGCAGGTATAGATAGGCTGAAGAAATATCGACAGTAGCCACAGAATTTGCCTCCGTCAACTGGTAGCTGCAAAATGATCCAATATGACAGAGAAGAATCATCTCTTCCATAAATATTGATAAACCCATTTGTGGATAAATTTTTTTGAGTGGTCTTTTTCAAATTCATTTCTGCTTGGACATTTTGCTTGGAGTTTGGCTTCACATCATACAACAAGCACTTCACTCTTTCTCTACTCCTGGCTTCATCAAGTTTGGTTTTAGAAATGGTGACTTCAATCACTGGTTTAGCTGAAATTTTTTCACCACAACACTTTTTATGCCATTTCTGGAACTGAGATGTGCAGGCAAGGTCTGATGGTGTATCATAATCCTGGTAAAAACCATCAGTGCATGCACATATTAAGATCCCTCCTTACGGTAAGTTACCCAACCCAGCCCCAGGAAAGGTTAGCCATACCACCAGGGTCTACGTTCTCTACTATTTCCAACAGTGGTGCAACTTCTTTTGTGTCACATAAGGACTAGATAAGTGAATGTGCTGTGAGATAGGACCTACAGTGTCTTGTCCTTAACAGGGAAGACTAGAAGGCCTAACTATAGATTGCAGTACTTTCTCCTCAGGTATTTAAAAACCCTGAGTGTTGGTCCAGCCGGGTTTTCAACTTGTGTCCTCCCACTCTTCTGACTGGTGCTCTCCCAACTGAGCTAACCATGCTTGGGGTAAAAATGTTGCAGTTTTTTTCAGAAAGAATGAACACAAAAACACGATCAGTGGAATATATATTCCATTTCAGTCCTCACCAGTACACACATTAGGATAGTTTGATGCACTTTCAGAAACTGCCCTCCTATTCCTCTTGCTAAGATGACTATAGTGGTCAAGAACATATTCTCTATAGGCTCTTTATGAAAGAACCAGGTTCTGTTGTCGTCTCTGTCATTCATGATGTCACCCCTATTTGGGACAGCAAGCTAAAGGACTTCAGGATCCAAACACGGCTTTGTAAATTTTGCATAGAAGTCACACGCACCTTCTCTGACTACAACACTTATTCCCTGTCTTGTAGCATGACTCTGCACTTTCAACATTTGCACCATGGTCAGGAGGCAGATCAGGTGTTTCTGGATCTTGCTCAGGACCACTTACTGGAGTGTCTTGAACAGCCAAAGATTTCTGTGTCTCCAGTGCTGTTGTCAGCATGATCCTCATCATCAAGGTCATCTTCCATGATCAAAAGATTGTGGATGTAATCCATGGAGCCAGCCCCCTGACAAAGACTGCAAATGTACAGTATCTTCATTTATTCTTGCATCCAAGGTTTCAATAAAATTCTAAAACAAGTTATAGAAATAACCAGGTTTGCTCTTCTTCACCAGGCCTGTTGTTACTGGTCTGGTCCTGATTTCTAATGTTTCTTTGAACTGGAAAGTTAACTGTATCAGGTTAGGACGAAACACACACCCGAGAAACAAATAATATGTGCAATTTTTATGTACGCCTTTTTACAGCTCGCTACAAAGTTTTAACAAATATGTGTTTCCACATGCCTGTTTATGATGACCAACCATACATGTAAGTAACTGTAAGAACTCACTTTACAGTTGTGCCACAGGAACAATGGCTTGAGCACATAAGGCCACCTGTCTTGTAAGGACAACCTCTGTTTGTGTTGCTTTCCTTCTGTTGAGCTCGGACAAGAACAAGAAATACTATTTTCCTACAAGAAAAAAGGCGCAGCAAAATGATGCATACATAGTTTATTCAAGATGCATTAAAATATATACAAGGTTTAAAGGTTAAAAAACCACATCTTGAAAGGGAACTTATGAGGTTATCCCTCTCCAAAATAATAAGTAAATAAATAAAAAGATAAGAATATCATAATAACAATTACAATAATAGTAAAAGGATTTAAGGTTGGATTTAAGAGCGGCCGTCTGTAAATATCGAGAATTCGCCGTCAAACCCGAAATTTCGTCGCAGCCGCCATAAAAAATTACTGCAAATAAGCAGTTTTTCAAGTCGCTGGTTAAAATAGACGCGTCAACGTAACAAGATAATCTTTTACAGGTGAGTGTGGCATAACAGGAGCAACTCGAAAATGTAAAAATATTTCAAAAGAACGTTTTTTCTCGCATTGTTTTTGAAGCGCCGAGATTCCTTGTCTTTGGGCCAAGACGAACACTGAAAATTGAGGAAACTTTGAAGGTAAAAATCGTAGCTTGGTACATGGAAATTCCTAATAAATTTGGCGTTACAATAAAGCTCTAATGTTGTTTTAAAACATATAAAAAATCTGGCTTGGGCAATTTAAAAGCCTCCGCTTGAGAGAGGTAAACGCATAGTGAGTTTTAACGTGTTTACATGAAAGTATCGCAACGGTCACATAAGCACAAGAAAACTCAAAATTGTCGATAAAATTATAAAACCGTAATAGCTGTTGAAGTAAAAAGAAGGAAACTCTGTCGAATGTAAAATTTAATGCTTAAATCAATCTTTACAGTTTTTTATTCGTTATCATCCAGATATCTAAATTGTAAAAAAAAAATTCATGAATGCAACCAGAGGTCAAGGGCCGTTTGAAATCAATCAATCAACAACTTTATTTAAGTTACTAGTCTTCTAGCTTGCCGTCAGGCCTACTAATCGGGGACACTAATTAAATAACTTATTAATAAGAAATATATATACATAATAAGCTAAATAAGATTTAACTATTCTAAAAACTACTTAAAAGATACACGATATTCAATACGCTTCGAAAGTACACCTATGTAATAACAAAAAACTATATATACAATTTTATAATATATCATCTCTACCAGTTATGATATTTCCTGTTTATGAATTATGAGTCACACAGGTGGCACCCTTTGCATGCGTTATCACTAACCAATTTGCTCAGATCTTTTCTCCTTATATTTGCTTTAAACCTGCTTAAGGAGGTCTCGTTTCTGTCCTTCATACTCAATTTTGACCATAAAAATGGCCCAAAAAATCTGAGGGAATGCTTTCCATATTTAACAGTTTTTACCCTTTGAACATGAAAGTCCGAGTTCCTCAGGTTGTAGTTCGAAGACAATGATGAGAAGAGTTCTAGTATGTTGTAAGGCAGTAATCTATTCCTTATTTTGAACATAAAGATAGCGATATCTTGTAATCTCATGTTATATAGACTAGTCATTCCAGTGTGTGTAAGAAGGTCACCATAAGAAGAGACTCGATCTTTGAAGACTGTACGTAGTCCTCTCTCATTAATTCTCTCTAGCTTGTTTCTGTCGCTTGCTCAACAAAAGTGCCACACCAAGCTACAGTATGTGAGATGGAGTAAAACTGCAGTTTTATATATCCGTAGTTTGGCGTTCATTGGGATCAGATTCTTTAGCCTTTGAAGAACACCAATCATTTTACTGGTTTTTATGCAGACCTCTGATATATGCTGCGAGAAATTCAAGTCCTTATCAATAATTATGCCTAGCAGTTTGAATGCATCGGTAACGTTAATTCTGCAATCATCAATCACTAGCTCCATTTGTTGTGTGTCCCTTGCTATAGCCATTGCTTGGTATTTGCTATAATTGCCTTGCAGAAAATTTGTCTTATACCACCTCGATGTCTCTTCCCCATCTTCCTTAATTCTATCTATAGCAGAGTGCAGATTCAAATTGGAGCAGTAGATCTGATGGTCATCGGCATAGGCAGACAACTGAGATTTAACGCCAGTGTAGAATAAATCGTTTTGATACACGTTCCACAACAGCGGTCCCAAGGATGACCCTTGCGGGCAGCCTCGTTTGACAGCTTTCCAATCACTTGTGTAGTTGCCAACTCTTGTTCTGTTTTCCCGATCATCAAAATAAGATCGCATTAATCCCAAAGCGGGGTCAGACAGCCCATAGGCTTTTAACTTTGCCAGTAACAAATTTGGATGTAATGAGTCAAAAGCTTTGCTCATGTCCGTGGATAATATCACTGATGCATGCCCTTTGTCTGCTGCATGCTTCCAATCTTCAGTAAGGCATATAAAGGTCGTTTCGCAGCTGAAGTGTTTGCGGTAAGCTGACAAAAAGGTATCGAAAATTGGCTCAAACTTTTCACTTAGTTGTTTGCATATTAGCTGCTCAAAGATTTTATCAACCGCAGTTAGCACGGTTACTGGTCTGTAATGAACTTTATCTAAGGGGTCTTCCTTCTTATAAATTGGGATCCACTCTCCTCTTTTCCAGGTGCTGGGCCAACGATTTTCCTCAATAGCCTGATTAAATATAGTAGTCAGTGGTGTTGCTAGCAGTTCTGCTGTCATTTTAAGTACTCTTGGAGGTAACATATCATATCCTGTTGCTTTATGGGGATTAATTTCTCTCAGTGCTGCGAGGACCTCATTCCTATCTAGTCTTCTGAAACTGAATGTATTTGGATCGTGCCTGGCATTTATGCCCGCGACACTATGATGTTGATAACATAGAGCCTCTGTTAGAGCCCCTACGTCAGTCCTACCAATGTGATCAGCTATCGAACAACAGTAGTTGGTAAATTCTTGTGCCACAAGCCTCTGGTCCTGGTGTGTAACACCTTCGATATTAAGAGAGATTAAACTTTTGTCCTTTTTTGGTTTGGTCCTGAGGAACGGAGTAAAGGTGTTATAGAATTTTCTTGAGCAGCACGTGACGAAAGTGTTATTTATGATAATAAAGATTCACAACTCCTACCGGTCCAGTTTAATTACAATCTCCTTTTACATACCTGTCATACTCTAAACATGCTCTACTTAAAGCAATTTGATTTTTTAACGTTCTTAAAATCATATTATTCATCATTTTCTCCGGTTATCTCGCATCCTTTTTCAAGCAGTGATCCACGTCCGTGGTGGAAAGTGGAGTGCGGAAAATACCGTAAAATTCTGAAAATAATCCCCTACATGTATAGGCCCCTCCAAAACCGATAACGCAAAAACCCCTCCGTTAAATCGTCCCTCCAAATATGAGCCCCCTGGGGGCTTGCACTTGGAAAATTGCCCCCAAGTACAAAGTAAAACAAAGCAAAATGGTAAATTTACCTCCAACTATAAAGCTAGCCCAATTGATTTGGAAACGCAAATTTCCCTCCTTAGATAAACCCCTCCGAATATAAGCCCCTCCAAAAATAACCCCCTCAAAAAGGGTCTTTGAAAAATATAAGCTGCGGGGCCTATTTTTGGAATTTTAGGGTAACTACAATTTTATGAAAGAAGGGGTGTAAGGTAATTTCTTATAATTCATACGAAATCAAATTTTCAGTAAAAATCGAAAATTGATAATTAACTAGAGCCGTTCATAGGTACTCTCTAGGGTGACTCGACATCCATGCAGGTGCATTCCTTGACAAGCTCTTTCAACAGGTTAACGTATGGAGCTTTCCGCCGTACTGGTGGAACAGGGACAGGTAGGCCAAGCTCCGCACAATAGCATTGCAGCTCATCCAATTTCAACTTTGAGAGGGTGTTTCGCCTAACCAACTCGCAGAAATTATTTTGGCCACAAACTATGGGATGGAACAAATTTAGTGATGCCAAAATTGATAGCCGTGCGGTGACGAAGTTTTCCTCCTCGTTAGCCGCTGTGATGTCCTCTTCCTCGAGTACTGGTTCACCAACTGTTTGCTGTCACACCTTTGCCGCCAGCCTTGAAAAGAAAGATGACACTTGGAGGGGAGTAAGAAATTCTGAAACTGTAAATAGGCGCACACTGTTTTCATCTTTTTCTCTTCGCATTTCTTTTGCAACCACCTCTGGATCCACTTTTCAGCCCGTACCCTGCCCAATATTAAACTTTTCAACCAAGTACGACTTCTGCTTGTCGCTGAAACGATATGGCTTCTTCATTTGCTTTAAGGCCCAACCCTCTTGTAATCGTTCTGTACATGTTGAGGCTGAAGTCCCCGATGTGTTTAGCAATGTTGGAATCTTGCCAACTCCCTCCAAAAGGTGTGTGGCGTATTCTGTTTTGGCACGGTCCAGAAGTGTCGCTCTTTCAACAGACTTTGAGCATCTCTCAAAACTCAAATGGTTTTCCAGTGCGCAATGTTGCTGGAATACACGAGTGCAGCCATCTTGTGGGCAGCTGTAGGTTGCCGTTGGGCGTGTCTCAAGTGGATTATTTGTGGCTGCATGTTCTTCAGGTTGGGATTCCCTTGCTGGCTTAGACTGCTTGCTAAGCGATTTGAAATCGCCGTTCGAAAAGGGCGCCCTTAGCGAATACATGTTTGAGTCTGAAACGAAACACCAGCTTAAATAAAAATTATGATTAATTTATAATATATATTCGCTGTTTATGATTAACTTTAATCACCCGACTTACCTACATCACTAGCTGGCGTTAAGCAATGCATTTTCGGAAAATGCCGCCTATATTCAATCACTGCCTTGCTGCGGGCAGCAGCACGGCAGATCTATTGCTGTTTTGGCATAAATGTAGAACACAAGAAAATCGCGAAAGAAATCATGGCTATGTGCGAAGAGAAAATAGCTGAATTATTGACTAAAAGTGAACGGAACGTATGTACGAATATTCATGCTCGTTGGATGTAACACATGTGTCTCCTTTTTTGAGAAAAAAGTTCCCTGCATTCATATTCTGACGATAAGAAACTTCCGCCTTCTGCATATTTCCAGCCTTGTTCAATAATTGTTGAATTAATCTAGCTTACTTTAAGCTGAAACATGTCAAGATGTACAAGGCACCTTGGAAAGAGCAAATAGCTCATACCCTTTGAACCTTTCTATATTCCCTTTGCACGTACAGGTGTTTTGGTGCAAGGCAGCACTATTGTAAATATAATCATTTATACTCGAAAGGAAATACATATTTTTATATATAAAGCCTTAAAACTACCTCCTTGTCCGTGCTTTGTGTTGATTTTCCTTCCTTTGCCTATTGCGTAAGCTCGTCTAGTGAAGACGCTATCGTTCTTAAATTCAAAGTTATTAAGTTTATTTATTCCAGGGATCTTCCATTGTTCTGAAGTCTCGTTAATTGAAGCTTCAACAACTGCAACTCTGACGCCTTCGACTCCGCCATGGGAAAGGATCGCGGTTTTCATCTGCTGCGCATTCATTACATCATGGCCCTCATTTATATACCTTCTGATATGATTCTTACAGGTAGCAGACATATGGTCGGCTGGACCCTTTCCTCCCTGAGGGTCTGAAAAGTCTACTGCAAGGATACGCATTCCAGATGAAGACTGGATAGCAGGTATGGCTAGAATTGGTAGCACCCTGCATTGTCTTGTCGCAAGTACACCTGCTGGATCTCGGGATGTTCACTCTTCAACGTACGTAACACATGTTCCAGGAGAAGAACGACGGTGAAACTACCCTGGTTACTCGACTGTAAGATTTGAACAAAGGTTTGGGTTTGAAGTTGCGAACTGACTCTGCGTACCGCAACACTGATGTGCCACGACATCCCGCGCTTTCCGAACCAATCACTTTGAGTCTCTCTAAAGTGTTGGGGTAAGAATTTCATCGCCCAGTCATTGGTTATAAGACAGGTTTTATCGTCTAGGCGGTCGAGGACTTTGAGGCGTGCCTGGTCCTGTCTAACGGTGCGTATCTGATGGCACTTCCACAGAATGATAGCTTGTCGCACATGCTGAAATATGTAGAGAGCTTCATCTCTTTCTTCTGGTAAAGGAACTAGCACCCTGAACAACTTTCTCTATGGAATCTAGGAGCTCATCTAAGGCCTCACACTGGCTGCAGCGATCAGCATGGGCGTGGTTGCATTTCTGCCTCATGGATTCATCTTTGGGGTCACTCAGAGCATATATGCAGCAATGATCAGGGACGCACGAGTCTTCACTGATGTGGGCCTAAGAAACAGCCATCAATTGCAAACGAGAACATGAGTCTGGTGTTTTTTGTATACCGTTTAGTTAATTTTGGAGGTCCATGATTGGAGGAGACATTTATTAGGTAGGAGGTGTTTAAAAGAGAGAAGCGTTTATTCTCTTAGCTATATGGGTGGCACCCTGCATTGCTATGGGCGAAATTATCAAGAGGGGCACTCCATCAATTGATACATGTACGCCGTCTAGATATGCACTCTTTCAAAATTTATGTCAGAATCCTCCTTCAGAGTAAGTGATTTGCCATTCGTTAGTCTATCCTTACTTTGAACTTTACATTAAACATGATACACTACGCAAAACCTTGTCAATCAAGCAAGAAACTGAATAAATTGAATGATGTTGCATCATTTCGCTTATTCCTAGTTTTATTAGATAAGAGGGGTTTATTTGAGAGTGGGCGTCTATTAAATCATTTACGGTAGACGGACCATAAAGATCTCTAGCTAACAAAAGAATAACTCCAGATAGGTGTATCTCAGATAAAAGAAATTTTAAAGTAGAATAGCAAACAACAATTCGATTACTTTCACAAGAAAATTGATCCACGAACTGTTGTTTCCACTCGTCAAGAGCCCTAGGGTTGCCCATGAATGCGCATAGCTATAACCTACAAAACACTAACTGGAGAAGACCTAATTACCTTGTAATCTCCCTTTAAGTACATTTTTCCCGCCTTTAGAGAGTCTTCAGTGCTCTTGTCAAGTCCTTTTGGGGAGATATCTTATAAGCTGGGCTAGGTCATCAAATGCCTTTGAACCTTCTGTGGCAAAATAATATAGTCCCTGTAAGGACTTACGGACCGAGGCAGTGCAAGAAGAAAGAATGCGTAACATTGTGCTCGCTGAATGGGACAAAATCTGTTTCCTCGCAGAAACGTTTGTACTGCTGTACAATTCGCTGTGGTATCATGGTTCTGATAACATTTGGCACCACTACTGACTCGCCCGTGGACAGGACAAGTGTCTTCTCACCAAAGGGAAGATCTTGAACCAAGTGGGGGCTGGTTATAACTTCGAGAAAGTGATCCAACTGATCTCATGTAACAGGAAGGCGGGTACTCTGCTCTACAGGAACAGGGGCTCCAGGGCCGTGTTGGAGATGGTGTAGACTTGCAACAGTGTATCGATAAGAACTGAGACCAGGGATAAATTCGCAAGCAGCATTGTAGCGTGCCACTCCTGCCATAAATAAAATAAAATCTGATATATAATAAATAAGATAAAATCTGTCTCCTTGTATCCCAACTGCTAGCAATCATGTACGCCCCTGGAAGTGCCTCAAGGTATTTCTTCTCTGATGGCAGGGAAAGTGAATTGATGTTCAGTTTTTCGTTTACTAATTTTGACTTTTGAAGAGCGTCCCAAAGGTGACTGGCATTCGTAGTGGCAATGACTTTTAGTAAAACTGCAACAGCTTCAGCTGCATGTTCGAGGTAGCATCTTCTTGTCGATTCGCTGGCACTTGACCATTCCAACCGTGGTTACCCAATGGCTTAACTTCACAGGACAAAAGAAAGTCGTTCAGTTTTGACTTTTGCTCTTCTGCTTCCTCAGCTTTACCGACAGATGAGGTTGTGCTAGCAGTTTCTGAACTTGTCATGTAAGTCGTATCTTGACTATCTAACGTAAAACCTTGAAGCTGTTAGGCAATGTCATCTGAGGTGCTATCACTTAAATCGCTTTCCTTGTGAAAGAGCAAGAGGAACAAAGCAGTCAGACACGAATACAGTATATAGGGATTCTAGCCATTATCATCGATAAGAGTCAAGCATTTTTTTATTTATTTAATTACTTATTTATTTTTGTGCAACGTGGGTGTGTCTTTTCCTCTACTTAGCGCTTCAAACTGTCACTTGATATGCATCAGTTAAGGCGGAATGGCAAAGTTAACATGGTTAATAGGCCGTACCTTTTCAGTCTTTTCAGCCTTTTCCAGGGTCCTGGTTTCTCGACATCTCCTTTTAATTGATAGCTCCGATAGACATGTCGTGGTTAAGGTAATATGTGTGCTATCCCTGGTTTGTTCTTTTATATCTTGCTCTTCCCTAACTTCAGTACGATCCCTCGCATCCAAAGTTTGTGTAATATGCTGTCTACATCGTCTGCAGATGGCTAAAAAAGGGGTCAGGACGTCTTTCAGTTAGTCTCATACTGTCAAGTAAACAACGAGTTACTCATTCAATTATTAGATTAAATTAGAACAAAACAGGTACATACACAAACCTTATTTTAATATTTGCCCAAGTTATAATATAAAGCTCCCTTTTGGCCAGCTTTTGACGTTATAAATTTCACTGTCAGTTTTCAACAACTGACTTTAAGATGGCACCTGTCTTACGCAGTTTGTTAGATTCAGACTTAGATAGAATTCGCTGGCTGTGTGGGATAACTATCAGAGAGACTCAAACCCATTTTTAGCCCTCCCTTTCTAGTGTCTTTCTTGTCTTTATCATTCGCTCTCTGGTTCCTATCATCTTCTTTAAGCGCGAAGTATTTTCTGCTTCAAAGAACCATAACTGATAAATAACCAAAACTCGAAATATGCATTTCTCCGCATTGCAACACACTTTTGGAACGTTGAGAATCACCGTGTTCTAGTGATATCAGTTTTCTTATTCCCACCCTCACAAGAGGCCTATAAAGTGAGCGCTAGCCAGGATACTGAGAGGGAGAAGTGAAAGAAATGTATCATTTACCTCTCTTTTCTCACCGCTCCCCCGCCCCTCCCTTCAGGTCCAAACTATTGTAGCACCAACCTTACAGACCAGCCCTCCACCACCCCACCCCTGAGCGTCTGGATATCAGGACTGAATACGGAATTCAGAAAAGGAACAAGAACAGCAGGACAATGTCGTTCTCCTACACCTTGTTCCAATTCTCCTTCCTATTCTGTTCCGGTTCCGGTTCCTGTTTCTGTTTTGCTAAATCCGGATTCCGATACCGTAGACTTCGTTCTATTCCCAGACGTCGCGGATGCCGACTCCCCAGTGCCTACTTACACTCGATTCTATACTTACGACTTCCGATGGGTACAAGGGTACCAGATTGCTGATATATTAGCTCTGATTGGGCAAAGCTGATACCTCTATCACCCTTTACTGTGGTAGACTTGTGGGCGGCGATCCCGGGTGGAACTGCAAAATATTTTTTGTTGGACCGCCATCGAAGACCATATACATCGCGATGGTGCGGGCAGATCATCAGATTATTTTTTGTTTCATCCTCACAGAATATCCCTATAGTTTACAAAGTCAGTTGTTACTTACTATTTTGGTGGCAAAAACATAGATGCTCTTATATAAGATCAATTTAGCTAAAAACTGGTACATGGAAAATATTTTACTCATCTGCACGAGCGAGGATTAATTTCATTTCGTCAACATTTTTGTCGTCTCCGAATACATTCATCGTGTTAAGGTGCTGTGTAATATCCTTTTGGCACTCTCTCAGAGTTATCATGAGACCATGGCCACAGCCACCAGTGTCTTCTATCATGAACGAAAATGAGCAAGACGCCATGAAGAGAGGTACAGTCAGGGAAAAACTCTGACATTCCTTCAAGGCCAGTGAGCAGATTTTTTCCCAGGGGAACTCGACCAATATTTGGGTAAGAGGTGAGCTGCTATGGGTTAAGATTTACCATAACCCTGTTTAGGACAAAAAATCCTTAAAATACTTACCTTGTTTAGGACAACACCCTCAATTTTATTACCCTGTGGGCCTGTATAGGACACAGGACAAAATGCACCACATTTTGTTTTAAGCCATTTTATTGATAATTGCAATGCAGCAAATTCACGTTACACTCATTGCTTAGTCTGCACTTGGAGTAAATAATAAAAAAAAAATATCTGGAAAATCAAATCAATCGTGCAGGTATTAAATACCCTGCTCTTAGTAAATACAACCGCAGTCAGCAGTTTCGATAAGTTGTAGATATTTACGAGTGTACCTGCAAGACTCATAACGTAATCAGCTTCCAGATCAAGTGTTTATCACTTTTGTCACGTGCTGCTCAAATGACCTCTGGTTGCGGTGACGAATTTTTTTTACAATTTAGATATCTGGAAGATAACGGATAAAAAGCTATAAAGATTGATTTAAGCATTAAATTTTACGTTCGACAGAGTTTCCTTCTTTTTACTTCAACAGCTATTACGGTTTTATAATTTTATCGACAATTTTGAGTTTTCTTGTGCTTACGTGACCGTTGCGATACTTTCATGTAAACACGTTAAAACTCACTATGCGTTTACCTCTCTCAAGCGGAGGCTTTTAAATTGCCCAAGCCAGATTTTTTATATGTTTTAAAACAACATTAGAGCTTTATTGTAAGGCCAAATTTATTAGGAATTTCCATGTACCAAGCTACGATTTTTACCTTCAAAGTTTCCTCAATTTTCAGTGTTCGTCTTGGCCCAAAGACAAGGAATCTCGGCGCTTCGAAAACAATGCGAGAAAAAAAGTTCCTTTGAAATATTTTTACATTTTCGAGTTGCTCTTGTAATGCCACACTCACCTGTAAAAGATTATCTTGTTACGTTGACGCGTCTATTTTAACCAGCGACTTGAAAAACTGCTAATTTGCAGTAATTTTTTATGGTGGCTGCGACGCTGACACAGGATTTCATGTTTTGCTCAATTTCTCCAAAAGGAATTTTTTTTGGAAACTTTGATTGTAGTTTTCGAAAATGTTTTACCAAAGGGTTTTTTCTGACCAAGTATGAAGAATTTCGAAATTTCGGTTTTGACGGCGAATTCTCGATATTTACAGACGGCCGCCCTTAAATAATTGAAAAACTATCAGTTTCAACTATGGTCTTTGGGTAAATTGTTCCAGAGCTTGACTATTCCAATGAAAATAGAATGCTTATAACAATTTAGTCTTGTTGATTCGATATAATATTTATAAGAATAATTTGCTCTTGTAGATTTGAAGTAGTGAATCCAAAAAAGTCTTCAAAGTTAAGATGGTAATAACCAAAGACAACCTTGTAGCATTCGACTAAAGATAATTAAGTTCTATGATCAAATAAATTAGGCCACTTAAGCGTCTGACATTTCTCTTCGTAAAACATCTCTCCTTTACATTGGTTTTGGGCCATTCTCGATTCTCTTATCTTATCCATTCAAGTAAATGGATGTCCTTTGCCAGATAAGGGCTCCAGACTGGTGCTGCATGTTGCAAGATTTGTTGCAAAAGCGATTTGTTCACCATAGAAAATATAAATTCTGATTATCACTTGAAGAACAATAATATTTATCCACAGGACTTAACTTTACAGGAACAGGTATATTATATTATTATTGATATTGTTCCAGACTTAGAAATGATTCATTGTTTTATTGCTGCAATATTGTTTGGTATAAGCCAAAGTGATCACTCTCATCAGGTAATAACAAAGACTGGTAAAATTTGCATGCTGGCAACATATATAATACAAGTTGTTGCTTGGTAGTAGGTATGAAACTTAATTCTTAAAGTTCTTGAGAATGTATCTCTTCCTGTGGAGGCATGAACTCCCTAATTTGGCACACTTGTTCAGGCTACAGAGATCTTTTCTGCAAATAATAATAATGAACTCTCCATACAAACATAAGTTACATTTCTTGGTAATGTTACTGTAGGGTTGTCATCGTTTAATAATTTTCCATTTAATTTAAAAGGGTTTGTTTGCATCTTTAAGGGACCAGATATGTTTGGAGAGTTTCGTTTCGTTTTGTCTGTTGTTGAGTCTGAAGGATGTCTTATGGTTTCCGTAGTGTTCTTTGAAGTTGGATGCAAGTATTACATAAGATTTGGTGGTTGTATTGGTTGTTGCTGTGCCTTGGTTCACAACGTTTGATTGTAGGCATTTCCCTACCAGGAGGCATTCTGATTTTTTCTAAAATTGCAGTCTTTCAGTTTTTCTTGTTTTTGAACACTGAACAAGAGACATGCTTAACAGGCTGGGTATATTGTTCTCAAGACATCAAAATCATCTCCAGGGTCATAGGCAAAACCCAAAACCACACTAAAAGCTTAAATGGAATGATGAGAACAGTTTGATTGTGCACAGTCCTGCGTAAATGAATAGTCAAGTGCAACTTACATGTATGGACCAATCACCCTGTAGGTTGTTGTTTGGTCTCCCCAGATGAAGTGCAGGATATAGTTGTCTCTATTTCATCTTCCTGATCAAGGGAAGAGATTTCGTGGAAGAATGGCAGCTCATCTGGAGACATGGCAACACTGATGTTGAACATTGAAGGACCTTTGTTTCTGATTTCTGGCCTTCGGTTTTAAAAAATTGTGCATACTCTCTTTACCATTTAGTCTATGGCTCCATTTCATTTGCCACATTCAATATTGCTGCCATTGATGTTCTTCCTGACTGGTTTGTCACAAGGAAGCTGGAGAATTCGTAGGCCTTTTAATGCAGAATAAGCACTTCATCACTGGGCATACTCTGTCATCTGTGAAAGAAATTAGAAGGTTATGTCATGTAAGATATTATTGGGTACGGTTTTAGCCCACGTGACAAAAATGTCACATTTGACACTGTTAGTACACATCTGCTGTACATATATATTGTCTGTTTTCAAAAATTATAACTCCAAAAAACAACTTTCAGAAATGAAGTGGCATGGAAAAAATTGTCAATTAATATTGACATGCATATGGGAGTTAGGAAGTTTGCTTAGTTTGTATATTGGAAATCTATGCCAGAAAGTTTGGTTATGATGTCAGTGTATCTGCCTGTGTGGTCGCGTAGATGCTGTAAAGGGAGCAGGGGAGACTGCAAGAAAAGGGAAGGAAGGTAACCATTTTAAAGACGACCAGTGGAGTTGCCCTGGTAAATATCTTGATTGTGCTTTTGTTTGACCTACAACAGACACTTTCAAAAATTGGCTTGGCCATGTAAATCTCAGATTGGTCAAAATGTTAAGAGGTGAATTCATTTGCAAAAAATTGCATAGCATTTAGGGACGTGTTTCCTGACAATTAAAGCCTTTTGTTAGCCTTGTGGTTTCTTCCTTTGTCACCACAGTTGTTATCAAGATCTTCTGTTTTTCTAAACTGTTTGGTCGGATTTTGGTTGAGGAAAGGGTCATAACTTGATTCATCAATGACCGTGTTTGAGAAAGTTCAAGATTTTAACTTTTTTTGTTCTTCTACTGCTGCCACAAATGAAATATACCTGCCACCAATAAGATCCCCTTTTCCTGAGTGAATGCAAATTCATGTTGATAAAATAGTTTGGACCTCTTATGCATTTCTTGCCACTGTGGCAGACGTAGTCTGTACTTTGTTCAGTCATATGAAACCTGTACAAAATATCCACTCAACCCTCAAGGTAACTTTATTCTCTTGGTTCTGTTTCGTAAGGGAACTAAGACGATCCACTACCGAAGAATACTGGCAATCGTATAACTGATAATATATTTTATTCGATCTGAAATTAAAATGTACAATGTATTCTAATTAACTAAATCAATTGGAAATAAACGAAACAGTTAAAATGAGCGAAGCGGGAATAACTGATATAAACTCTTAACAATCATTATGCCATGCGGTCACTGGTCGTCAATATCCAAAAACTCATGAAATCCTTATAAAACTAACAAAACTAAAATGATTGACAATATTATAACATTGATCATAAACTTACTTCTATGGCCAGTTTTCTTAACTTTCCTTGATCGGGATAACCATGAAACAGTGTAGCAGGTAAGCAGTAAATCACATAAAACATGTCCAATTCAGATCTCGGGTAAAACTAAACTACTTAATTAAAGTTGAGGTTTATCTACTATTTGAGTTTCCTGTTGGGCGTCTACGAGGCTACCGCAAATTCCTTAACTATGAATTCCTAGCATAGTCCAAAAAACTACGTTAACATTCTCCGCGCCGATGAGGGCAGTGCCCTCATCCTAAACTACATCAGTCCTCGTATCCTTCTGCTGGGTAAATGATCACAATCTTTGTGATAGGCCTTTTATACTCCGAGGTTGACATCTTGATTTTTACATTTCGAACTCTGCCATCCCTTCCTGGGTAGACATTGATGATTCTTCCAATGGTCCAGTTTCCACGAACAGAGTTGGAATCTTCCATGATGACTATGTCATCCAGTCTCACAGTGTGCTTTTCAGCATTCCACTTCTTTCTGGGGACCAACGACGGGAACACATCTCGGGTCCAATGTCTCATGAAGGTGTCCACTATCTTCTGTACGAATTCGACTCTATGCCGTGGGTTCCTGGTTTCTCTGAATGGTCGTTGTGGCACCATTGAGGTGGCTCGTCCAAGGAGCATGTCGTTGGGACACATACGCAGGTTAGCCACTTCCAGTAAACAGGTGTATAATTCAAATGGGGTCAGGACTTGTTCACCGATTGCTTTCTTTAGGGCTTTCTTGGTGCCTTTAACTAACGCTTCTGCGCAGCCATTTGATGCGGTGCTCTAGGCGTAATGAACT
>OZ037996.1:21908109-21945609 GCA_964035705.1 Porites rus
CCAGCTTCTTCTTAGCTTGTACTTCATTGTTAGGCAGTTCTTCCGGGTCTCGTTTCCATGGATACGGTATTAGGCACTGGTGTCCAATCTTTTGACAGGAGTCTTCAATAATTTTCAATCCTCTTTGTTCTATGGGACTTAACTTGTCAGCTGCACATTCACATGGCTTAGCAGCGACTCCCATTGTTTCTGTTGTCCAAAAGTCAGTCATGTCTATGGGCATGGGGACCTTTACGCTAAAGACGCAGTCCACTTGTTCATGTTTTCCTGGTGTGGCTCCAAATATGACCCAGCCAAGGGGGGACTGTCTTGCAATAAGGTTAGCAGCTTCTCTGGTCTCACCTGTATGCAGTGCAAAAATTCCAGCAACGTGACTGAGCTTTATTTCAGTAATGTCACTGCTTATACACAGGATGCCCACAGCTGTAACTGTATGGATAACATTTCGGCTCACTAGTGATCGGATGCGAACACGGAAAAGCTTCGTTATCAATTCTTCTTCCTCCCCTCCAACTTTAGCTATGGTGATGGTTACTTTCTTTCCCTTAAGACCGAGTTCGTCTGCTACTGACAACTTGATTAAGCTGACCTGAGCACCAGAATCCAGCAACAGGTTTCCTTGCTTTTTGACATTTTCGGATCCCAGAATTTCCACAAGAATGACGGGAAGAATTGCCTGTTTGCTGCCTATAACGGATGAAACTGTTAAGGCTGTAGCGGAGTTTGTTGCATTGGCACCGTGTAACCGTGAAAGTAACCGTGTAACCGTGTAACCGTGAAAGTATTTGCACTGACTTCCATTAAATGACTCACTGCATTGGCATCTGCAGGAACAGTTGGAAACATTATGATCACGACCAGCTCGTTTTAGGCAACTGAAACAACCATGGTTCTCTTTGACGGCCTTGAGACGGTCGCTGGGGGACATTGATGTAAATTTCTGACACTGGTCCGTCCAGTGGGTTGACACCTTACACAACCAGCACTTGTGGTTTACTGTCCCTTTTTCCTCAAAAGCTGATACCTGATTGACGTTTAGGGGCTTAGAACTTCTCAGCGGTGCCGTGGCCCTCATTCTAGATTTCATTTCGGATGTCATCCAGGACATTAATGCTTCCAGCGCGGCGTGACATTTTTTGGTCTCCAAGAAACGTGACCAAACTTTGCGGTCGTCGGAACACATTTTTTGTTCAATAATCGCCAACATGTGATTATTGTCCATGTCATTTTGCCGCCCAACTTCCGACAGGGTGTTGAAACTTCGTCTCACGAGATGTAATAAGTTACAGAAACGGGCGTCTTCTCCCTCACACAAAGGCTCAAATCGGGCGATATCTTGTGTGATTGTGTCAGCAACAAATCTCGGGTCTCCGTAAATCGATTCCAGATGCTCCCACGTGGCATCATAGTCTTGGCCAATTCCCCTTATCAATTCCAAAGGCTTTCCATTCAAGCTTGCTCGAAGAATAGTGATTGAATCACGTTTATGATATCGTGCCTCTACCAGATGTTTGAAGTCCGCTTTGAAAATCGCGAATTCCCTGACATCACCTGAGAACTTTGGCATTTTGGGTTTTTCCATGCGGAAAGCCATTTGCGTGTTATTGCCATTTGCGTTGACAGGCGGTCTGTTTTGTTCTGTAATGTCATTAGTTATCACGTTATCGGCTCCTTGCACATTATCAGCGATAGAATTCTGTACTTCAGCTACGTGTTCTTGAGAAGACTGATAACTGGAAGGCGAAATTACATTTTTTCCTTTCTGGTTAGCTGTGTTTTCAGTGTGAATTTCATCTTGGCTGACAGAGTTTCCCGTTGTTTCTTCCGGTGTGCTGACAGTGACAGAAGTTCCGGTGATGCTTTTTTTGTGTGCGCTTTGACTTAAGACCAATTGTTCCTTTAAAAAATCTTCTGTGTCCGTTGAAAGCTTTAGGTAAATCTCCTGACATTCCTCCATCCATGCTTCTTTGTGCTCGAATTGCCCCCGGTTGTTTCCATTTGTGAATCTTGCATGGCCTGAGAAGTGGTGGGGTTAGGTGGGGCAGGGAGAATGCGATCCCCCGCGCGTATATGGCTGAAGCATGAGGGCAGCTTCGGGCAGTTTTTAACGACATGTTCTGTCGATCCGCAGCGATAGCATGTTATCGGCTGGCCAGTGTATTTAAAGAAGATTTCAAGACCTTGGGTCACTACTTTCCTGGGGATATCCCTGTTGATTGAGGTAAATTCGGCAACGCGTATTCAATGCTCAATATTTGTAAAGCCCTCCTTGGTGTAGCAGAGGCGGCATAAATTTTCGGACTTCAACTGTCTATACTGCTTTAAAAAGTTGACGATCTCCTGATCAGGGTATTCTACAGCAACAAACACCGAAACGTGGATGGTTCTTGCTCCCAGTAGTTTTAGTGGCTTTCATTCGGGCCCATAGTCAAAACCAGACATGGCCAGGTCTGTTCCAGTGTCGGTAGATCTGAGTGTTATGGCGAAGCATTTACCCCCGAAATTGGGAACAATTCCAGTAATTTCCTCCTGGAAATCCGGAAGAGACCGTACAATTTCAATAGCGTTGATTTCCATGCCATCTTTGACAATCAGACGCACAGTTTTTGAGTGTGCGAAGGTTGCGCGGGGTCGCGCAGCCATCGCGCAAAGCATGTGTCTGGCAGCGTAACAGAAATCCGCTCAAAAGATGAAAATTAAACCAAAAACTACAAAACAAACCTCACAGACGGAATCTCCACAGCAGAACGAAGCGAAAGAGACCAAAAGCAAGGCGATCGAAGTGCGGGAAAGGGAACTGTTCACGTTTTCGGCGGAGAAACCGAAAACGTGACTGACAAGAACAGATACTACACTTGATGCTAAAACCCAAAACTTGAAGCCCCATCTAACAGGTTTGTCTTTCGTAAACTGCTTCGTGCAGAACCTCCCTTTCCAAGCAACCATCCTCTCATCAATTGACAGTTTTTGACCTTGGACATAATATGAACTACAGGACAGTTGAAGATCATCAAGGAGAGGTTTCACTTTTAACAAAGGGTCATATTGCTGGCCAGCTTTCTTCTTGCGCTCATTTGCTGCATCCTCTTCATCCATTTGCAAATATGAAGGGGAGCTAATATGTTCTGAAATCTATGTCTTGTCATACCTGAGTTCCTACCGAAATCGTGGCCAAAGAAATTATCTTGATTCCAGTTATCTCTGATCACTGGTACCTCAACCATACCCATGAAGAAAATTAGTGACAAGAAAGCCAAAAATTCTTTGGCTGTGAGGGGAAACCATTTGAATGACTTGAGCTTTGTTTTCAGCTGCTCAGCGCAGGAGATGGTATTTTCGACAATGACAAAAACAGTTTTCAGCGGAAAGAAAAGCAAGAAAAGGTCTCCAGGTGACCAGTTTTGACTAGCAATTGGCAACTGAAATCCCTGGTTACGATTTGGAGTTAATCTTATTGCTGCTGGTGTGTATCAATGTTGGCTTCTGTCTTCCGTGAGCCAGTTGTCGTGGCTACTGGTCTGGCTTGTTGTCTAGCAGTTGAGGCCTTTTTTCTTTTTCTTTACGGTTCTTCAGCAGGCTCATTAATTTCTTCAGTTACTTCTCTGTCAGCACTAACAGTACAGAAAATAAGAGATAAATAAGGAGATATAATTTCCTCTAGGTGATTTTACATTGTATACCATCAGCAATTCTTTATTTGTGACACAATTATTTTTGAGGTCTAATAGATTTCCAAATATTTTCTCAAGATATCAATGATGGACAAAACCCTGAAGAAATGAATCAAAACATTAATTTCAACCCACGTTTGAAGATTGACCTTCTGGAAATTAAATATCCCTTGCTAAAAAAAAAACAATACACCATGCAACATGCGACATGGAGTGGAATGTGTTGTTTACTTCACTTCAAGCTACATGCGTAATGCTCTACTATTGAAAATTTGGCACTTTCGCATAATGAAAATCAGTCATGACTCATAAATAAGACAAATAAAGCTAAAAATTGCATTTGCTGGTCCAAATTAGATGATTAAAGCGAAAGTTACCTTTGTTCTGCAAGATCCAAATCACGATCAACTCCTTTGCTGATGAGTGCTTCATCGTTCTTGGACAAGTCTTCATATTCAAGATCACTTAACTCCTCTCCATTATCTTGTAAAACTAATTCCAACACCTCAGCGTTTGGTATATTTGTTCTTTGCCTTTTTGCTGCCATTTCAGTACCATATAGAAAAGATTTGATGACAAATTTTGTATCTTCAATAAGGCGCGTGTTCAGATTCAAGATGGCGTCTCTGAGAAATCCGTGAAGGTGAAAAGCACATGGTCTCCTGATTTGAAAAGCAAATCAGAACCCTTGTTCTATGGGCCAGATGATGTAATTACCTTAACTCTAAGAAAGGATTTTATTGGTTAAAGTTCCAGTTCTTTTTTTTAAGCCATGGACGTTTTTTACGTCATCGATTGCGGATGATCGATAATGATATGCAGGCTGTGTAAAAGGGTTAAAGGCTGTTTCCAATAACCTTAATCTACCTCTGATCGACTTTTGTGACACATTGAAGAAAGGCCTGTGTAACCGAACCAGGCTTTTGGCAATTTGTTTGAGGGAATTTCCTTTTTCATGACTTCCAAATTTGTATTTCCCCAGTTCGAAAAGCATAACCTATTCCCCAGCAAGACATTACGTTCCTTTATCCATTTCATCGCCAAGTTCCTCAAATAGCAGTCGATATCTAATCAAAGACAGGATATTTTTTAAGGAAATGTCCAACATAGACACGAGTATCCAGTTAAAACATTTTCTCAGTATATCTGACTGAATCTTCCCATCACTTGTGCTGCATCTAGTGACTACAAAAGCGCTAAAAGAATATTTTTTTACTATTCATTACTAATTTATAGCCAATGATCGGATAAAAACTTAGAACCTTTAAAAGAAGAAGAGTAGTTTCTAAAATGCCAGTTTCCCTTTTTATTTATTCCCATACCGTGCGATTGAAGTGCCAGGATCATTATTTTGGTGTTAAGACAGAATCCACCAGGAAATTGAATAGTTTAAACTTTCAGTGGACAAAAACCTTGTACCAGAATAATTTTAAGAATACTGCATTCTTTTTTACATTTTTCAAGGGCTGAAGATGTAATTAGTCATTTAAAGTAACACCAAAGAAAATTTCTCATGGGAGTCTGAGAAAATGAATGTTAAATTTCACAAGAATTGAGAAAACATGGGTAAAATTCTAAAAATTTCATGTGTAACATGTAATTTTTTTCTCGAGCTCCCATAAGAAATTTCTTTGCTGTTATTACAGCTGACTAATTACATCTTTAGCCCTTGAAAAATGAAAAAAAGTGCAGTATGCTTTAAATTATTCTGGTACAAGGTTTTTGTCCACTGAGAAATAAAATTACCGCATTTCCTCGTATAATAGCTGGGGGCGATTATTTCTTTTTTTTTTGCACCGAAAGGGGTTGATTATTCAAGGGAAGGTGACTATTCGAGAGAGGCGTTTATTTCAAATATTTCTCTTTGGAGGTCGTGCCCTAAATATTTTGTCTTTCTATAGTACCGTTCAAAAGTAAGTTGACATTCGATTCTTGATCCTCGCGAGAATCAACACTCGATTCTCGATTGTTGTGTCTCGATTCTCGATTCCTGCAAGATTCATCAAACTGGAACGGCCTTTGTTTCATTTTGAGTAATTAGCTCTTTATTCTCGATATGTCGATTGCTGCGAGAATCTTTACATTCAAAGTAGACAGACTGCAAATTATAGTAGTTGCTAAAAAATATATCTACATGTCCCAACTGTTCATCAGTAGGATGCTTAAAATGCGTGCAATTCCACAATTGGTTTCGGCCCCATTAAATCGTATACCAATTGCAGAACATTTTAGGAGGAGCCACCTACCGTGTGAGCACAGTCGCGGACAATACTTGTAAGTGAGAAAAGTAACGCAAAGCAAAACTAAGACATTATTAAAGGACCTAAATGTACACGCAACTTAAATAAATGAATAATGCACGCGACCAAAATTGAATTGCGCGTGCACATGTACCAAGATACAACTGAAATAAAATCCAAGTTATAAATAAGCAATGTAAGGGCACGATGGTGCAATTTAAGCCTGGATTGCTAATCTCATCTCCCTTAGTGCTGCACCATACTTCTCGATGATAAGACCATGGGGATTGACGAATTTATTAAATGAGTTCTGAAGTCGATTGGTTTCAAATCCTTGTTGTCTGAGACGTAATGAAAGTCCGCGGAGACTATTTATGAAATCAACTTTGGACATGCAAATTCTAGCATATCCCACCAGTTGAGATTGGATTGGATTGGAGTACATGTAAGTCTTTGTTCAAGTGTTGAGCAAGACATTTTTGTAGTTTTATTTCTCTCACGTTAGGAAATACTTTTCTTTTCTAAAACCCCAAGCTCTACACAACGCTAGACCGAATTGATTCTTGTGAGAAACACCTAAACAGTTATGCAAATTTATATTTTTGACAGCTGTATTTGACAGCTCTGCGGGGAAATTTGTATTCGTTCACACAGCTCGGCTTTTAAAAACATACATGCATTGCGAAAAGCTAAAAAATGTTCAAAGGGCATATTGCACCATGTAAATACCTCTCTACATGTAGCAGGATGTCTTAGTTCAGTAAACAATAAGCCATGACTCTTAAACTGATGTTAAATTCAAAGATAAAGTGCAAATTGGAATGTGACGCAGCATTATGTAAACAAAGTCACAAAGTGCAAATACGCTTTTCGTTGTTTTGTTAAAGTTGTTCTCCAAGTTAAAGTCTGTAGCTTCTCCAACCTGGCATGAAAGGGTTGATCAGCCTTAAAGCAGTGGCTATTGTTGTCTTCAGTGCCATCGGTAGAAATGGTCAATGTACATGATTTAAATGATCTCCTTTTCAGTTCACGATCCAACTGGGCCCACCTGTGTAAAATCTACGTCACTGCGTCCTTTGTCTGTTGGGTTTCTGAATATACTTCGTACAATTTCCTGGAACCACAACTCCATCCACTTTAAATGCCTTCACCTTATCTCTTACAGAATCGGAAATATGACAGCGAGAACTGTCCAGCTTAGCAGCCTTTGTCCAAATGCAAAATGGCCAACAACAGAATCAATCCACTCTTCTGTCCATTGCTTGTTCATCCAACCATTAACATTGCTGTTGATGATACAATTGTTACTCGTTTAGCACTGCACACTCGCGTTTCCCAGTAGTGCACATAACAAAAGGTTTAAGTTTAGTTCCATCTGCCTTTTCGTTATAATGCCCTTTCGCTTTAGCAATGATGATATTACAAGAAACCTGCAGACCTTGCTCTCATTTTTCATTTTTCAAAGCAGAAGCTGATCTTCCTTGTCAGTGTACTTTCGTTTGCGACCTCCAGACATTTCAAATGTTAGAAAGAATCAACTTATTTGCAGAATGAATAATGTAACTGCTATAATTATGCAAGGATAGGTTTTTTTCTACCATTCATGATGACTTAAAGGCCGTACATCATACCTTGGGGTATCCTTAATAAATATGCCTATTCATTTCTTATGTGCCTCATCTTCAATGCTCTCTGCCATCACTAAAATGCTAAATCCATCTAGCGAGTGCAAAAAGAAGGTGAAAGGTCCCCGTAAACCGTGACAAGCTCTTTATGGACAGGTCTTGCTCGGAAACCTAATTGATAACAAATATGCTACCTTGAAGACTCCATGTCACAACCAAATCAGCATGTAAATAAAGTTCCACACAGGCTGTGTATGAGCACAACATTTGCATAACAATTAGCTGTTAATGAGGTGTGAAGATTAAAAGAGGAATGAACAACCATTGTTGCATCAAGAACCTAGTACTTTTCTTGGTGACAGAACTTCCTGATCCACCCTTATAATACTTAAGCAATCTAGATTCTTTCTCACCATTTTTTATCAATTGCAGGAAATTCAACATATGAAAGTCCAAAAAGAAGTAATAAATGTTGGCAGCTGAATGTGCCGGCAATAATTGAGATATTTAGTCCAATCTGGTGACACAGCTCGCTCACTAGTATTACCAGTGTTACCAGCCTAACATTTAATTAAGGATACACACATATTAACAGTGGTAGTAATGATTGCGGGCTTTCCTTGAAATCTTCAGGGTTCCAGTTTTGTTACAGTAGAAATTTCTCTTTGCGTTGAATAACAAGTCTAATGAAAGGCAGACTAATAGGGCTAACATATTGCTGCATTAGGGCTGCAAATGTTGGTCTTTAGGATTCAGAGGACTTATAAGACCACGGATGCTACATACCGACCGGAACAGGTCCAGGCACCACACCAACTTGCATTTTAGCTGGGTCTGTCGCATTCCCAGTGTCATAGACACATGGTGTTAAGCACTGGAGTTTGCTGGGTCAACCGCAGTGAAGCACTAGGTGGTCAGCAAGATTCAATGCTTCTATTAACATCAGGCTAGTTCGACTTCTTACAGCACTTGCGGTGAACACTAGAAGGAAACATGCGTTTCATATGTCAGAAGAAATAAAAACTACAGTTATGCTCTGTCAAAGAAAAAAGAAGGAAAAACAAACTACAACATTTACAGCGTGACTTGCATCTGATTATGACTCTAGGGGTTAAAGGAACTCCAAATCTCCAACAGTTGTAATAAGTCCAAAAGTTCTTCAACAGCTTCTTACAGTGTGAAAGACTCTTTACAACTGAGTAAACATGCTTTAGTGCTAATGCATGCCTTCTGGCATAAAGGAAACATAACTGAATAGAGCTTTGTATGCCTAGCTAAAAAGCGGATATATGTTGATTGTGCAATAAAATAAGACAATGCTACAATTAAGAAAAAGAACAGTCTTTGAATGTAAATAAATGTCATTGTTCACGGACAACGTGACACTCCTTGTCTAAGGATCCTTGACCTTTTCTCCCGTTAATATATCTTCTTCTCTAACCAGGGGCAGAGTCTGCATCTAGGGAAACTACTCATGGTTCTCTACTTGTGCAGTTACCGGAAGGACAAGCTCCTCAACTGGCCGCAGAAATGATTTCTTTGTACCACCTCTCACTATTTCCACTTGGGCCTTTCTTACTCAACCATTTGTCTTGTAGAGTAAGTAAAGCAGTTTTGTACAATTCA
Organism: Porites rus; assembly: GCA_964035705.1. Taxonomy (NCBI): domain Eukaryota; kingdom Metazoa; phylum Cnidaria; class Anthozoa; order Scleractinia; family Poritidae; genus Porites; species Porites rus. The sequence goes on from OZ037996.1 coordinate 21,917,272, forward strand.
AATAGTCTACCACCATCACCCTCTTTAACTGCATCTTTAAATTCAAGCAATTCAAGCAGGCCTTAAAAGCGTGAATAGAGTGTAGGGAAAGAAGTGTTATAGATGTGTTGCTATTATCCACTGCCAAAAAAAGTGACATCTTAAACTTAAATATATCACATTGTTCTTTTAAATTTGATTCGCAAGTCAGCCTAAAACCAACAGAAACTGTGAAGTAAGATAAAAGTAAACACCCATTAACATGTTCATTCACAATCCAAATGTTGACGTTTCATCTGTCAAATGTATCACAAAAACGAGACAGAACCGTTAAATTTGAAACGTAAACAAACCCGAAGAATTATTTACGCTTCAAGGTGCTCGCAAATGGTAGAAATGGCATATATAAATGAATTTACTTACGTATTTTGTTGCAATGTGGTATTTAAAGCTGCCTTTATTTTAATATACGTTGCCACAGCAAATAAGAGATGGCCTACAACAACATACTGTTAATACACAACGTAGGCTCTACGCTTTCACTCAATCCCTGGAGAATTAAAAGACAACAAGCAATAATAATGATCTTGTCATTAACATAGCTCCTTGTTTACCTTTTCGGTTTTTGGAAGCATTCGGGGGAGGGGGATGGTCAGTAAATTTCTCATTTTTTTATACGTGCTGATACTTTCATGCTACTTTTCTTCACGTATTAAAAGCGAGCCAAAAGTAAGTTTTCAACCCTTGGTAGTTAAGGGGAGGGGAGGGGGTGTTGTGTAACGACATAGTATGATGTCCAAAATCAAAATGAATCACACCTTTTTGTTGTAGCCTTTCTTTTGAACACCAGCCCAAACTGATCCTACAATAGACCACATCTTTGTTGAAGATAATTTGCCAAGAATCACTACATTAATTTGCTGTTTCTATTTGACAAGAGTGACATCGCTTTAGAAAAGCACACTATTACAAATTTGATATCAAACGTTAAATACATGTACACGGTAATATCTCATATTCACTTGATCAACAAAGTTTACTGCACTAACAGTTATTAAATCATCATAGAAGTTTTCTTGTAGGTTTCATATTGCTTTGCAATACTGTCTTCATTGCTTAGAACAAAGTTAGTGCCAACCATTTCAAGGCTAGGACTAGAGGAAAATATAAAAATGGCACTAAGTCGAAGTTCAAATAAACAAACCCACAGGCTTTATTTTCATTTTATATGTAAGTTCAACTTTCAAGTCATTATAACTGGAAACTTAATTGCCTCTAACCTGTAGTAGACATTGCTTGCATGCATGTGTAAACTTATGCGATTTCTTCTCTTATTTTATATAACATTCCTCTTGACTAGTCTGCCATAACCTTGTGGTGCCAGAACAGACAATTTTCAGAGTATTCCAGTGACGATTTGCAACAAAGGCCGTTTTTATGCTAGAGACGTTAAAGTCGTCTGAGACGTTAAAGTCATCTTAAGACGACTTTAACGTCTAGTATAAAAACGGTAAATAAGGCAGACGACTTTAACGTGTGACGCGTCTGACGCCTTTAACGTCTTCTGTTAAGTGCGTCCGAACGACGCACTTAACAGACGACTTTAACGTCTGAGACGTTAAAGTCGTCTGAGTCGTCTGGTATAAAGACGGGACGTCGTAAACTAGAACGCATTTATGCTCGACTCGTCCAGAGACAACTGGGACGAGTGCAAAACAATTTTGGTAGCTATGTCTCCACTACGAGGAACTCCTCTGTTCGTCTGGGCTTCTTTCCTTTCTGGGTCGTTTGGCTCGGACAGCACACAAAGCTATTGCTTTGGCTGTGTCTATTTCATCATCTGCCATTATCTGAAGTTTTCGCTTTCTCGATTCACTTTTCTGTGTTACCAACATTTTCATTTCTAAGTCATGCCTTTCTTGGCGACAGCGAGAAATAGACTTTAGAAGTTGTGACGCCGCCGCCATGTTAGAGTTTGAACAATTTGTTCACATTTCGTGGGCTTGAAGTTCATTTTTGGTGCCGCTTTAACTCATGTCCAGTGTCTTCCGAGAGTAGAGCCTAGTCCTTTTTTCAGAAAAATCTATTTTTTTAAATAAGGTCGTCTACTTTTGTGCGTCCCGTTTTTACACTAGACGACTTTAACGTCTCAGACGTTAAATACGTCTAGACGACTTTAACGTCTCTAGCATAAAAACGGCCAAAGAGTACAGTTATTTCTGCAGGAAACAAATTAAGGAATAAATAAATGGCATATCTGTGCATTCCTCTCAAATGTTAATATTTTTCTCTGAAGTTCATGCTTAATTACGCAAAGTTACTAGAAAACATACCTTTTTTCCATAATCCAGCCGAGTTAACTTACTTGGAAACATGCTTTATGTGAACACAAATTCGCAGTTGATTACTTTGTCTTGAAAATAACATGGATAATAGAAAGACAGTCTTACCAAAATACTTTGTTGCTTGCTCCGATGCCACTGCTGCAGAGTTGATTTGCAGCTCCATTTTGGGTGCATGTTGTATTCATTTTCAAGTCCAGTCACACTTTTACACTCATACAAAGAAAACTTGCATAATTTCAACAAAACAGCCAAAATGTGGTTGCAAAACCCGAGCTGGCCAGTAACACAAGAGCAAGAGGCATTCATGACCTCTCCACTAACAAGACAATGCAACCCTTAAGGTATCAGCCACCCTTCAGGACCGTCCGCACGCGGATCGCCGTAGCGTTAGTTGTTTTTATAAAAACCCCTATAAACCATACATTTTTTAAAAGCTTAATAATTCCAGATTATGGATTTGAACTAACAAAAACCATTTACTTAAATGTGTTCCGAAATTGGAACGCTTTGTGTACAAGTACACGTCTCTATAAATCATGTTCCACTCCCGCCGAAAATAAACGGAAGAAACCAATTAACACCGTATTCTCTTCTCAACACGTTCCACAAAAAAACCGTGTCTCAGATTTTTGACAAGTGCACTTGTTTTTCTTTTATTAACAAATGAAGTTGGGGAAGGTAATTAGTCAACACTCCCTGTGGAAAAAAAGCTCTAGCTTTAAAATGAAAAGGAGTATTAAAATTCGCAGACACGGTTTTGTAGAAGAGATATATGGCATCACTGTGGCCAAATTTTAGCCAAATTGATTGAAAGGCTGCCGACGTGGAGTTCAAAATGTACGAGTCGATTGGCAAAATTTGCGTTCGGAGATAAAATAGAAAATACATTTTTGGCGGCATCCTACCTGGAATAAGATTATAACACCTGAATGTTTATTCTGGTTGATATCAGAGAGGGATCAATTTTCTCTAACAATAGGACTTTGACAGGTAACATGTAACAGTAACAACACACCACGCCACGAGAAGCACGGTTTAATTCTTTCTCGAGCAAAAGTTTTGCCTCTCCTTCGATCTTTTTTGTATGATTTGCCCAGGCGTTTTTATTAATCGGCGCCAGGTCAAGGAAACTAAAAAACTTTGAAGACGCCGAATGTCCACCACCAATTGCTCGAAGGCCAAGAACTGAGGCCCGGTTATTTCAAACGCTATGCTCTTCTCGGAAGAATGAAAAACAGAATTTGTCTTGTGCGACGAACAGCTTTCATTCTCGCACTGGATTCTCCAGGTAGAACCAAGTCCATGCTTAGTCGCTACATTTTCCATGACTTTGACTCTTCCCTGCCAAAATCAACAGGATACAGACTCCAGTTTCTCAAGCAGCTTTTCGCTCGATACGATAGCTCGACCGCTTATTGTTTTCCACGTTCCATCAGCAGATGGGGTCGATGAGCTTAACTGGCTTTCTTCATCTGGCTCTTCAAGCTGGATTTTTTTGCACTCTCAGCAACTGCAGCATTTTTGCTTTTCTGAATATCCAACCCTTTGAGCCACTTCTCTTGCTGATAAAATGAGCATTTGTCGCTCTCTGTCAATTTTGCGGCCCATTCTTTGTCAAAATCGCTCTTCGATTTCTTTTTCGCTCTTGGTTTCGATGACGAAAACGGACACAACCTTTTCTTTTTTTTGGCGGCATTTTCACCGAAGCAAACGCTAAATCTAAAGGCTATAAACAACGCGAAGACAATTCGCACGTGTTGTGTCGAAGCGCGCACTTGGTATGACGTTACTAGTTAACAGGCAAGTTAATTGATATATGACACGAGTATGAAAGATCTTGTCAACGATCAATTAAGATAATTAACGAGAAAAAATCTTTGACCCCTGATATCTTTCTTCAGAAATAATATTTTTTCTAATTTTTTTTTAAAAGAAAGCTCTGAAGCATATCTATTTGAACACGTTGAAACCTCAAATATGGAAAAATGGCAATTTTAATGGTGGCTGATACCTTAAGTTGTGGGTAGGATCTTTTTTTTTGTAAAGCTGTGATGGTACAGACAGTGAAAGTACAAATAAGTGTTATCACTTGCTGCTGACAAGTTCTTTAAATATTCATTGTTCATAACGTTGTAGCTTTTCACACACTAGGTGGTACTGAGTGACTTTTTGACTTTTGAATCAATGATTTTTCCTAACTTTGTGATATGAGCGTTCGTGTTAGCACGTGTGAAAAAGGGCATTCATTGTATATCACCAGACCAGGCATCCGAAGGGTAGTTTGGTTTTGGTGTATCAACAGCAGCTAAACTATTGTTTTCACTCCCCATTTGGTGTTCTTTACACTTTGTATAAACATTGTGAGGATCAGGATCAACTATATTTTGGTCTCGGCCAGGAGAAAGAAGCATAAAGCAATAATGATGTTTAAATCTCTTAATGAACAAGCTCCAGTGTACTTATTTCACGAACGTAGCACAGACTATGATTTGCGCAATTCCTTTCATAAATTGACATTGCCCAGGCCGCGTACTAACTTCTTGAAACAAAGTTTTAGTTACAGCAGTGCTTTGTTGTGGAACTCTTTACCCGCAAATGTGAGAGAAATTAAATCAATCAGGAAATAAAGGGTCTACCTACCTACCTCCCTATTCTATGGAAACCTCCTTATACAAACAACTGATGCTATCTTAAAGTGGGATTGATGAGAAGAAAATTACCACTTTTGTTTTACTTGATGCCAGCAAAGCTTTCTATACAATAAATCGTGGAATTTTGCTCAATAATCTGCTGGATATAGCAATCTCTCCATCAAGTGTTGCTTGGCTTACGAGCTGTCTTCGACAGATGACAAGTTGTGTGCATAAATTCTAAGTTGTGTGATCCTCTACCCGTTGTATCCAGGCGTGCCACAAGAAAGCATTCTTGGACCCATTTTGTTTAGTATTTATGTAAACCATTTACCACATGCCTCCCCCGTTCCTGTCTTACTGAAGGTTCACTGATGACACAAAACTTTACATTTCTTTCCCAGCCCTTTTAGGAAAAGAACTAATGCCAGCGCATGTTGTTAAAACAGTTTCTTCCTGCTTTTCAAGTTTAGCTCAAAGTAATCGTGTTAAGTACGTGTTTGAAAGATTGACTTTAACCACAATAATTAACACTTAAGTGTTCTGCAAGTTATTTTATTGCTCTTCCGTCTGGTCCAATGCAGCGGACACTAACCTGCTCAAGCTCCAAGTGGTCCAGAACTTTGCGGCCCAGATCATCTGTGTTTCCAGAAAACTTGACCATGTACTCTGCTTCTGAAAGAACTACACTGGCTACTTATTGAGCCTCTCCATGGCCCTTTCCCTCATCTCTTTGCCTGTTGCTTTTTCCCGAGCCCCTGTTGGCCTCTCTCTTCCTGGCCTTGGAATCCCTTTCCAGGATTTTCAAGCGGTCCTTCAAACCCTTTTCCAAACCGCAAAATTGGGGTTCTTTGATGTTATTCAGCAACAAAACCATTTCCAAAACGACTGATTTGCGGAACCAAATCTCCTTCCCCCAGGTCAAAGCTGCTTCCTACAATTACCAAGGATCAGGGTTGCTTTAGAACACACAAGAAAATTGCTTCCAAGGGGAGGGGGGAAGGGAATAATCCGTACAGCTAGGATGTTAGAAAAATGTTCTCCAAATGTGCAATTTGTGGAAAATGTTTCTCTGAGCTAATACTGGGCAAAACTTCCAGTGGTACATAAACGTTGTTTGTAAAAGTCGGCTAATTTTTTATGACGATTCCATGCATAGAATAATATCACAATTAACTCAACATTGCAACAGCTAATATGACTTCATTGAAGTTAGTGAGTGACCTTCTGGTAAACGACCTTGTGTAAACAACCTTGTCATTTGTTGTTTATTGTTGTCAAAGTTCATAGCCCCTTCAAATGTCCTGTTAATCGTTCCCAATCATAGATCTTGTGAATGGGAAGAGTTTAGGAGACCACTGTGGCCACGTTTATTATCTCTTGGTTTACATATGGTGAATATATGTCCTAACCTCTTTCCAGTCAAATGTATGTATGGACCCTGTGGAAACTAGTTACAGTCTTGCACGTCACACGTTGGTGCCTTTTGACACGTTCCACGTGACACTTCTAGTGTTCATAGTTGTAGCTTTTGCAGTGAACATCGCTACAATCTCTAAAGTAAACATTACAATTGCAAAGTAAAAATTTGAGTTTAGTTAATATTTGATCCTATCTCCATTTGATTCTTTTATTAACTGCAAGCACTTATTGATAGACTCGATTGTTTTATCTATTGCAGCAATGGAAAAATTGCTTTGAAGTTGTTGTCACACGTTTTGAAAATTCACCGAATGTTTCATGTGTTATATTTTTTTGCAGTGCTTGCTGCCTTAGCTCCTCTCTCATGGAATGTGATGAGTTTTCAATGGTATTGATGTGCCGGCTGCGGGGAGGAATTCTCAGTCGCTTTGCTTTCAAGGTGTTTAGAGCCTGGCGTACACTCGCACAATTTTGCACGGGGTCATTATCCTGTACAAACAGGCATCTACCTTTTTTCCCCTCTTTATGAAACAACTTGTTATCTTTGTTTGCTTCAACTTATAGATTGTAGCTGCTGAAACTCCAGCTTTCTTGCTAAAATCCTTTATGGAGACACACTTATCATGCGTTAAATATCCAATGTATATCTGCTCCTACACACTTAACGCACGCCTAAAAACCATGTTCAGGAAGAAACTTCAAAAATGTTAATGATTGATTACTTGAAATGAAACAAAAGACTCTTCTTGTCATTAACTTCTGTGTAGTCACTAATTGTTCATTAATTATCTCAGTTACTAAAAAATGTACTCTATATAAAGGACAGGTTCATATTGACATACTAAATGAAACCTCATTCCCAGGATTCTATCCTACCCATCCTTATGGTGTGATAGAGAGAGAGTCCCTGGTTAGGTCTGGTCACATGACTCCAGAACAAAATTAATTCTGAGGGCGGGCGGCCTTTGTCTCTCAATTTTTTTGTCGCAACAGTCCAAGATAGAGCAAGATGGATTTGCTAACCCTACAACTATAACTGAAACCATGGGAAATTTCTGCGTAGACAGGAATGCCACTAAATAACCAAGTTTAAATTATTTTTTGCCTGACAGCGGCTGCTGGCAATCAGGCCAAATCAGTATACTGCAAAACCTACACCATTAGCGGTCTTTGCACCTTAGGGAGTAGAGAATTCATATTTGCTGAACCGGCAAAATAATAATTTAGATTTAGTGACTTTATGGAAAGCTACAGTCTAATGAAAGGTCAGCTTTCTCCACCCCCTAATTAACCTTTGTTATGATGAGCAATATAAAACTGTATCACTTTTAGTGGTAGATAGTGATATATAGAGATGTTTACGGCTATTCGATCAGCTGATTTTAAATGATGATGAAAGAAATGGAAAGACGTAGAGTCATAGATAAAAATATACTCTTTCAAGGTTCTGTTCATCTCTTTTCATTTGAAAAGTCAAGCTGTGTCCTGGCGGCGTATTCTCTCTTCCTGTTGCTTTGACCTTGCTATTTGATTCATTTGCGAGGTCGGTGAGGACGGCGATGCTTGATACACATTTTCGGCGGCCTTCATGTACATTTGTTTTCTAATGTGGTCTCTAGTACAACATAGAAATAGCAATTCAAATCCAGTGCGTTTCAATAGGTATGAATGCCACTCAGTAAACTATTTTTGACTGCTCAAGTGGTCAATGCGCGATTTCTTCTGCATGTGCTAATAGAAAGCATCCCTGATAGATTAACATCCAGATGTTCTGAATTTTGTTATGATTGATTTTGTGCACTATTTTTGGCGTTCAAGGTTTTGTCTTGCCTAGTCAGGACCTTTACGACAAGGTCAGGTACACAGTTTCATGGGTACACTTGCCATCAATGATCTGCAGAGAAATCGTTTGTGTGTAATCTCCCTGATTCTGGGAGGCTAGTGTTCAGACCCAACCAGGGTCTCTTGGCGGGTGGGAGAGAAAACCTGGGAATGAGGTTGCGCTAAATGCACAAAATCCACATTTTCAGTCAAACAGAATCCCAGACAAAACTACTTGAGAACGTTTTCCCCTTAATGCGCACTATCATACGCAACAAAACTATTTCCAAAGCAACTGATTTGTGGAACCAAATCCCCTTCCCCCAGGTCAGAGTTGCTTCCTACAAACGTCCAAGGATCAGGGTTGCTTTACAAGACACAACAACATTATTTCCAAGGGAAGAGGATAAGGGAAGAATCGGTACAGCTATGATTTTTAGAAAAATGCTCTCGAAATGTGCAATTTTTTCAAGTTTTTTCCACGATTGTAGCTAGAAGATCACTCTTAACAACAGGAAAAAGGTAGAAATAAACTTTTGATTGAATTTCAAACTGTTTTGAAAGCTAACAGAGCTTCCTAGCTATAGCTTTCTTAGCTGTGTTTCTTACTGTTGATATTGACGGTTGAATAAAATGGTACATTACTCTTGGTCCTTTCAAGTCATTGAGCACTAGAAAATGTCTTATACTTCAGTGTACTGTGATGTCCATACAGCAATCACATTTTCATTCATACCTTTTCGTGCCCTTGCCAGCACTTTCACTGAGTTGCCATGGCATTGAAGCTTCGGCTGTAGAAGGTGGACTAGAATGAAAACAGACACAAAAGTCAAAGACATTAATAAAGAACATGTAACTAATATAATACTTGGATTTTTGTGCAAAAAAACCTGAATTAACGATAGAAAACTTTAAAAAACTAACCCCACATCCTGCTGTTTCCAAGACACCGGCAAATCGCTCTCACCACCATCACAGTAGGCATGTCATTCAATCCAGAGGTGCCATTGTGCAAAAAATCTTCGACTTGCAAGCTCCCTATTCGCACTGCGTATGGTCGGAGCCCCATAGCTAAGGAAATGTGGTAATCTACCCATCTGAGAAAATTTGGTCATCACGTAACTGTACACCAAGCAACCGTCCCTCTGCACCACAGGCATACCAATGTAAAATAACTTAATCGACAGGAATGGCATCCCAAATGCAACTCAAGGTTTTATTTGAAAGGAAATCACATGGCCACCTGGACGTTTAGAAAGAAAAAACAACAACAAAGCCGTGCATTTTTCGGTGTTATTTTTATGTTTACACTAATGTGGATAACAGAGAAAGAGCTAGAGCGAGTTATTAAAAACAAAGGAGACAAGTTTCGTAGGGAGAAAAACATGAAAATTCAAAGTGGCTGTGAGAAAATGAGAAATGCTGGCGGCCAGCAAGGAGCGGCCAGCAAGGTAAAAATGAGTGGCGGTGAAAAATAAAAGCGAACATGAACACAGGAAACAAAATATTGGGTAAACACATACGACAATTGTTCCATAAAATAATGTGTAACTAGGAAGTTTGACGTTTTAGTCGTACAAAACAGCGTTGTAGGTCTTGTAGTCGTGCAAAACAACGGCAAGGGAAAGACAAAAAAGCGTGCTGTACGTGCAAATTTGCTTTTGCTAATTAAAAGAAAAAGTATGCCGCATGTGCAATTTGTTTTTATGCTGATTAGATCTATTAGTCTTGAAGCCATTTTCATTGTTGTCTCCGTTTAGCATTACATGATTTAATTTTTTTTGTTAATAAGTATTATTAACCAGAGCTTAGCTTTTTGCCTTGGCTAAATCTATATATTAGTTTTACTACAGTCATACAATTCCATTGGCTGCATTTGGTCCTATGACTTCCATGTGTTCAAGCTAAACATAGTCTATGATTTCTGCCTGATCCCAAACAGTACCTCTAGCTAGAATCCCTTCGTGCCTAGATGCATACTAGATATATGTATCTCGCAACAACCCTGGCGAAACTCGGTTTGGTAACAGCACTCAAGTAAAGCCCTGTCGGTCAGGGTTAAGAACTGGATGAGTGATTAACTGCGAATGTCGTTGTAAAGGTCCATATGTTGTTCTTTCTTTTCTTCTTCTTCATTTTTGCATATTGTTAAAAGTGTATTGAAAACCATATTTAGCATTATTTCAACCTCTGGATTTGGAAAAAAACAAAAACAAAGCACAGATATAGCAGTGCATTTCACACGAAAATTATTATACTTCAGGCCATAGTACAGAGCTGAAACTTTGCAGACTTTTGGCGGAGAAACTGGCAAACTAATAAATTTAGGTTTTCCACAGTGTAAAACGATCAGAATGCCTCTGGTATTCCGATCTCCTGTTCCTCTTTTCCTCTGTCTTTGGTTGTCGACATTGCCTTTGCTGTGCTAACCGATGTTCTCTGTGCTCTGCGGTTTCTTATTGATGTCTAATCTCCTTCGTTGTTCACGCTGAATTTAAAGTCGGCTTTCTCGCTCCAGAGGAGTTTTGGTGGAAATCTTCCTGGACGAGGATTTGAAGCTACTTGTTGTGCTTGTGTGTCATTTGCATGGGGAATTGTGTTTGATTCACGGATGGTAAACACTGTTTCACAGGCGATGAATAAACACAACAAAATGCGCCTTGGTCGTAGGCAGCAAAGTCTATGTTGCCTGGAAACGCAAAATGCTCCATGACGTCATAGGCAGACACCAAGCATATATTCATAGATTTATTTATGGGGCATCGAATTTTGCAGCTGGCTAAGGCCACGCGTGGTTAGCAGACAGTGCATGTGCGATGAGATTATAGTCACTACGCTAAGAATAAGTAGGATTAATTTTCAACTTCAAGGCTGGCAAGATGCCAAAAGAGACCATTTTGTGGATTCATACCGTGCATTCATTCTAGCCAACATCATTGCCTAATCAGGGTATAAAAGATATAGTCAGGGTACACGGCAGAAAATATTTCAAAAGGTTTATAAAACCCTTAATTGAAACCATGGCAGTTTTTACTTGCTATCACTGATGAATCAATAACTTCCATTTCCACCACTTTGAAGAATGAGGAAATGGCTGAGTTAACATACATAATGAATGACACGTAAATTATTCACTTCACTGGATTGCCATGGTTTACAGTATTGTGGGAGAAGGCATCTTAGGAGAATAAATTAGATCTAGATCCCAGCTCTTGAATCCTCAGCAAGATTCCTGTTTCTTTAACAGTATACTGTCAATTTCCAGGTAAGTTTAAGTTTTTCCTTTTGAAGAACAGAGAGCTGCAGTTCATTTAGGGCAGTGGTTTAGCCGAGCTGCTTGACGAATCCAGCTGTAGATCAGGTAGAGCTACTGGTATGTTATATCTGGACAGTGGATGTGGACAGTGGATGTGGCACGATTGAAGAATGGCTGTCAGTTTCTCTGACGGGGAGTTTCCAGATAAGGGAGTAGTTTCTCCGGTGGATGCAGCTGATATTTCAAGAATGTCAGCATCCGTTGTTGAGTCTGAAACTTGTGCTGCATAAAAATTTTACTTTATAAAAATTGTGCTAAAACCCCTCAACACCGATCACTGGTTTGATTGTCCTTTTCACACTACATTTCACACTAAGTACTCCAGAGATCTCAACCGGTCAGTGTAAATCGCAGACTGCAGACTGCAGACCAGGGGTAAAATGCAGACTGAGTGTAAAATGCAGGCTAGGTGCAGAATGAGGACTGCAGACTTTCTAAACATTTTTACTTCTTCTTCAAATAGCGAGCTGGTATCAGTTACACAGTGTATCGTTGACTGACAAGTGACATTTGATATGATTGCAAAAGACTGCATGTTAACTTTTAAGTGATTTTGATATTTACAGGTGTAATTTTGATGTAATATGCCTTTTGATGTTCTGTATTTGGATGCCCAAAAGTAAACAATTCTTGGACAGATGTGAGTGAACACTTTGATCGTATTTATGTTTTCATTTGATCATTTCCTATCGATTTCCCTTTCAAGATTAGAAACATGATTGTAATTGTTTATGTCATAATTTTACAGCTTCAGATTATTCATTGTGTAAATAAATCCTGAATTTACCGAGCTTTCAATGTGTATGGTCTGCATTTTACCCCTGGTCTACAGTCCGCAGTCTGCATTTTACACTGACCGTAATCTCAACAATGCTGAAAAATGTGACCATGAAAGACAAAACAGACACAAATGGAAAACTGTTTCAATGGGGAAAAGGCATGGATAACGAACGGTATATAGAGCATTTGAACAGTTTGACTAATCAAAATTATTCAAACGGATGAATAAATTCTTTCGCTAGCTGTAATTTACTGTTTTCAGTATCACTGTTCTCAAAGTCACACTACAATACCTTTGAAACCTAACATGGAAGTACAAAATGTCATTACTAGTACACATAAAAAAAATGATAATGCAGCAAGCGTTAGATGAAAGTTCGTACCGGATGGCGTGTGTACTACAGCTGCAAATGTTCCCTTGAATCCACTCTTGTAAGTTATGTGTAATATCTTTGAATCAATCACAACTTCTCTCTACTGAAAAATACGATTTATGAATCTTAAATAAGGAGTTTTATCGAGCACGTGCATATGGAATGTACTGCGTGTACACGGACAAAATTTCGCACAATTTCTGAACACACTGGCAAACTATTCAAACAGATGAATAAAATGTCAACCAGATTGGTTAAAGAAACTGATAAAAAACTGTCTGCAAACTTATCATTCTGAAGGGAACTGGTGATTTTTATCAGTTATTTTAGTCATGAATATATTTAAAAATTCTGTTAATTGAAGAAGATAATAGTATTTTGATTTGTCTCATCAGTGGTGATGAGAGGGCTTTTAGTCTTTTTCACTCTTGATGAATTTTATCATTCGGCGAAAATCAGTTTGAACAGATCGTTAAAGAAGTAAATCGTTCATAATTGACCAGAATTGGCAATGTTGATCCGTTATTTCAGTCGATGCTGGACAGTTATGTTTTCGGGCTGTTCGAGAAACACTTCTATTGTGATTGAGAAAGGAAAGCCTATTTTGGTCCATCTCTGTCTCATCACTGGGTGACGGCAATGGTTTAGCGTAGTTCACTCACGAAAATTATTAAGGTATGTGCTTTTTAAGAATTCATGTTTAGCTTTTCAATTCTGCTTTCATCTTATGATATAAGCAATACGTTCAAAACATCTTTTTTTTGCCGAGTGCATGATATAATCTGAGATTTTTTCAATAGTAAGGGGACCTCAGATGTTTGTAAAGCCTTGTAACCTAACGCCGCTATGAAGGAAACATTACTTTTGCAGGTGCAGCCACTTTAAAACTGATGATAAATCGTTTTATTCATTACCACATACTTTTGTAAAAACTTGCTTGAACTATAAATTATAACAAGTATAGGCAAGCAGCTAAAAAATCGTTCAAAAAGATATTGCAACTCTTGCGGTCGAACAGATTGTCTCAATGGTTCAAACAGATGCCAATTTTTTTATAATCTAAACCTTTTGGAAGGATGCTAATTTTTGGGAATGGTTGATCAATCGGCTTTTTTACAGCATTTGTATGGATGACAAACAGGTAACAAATGCTTATCCTCTTGAAACAGATAACCTGTTAGAGTTCGTTTTGCCTTTCACAGTCACAAATGTTCTCACTCTTTATCTGCTTCCTGCGTAAAATTGATATATTGAAGTTTTGGGGAAAATAGGCTTACTTATTTAGATGGAATTTTAAGGAAAACTAATTTGTGTAACATGAACGCTGCTATCGATTTTGGTAACTCTTTTCTTAGCATAAGCTGATAATTTTACAATTTTTTTTGCTGATAGTGTAAAAGACAGTAGCTTTTTCCAAGCTAAGCCAGCACCTCACCTCAAGAGGTATGTAATCTGGTCATGCACAAAGTGCGTGTACCACTCATGGTGTTAGTGACCTGCAAAGTTTGCCGGCCCATGTATACTTGTATACTTGCATATATTGTGATGGTGTCGACCCTGACATCATCTAGTGTGTGACATCATGGAGCTTTGCATCCAACAAAGAATATGCATATTGCTGAGGAAATGGTTGAGCTTAAGTGTCGAAAGACCAAAACGTCTTCTAAATCAAAGTAAGTTTAATTTGGGAACTCTATCAGAACACTAAACAACGTTAGCTTTTATAGTATGAGTAGCCTTTTTCAATAGATTTGTTTGGAGCTGGGCTCAAAAATTGTTTGTTCATATCAAAGCAGTGAATGGATTGTCTTCCCCCAAAGTCATGCATGGGTATATCGCTATGAAAAATAAAAAAAACGAGCGTTCTTTAAGTACAGCTGTCGTTTATTGCAGGACAAATGATGAACTTGATGTAAGTGTTTGCTTAGCTTCAGTAAATCGTGCTTTCCGCAGATAGGACACACACGTCTGTTACAGTAAAGCATGTTGATGTAATGAAGTCTTGAAATGGCAGTGATGCAAAAGTGATTGGTTTCTATTTATAGATTTGCATTGCAAATAAGCTTCTCCTGGCCTTAGGGTCTTAAGGCCTTAATTTTTTTGTCTTGGGGCATTGGGGCCTTAAGAATTTTTTTTTTGTCTTGAGGTCTTAGGGCCTTAGGGCGGTCTTATAGTAATCAAGTTAACTTGCAGTGTTTTTCAACATTTAAGAAAATTAAGTTGCATTGTTTTACCGCATTTAAGAAACTGCGAAACGAATTGAGCTGTGCCCTAAAAATCAAAAATTAGAAGGAAATGTATGGCTACATTGCAGTGTTTTTCAACATTTAAGAAAATTAAGTTGCAGTGTTTCACTGCATTTAAGGTTTGGCGAAATGATTTGGACCGTGCAACCGCTAAAACACTTTAAATATAAATTTACAAAGACATTGTGTGACAGGCTTCCTGAAACTTAAGAATTTTTTATTCGTCTAAGACTTAGGGATCAAGATGTAACTTGAATTTTGACCCACACATGTTATCTCACCCTGTCTGCTGCTGTAGAGAGGAGTGAGTCGCAAGCATGATTAAGTCCACGTGAGTCACCCATGGATTAACATAATGATTCAACATGATTGAACATACCCAAGTGATAAGAGTGAGAAAAGACTGAACTAAGTGGGTGACTCATTGAAAGTTACTGTCTACACACATATGAGTGTCTGATTAATAAACTAAAGATGAAAACCGCTAGTATATAACCTATAAACACAAAGAGACTGAATACATGCAATGATAAACGCAGTGATCAAACACACGTGAAGTGATGATATGTGAGTAATCTGCCGAAACATAAATGCTATAAACGCAATCATTTAACTCAAATCGAATATATGAACGGGAGTAGTGTGTTAGAAATACACACATACTAATTTAGAAGGAGATAGGTTGACTATAGGAGAACCCTATTTGGAACACTTATAATAATAACCTTTATTTATTACCTTTGGCGATAAGAATTACGGTAATATTACAATAAAAATTCAAAACACTACATATTATATATACATATCAAATTAAGTTAAGATTAGCACCTCTAGAAATAAATGATTGTTTGTGCCTAACAGTGCGTGATACAGGTATTCTGAGGTGCGCTGGGTTAGTCTTACAAGATCTTAGATTATGGCCATGATCCACTGGCTTTTCTAAAAAACGTTTACAAGGATGTGCTTCAGATTCTAGGATACGTTTAAATTCTTTCCTCGTCAAATTCTGACGCCTAGTTACAAGTGACTCAACAGTATCCCTAGGGAGATCAATGACATTTAGACATCTATTCTGCACTCTCTGTAGATCTTCTTCGAGGTAAATGGGCAGCCCTCCCCAGACAGGCGAGGCATATTCTAAAACAGGCCTAATCTTAGTGATGTAAGTTGTAAGACCAATGTCCCTGGGGAGATGGACTGTTCTACAGACCCTAAGATAGTGGATCCGTTTACACGCTTTGCTGACAATACTTGAGACAGGTGTATTCCACTTGAGATCGTTCTGTACATATACACCCAGTAGTTTAAACTCTGAAACCCTCTCCAGTTCAGTAGGCCCGATACTAATAGGAGAAGGAATTGGACAGGACTTCTTGAAGGTGATCCACATATCTTTGGTCTTTTTAGCATTCAGCTCCATTTTATTCTGCACAGCCCATCTTTTCAAGTGAGTCACAGCATCCTGCATTTGACTGACAGAGTCCTTAAAAACAAGCTCATATAGGGTGCAGTCATCAGCGTACTTGCAAGTGGATACAGGTATTCCCCTGGGAATGCAGTCCTCAATATCGTTGACATGCACATTAAAAAGTGTAGGAGAAATGACACCGCCCTGGGGTACACCAGCAATCACCTCACCATGTCTGGAGAGGACTCCCGGGAGCTTAACCTGCTGTGTTCTGCCTGATAGGTAGCTCTGTGTCCATTTCCAAAAGCTCTTGGTGATGCCCATGCCAGCGAGTTTAGTCAACAGAACGCCATGATCCACCAGATCGAAGGCTTTTTGGAAGTCTACATAGACCACATGCACGACATTATATAGACTACCAGAATCTGTAGCGTTATACCAGTCTTGTGTGATGCTGGCAAGCGTAGTCATAGTAGATCTTTCTGCCGTAAAAGCATGTTGGAAAGCATTAAGACTCAGGTCCTTTAGGTTTAGCTGAAGCTGGATCCTTTCCAGTACCTTGGCGAGTTGTGGCAAAACTGAAATCTGCCTAAAGTCATTGTTTATATCCGTCGGATTATCAACCTTGGGTACCGGGCTGACAAGAGCATGCTTGTAACTAGTAGGATACTTGGACTGTACTATACTGGCACAAATAATGTTGTGTACAACAGGTGCCAGTTCTTCGTGAAATCATTTAAGGAGCCACGCAGGCACACCGTCAACACCTGTTGCTTTCCTCAGATTCACATGTTTGAGTATGGCTTTGACTTGCCCAATGTTTGGAACAGGTGGAGGTCTGTCGTCCAATTCATTGGCAACCTCACTGACTGACATTGCGGTTGGCTCACGATCCTTCCAAGGAGCAACAAAAGCATCAAGCAGAAGGTCCGCTGTTTTCTGTAGTTCAGCCTTGTTAGGCGCAGTTGGGGTTTTTGATAACTGCTGGGCACCACAGAGCGAGTAGATATATTTAAACCACTTGCTTGGATTCGTATAACGGAGATCGCTGGCCTTCCTTTCATAAAATTTACGCTTAGCACTAGATGTAAGGGCTGCTACCATTTCACGCTTTTGTTGATATTTTTCCTTGTCACCTTTAACCCAAGCCTTTTGTCTAGCACGTATCTGATCTTTAATATGCGGCGTCATCCACTCCTTGTCACTAGGATGACGCCGATGGACGCCTATATGGGACGTCTATATGGGCTGGTTGGCGGATCCTAATAGGATCTGCCTATTTTCACCGGATCCTGTCCCAGAAGTACTCACATGGTAATTTAGAAGGAATGTACGAGATAGATTCACTATTATGAGCACCCTATATGGAACACTTATATGGACGCTTCTATGGGACGTCTAAATTGGGTGGTTGGTGGATCCCATTGATCCGCCTATTTTCACTGGATCCTCTGTCCCAGAAATACACACATGGTAATTTAGAAGGAATGTATGAGATAGGTTCACTATTATGAGAACCCCAAATGGAACACTTATATGATGGAATGGTGGGTGGCTATGTGGAGTGGTTAGCAGATCCTAATAGGATCGGCCTATTTTTCACCGGATCCTCTGTCCCAGAAATACACACATGGTAATTTAGAAGGAATGTAGACTACAAGTGATTTAAAACAGCAAATAAGGACACTATATATATGTTCTAAAAAAATATATAGAAGAGGTTTAAAAATCTACTAAAACCGTTTAAGCCTTAAGGGTGTTAAAGGTAATAAAACTACTATGAAATCTGTTTGTCTTAAAAGCTGGCTTAAACTTTCGCATATTTTTTAGGTTAAAGGTACATGTGTTGCGAGCAGGAAGAAGTTCATGGAGCTTGTTCTGTTCGTTCTGTAAAACATTCTTAAACAGTTTATCAACTAGTTCCTGGCGGCGGTCTGAAAGTTTAGTTAGGCCTGATTCAACCAAGGCCTCATTGTCTGAGCAAAGAGGAAAATGATGTGCATAGCCTGCTTTTAAACTCCTTCAAGTACGTTGGACGTAGGTACGTACGTAGGTACACCGGGAGGCTGTCATGAAAGACAGGACACTTGTACTCTGTGGTCGGACGAATACAAGTGCAGAAAAACTGGACTAACTCACGGGTATCAAAACCAGAGCATTTAAGCTGAGATAAGCTATACAAGTGCTTTTTAGCTTTCTTAATAATGGAGTCTCTGTATTCTTTAGGGCAGGGCTAATAAAATGAAGTCATTCCACTTTTCCCTGAAATTGTGGTTGATAGGCCTAGGTCACTTTCTGATCAGGTGATCTGTTGATGTCATATCAGTCACAAAAGTCAACCAACATGGTTGCTTGACTTTATTCCATGGGACATAGGCATTGGAAGCGGCTAAATACGTCCACAACTGTTAAGATGTGCTTATCCCCTTTGCCATAAAGTGCTTAACTGGATCCTTGCTAAAATCATTTAGGTCAAGCTAATGTTGAGATCGGTGTGGGAACCGCCTTATTGGTAAACTTAGCAATGTGAAAATATTTGAATCCACTATTGGTCACTTAAAGTGTCTCCCTTTCACTGAAACCGGCATAACTGTTAGTAGCATGATTTTACAGCCACCAGATTTTGCCTTGTCAAAGCTTTTTCAAAAAAGAGCTGACACAGAGAACCTGTTTATGTCCTTTCCTTAAAGAAAACAAAACAAAACCAGTTTAGGTGTGGTCTCTTTCCCAAGACAAATTTGGTTTCTTCATGTCCAAAATCATACTAATGTATTTCTTTGCATACACGTTCATTTGTGCACAGGTACGTCAAACTTTCCTTGAATGAAGAACAGCAAAAACACTGTCACTTGCTGGATGAATGTGGTTTTTCTGTATCACAGCAAACAGTACCAACAATAAATAGTACAGCAACAACTGAAACTCTCCATTTACAAGCCATCTTGATAACAGGATATAAGCGAGAAAACAAACATCAGTCTTTGTTGTGATTTACCGTGGGAAACACCCCAATGGCTTACCACTAAACTCAAGAATACATAACAGGAAAGTGGAAATGAGGGATGTGAAATGAGCTCAATCAAGGATATTTTCTCTAAAGTTCTAAATATGATAGGATTAGGATGAGGCTTTTCTTGTTAAGTTGTAGTTGAGGTTAGAGTTAAATATTGGCATGAAAAGGGTTAGTTATATGGCTAGGATACGGCTCAGATAAGAGCTCCATATTAATGTATTTATAATTAGACTGGGTTTAAAGCTATAAACGCCATACAGCTGTAGTAGTGTCTTGTTTTGTCCGTTCCTCGTCCCCATGTCCCATTCCTTGTTCTCAAGTGTATAATTTTCCTTTTGTTTAGAGGCAGAGATATCTGTTACAGAGTGCATCACACCCAAAAAATGTTTTGAGTGGTGATTGTCCCAAAGCACTGCAGAAATTTTTAGCAATATTGAAAAGGAAAAGGTTTTGAAGTTTAGTAACTGATTTCTTGCAGTGAATTTCCTTTTAAAGAAATGAACATTGTTGAAATTTGATAATCTCAACTATATGATTGCCGAGCATGTGAGCATATCTGCTCAAAAATCGTACATTGTACTTTTTCAAGCTTGCTGAATGGCCTACTTAGAATCAATAAGCATTTTTAATATGATGATTAAAGAGCCCAGGATCAACTTTCTGTAAACATGAAAACACTTTTTTTCTGGAAAATTAGTTTAGCAGGAAGTGTGAAAGAGCATTTAAAAATGAGTTTCAGCCATATATCTTAAAAGTAGTGATTTAAAAAGGCCGAAGAAAATTAATGTTGATTAACTGCTGCGAATTATAAATCTTAGAAACTTTCCACACTAGAATTCACATCATAAGCCGAAAAACAGGCCTCCCAAGGTGTGCAAGACAGAGTTGTTCTCAACCCATCAAAATCAGACTTTCTATAGTTATATACCTTTCTTGCAACAAGCCTATTCATTTGCATAAGAAAAGAGTCCTTTAAGATGTTGCAGAAAGATTCAACTTGTGTATCTGAGTTTGTCATGCTGGTGGTCGACCAACCAATATGAGGGAAATTAGAGACACCAGTAGTAATTACTACATCAGATATTCCAGTACCATTAAATTTATGTAGAAAGGTCCTGAACCCGTCTGAGAAAGTCACCTTATCCATATCCATCACCATCATCCATTCCCTTCCACCCTTGTTATATCTATTAAGTTCCAAGCTATTTGTCAATTGGAAATTCGTTCGTGCTTAACATGCGTCTATCTAGTTAGTCTCTCTAGCACAGTTGCCAAAATCGTTTCAGCATTCTATCAATATTCGATGTTTCCAACACTATCAATAGAGTCATCTGCTCGAGTAATTGCTCAATGCCCAACCTCGTCCCCAAGGCGCTTTTCCCTGGCTTTGGAGATGGCAAAGGAAAAAAGGCCCTGGTATCGGCCAGTCACACTGTCGTTTCGATTACTTGATTGATTTAGGTAATTGATGCAAGAAAATGGCGAAATAAATTCCACTCCCTCAAAGTCTTATACAGCTACAATCTTATCTACAGAAGTGTCAAGTAGTATGAACAACCAATCGCATGTAGGCCTTAAGGCTACTCGGTGGTGTTATGTGGATGGCATTGATTACTTAAGGAGCATCAACCCCCATGCCAAGTGCTGAAGTTGCAAATAGCACCCTCACCCTCAATTTTTTTTTCTTTATTTTGGATATGTCCTTCTGCATACGACTTTTTTAGGGGTCATGAAACCTTCACAAATAGTTCTGCCGTGAGTTCTGAGGTATTTCTAACATACTGCTTGTCTTTCAACATTATTTCAAATAACCCATAAGCAAAACCATAGTATTTCAGCTTAAACTAGATAATTTGTGATTGGGCAGTTTTCTCTTTGTACTGCTAGTTCGTTTGCAGTGGGTTCACGGATATGGTCATAAATTTTGTCCCCATGGTTTCTGCTGAGGCCCAAAAAAATTTTGCGATCACTTTTTAGACATAGACTTTGTTTTAAGTCTTTTAATAAATCAGGCGGTGCAATCGCTGTCAGAGCCATTATACAAATGAAAAGAATGCCTTCAACACTGAAAGCTCTTCACCCTGGAATCAAGGCATTAAAAAATATGCCTAGTTATAAGCAAAACTTATTTTACATTAGGCGTTTTGTGGGCACATCTTTTGTATATGAATCATGGTTCAGATGTAAAAACATGGAAACTAATATATAGATTTAGCCAAGGCTAAAATGGAAGCTTCCGTTTATGTCCTTTTAATAAAATGCAACCAAGTTTATACTCATTAACTTAAAGCCATGACAAAAACGTCAAAGAAATATTGAAATCCCTACTTATCATTTGGAGGTTTTCATCCTCCTGTTATACTGAACCTGAAAGTGGAATCACCGTTACATGCAAAACTGACCGTCCCGCTTGTTGGGTGGGGGAAATCTTAACCTTCATCCTACCAACATATTTTACATACAGATCATACCAACTGGGGTCCAGTCGGACCCCATGAAAAAAATATGCTAAAAATCACCCGAATATCAACTTTATGACATTTCCATTTGTTTAAACATGTTTTGTTGTTTATTTCTCAAACAACATACCACGTTGGTGTGCTAATAACCCAATTTTTAAGTTTTTTCCACACAACATACACCCCAATCATTTCCTTTAAATCCCACTCAATAACAATTGTAGCGACGAAATTCACTCTTGTTTACGGACCTTTATTTCCAATACTGCAAGGACGGCTACAATCTTGAATTGTGACAATACACGAAGACAATGTTCCAAACAATACAGTCGTCAATGCGTTGAAACCGATCAATTTTGGTCGTTACTTCGAGTGAATGCCCAAGCTGCAAACACTCGCTAAAACGTATCAAAAGGCAACTAAAAACAAAGTCACATGACCTCTAAAGGCGGGAAAACAAAACGAAACAGGGAACCCAGCCGCTACACCCCACCCCATGCGAACTTAGTGAAGCATTACAAACACAAACTAGGCATGGGTTCCCACGCCTACTAAGTTCAAGTAATAAACGAATGTCAATCAATATAGTGTCACTGTTCCTATACTTGTCTGTCTCTAATCTCGTTGGAGATTTCCTGATTCTTCCAGCAAACAAAGTTTCTGTATAGGACGTACTGTGGTTGACGCGCCCGTTTTCACTACTACTGTCCGGACAAGTCCATCTCTTCCGGGAACTGCTTTAATGACTCGACCCATACGCCACTGTCCTCTAGGCAAGCAGTCGTCCACTAGTAGCACAAGGTCTCCAATCTCAGCATTCCGGCGGGGTCGCTGCCACTTCTGTCTCTCCTGTAAACCTGAGATGTACTCCCTTAGCCATCGCTTCCAGAAATGATCAGCTAGAACTTGTGCCTGTCTCCACATCCTCCTAGAAAACTTGTCCTCTCTTACGAAGACTCCAGGAGGTAAACCATGAACAGCCCTCTGCAGCAGCAGGTGGTTAGGAGTCAAGGGTTCACTATCATTTGGGTCATCGGACGCAGCGCAAAGTGGTCTAGAATTCAGAATAGCCTCAACTTCTGTTAAGACGGTTGTTAATACTTCTTCATTCACTAGGCTCTCACCGAGTATGGCCTTGATGGCTGTGCGGGTACTACGTATTAGTCTCTCCCAGACTTCGCTAGCAAGTGAAGCCTTTGGCGGTTGGAACGCCCACTGACATCCCTTCTGAAGTAGTTCATCCAAGATCTGTTTCTGGTTCCAGTCTTCTATCGCTTCTCTAATTTCCCTTTCTGCACCGACAAAGTTAGTCCCATTGTCCGAGTAAATACACTTGGGTGGGCCTCTTCGATTCATGAATCTTCTTAGAACATTGATGAAGCAGTCTGACTCTAGAGAAGTAGCCAGTTCCAGATGGACGGCCCTGGAATTCAAACAGGTGAATATGACACCCCATCTCTTGACCACAGCTCTCCCTCTTTTCACGTTTAACGGTCCAAAATAGTCGACGCCAGTGTGAGTGAAGCATGGTTGACAAGCTGTAGTACGAAATGCTGGTAGGGTGGCCATCACCTGCTCCATAGTGGCTGCCCTTTGCTTCTTGCACTTTAAACAGGATCGTACTATTATACGCACAGCAGACCTCCCTCGAGGTATCCAAAACTGCTCCCTTAAACTTGCCAGTATGTGGTTCTGACCAGTGTGCGCTAGCCGTTGGTGGAAGGCTGCAATAAGCAACTGGGTGACATGATGCCCTAGCGGCATGATCATTGGGAACTTGGCTCCAAAGGCAATGGCAGCTTCAGAAATGCGTCCTCCAACTCGCATTACTCCATTATCCAACATTGGCCGAAGCCTGACAATTCTGCTTGAATGTTTGACGTTCTTTCCCTTTTCCAAGTCGCTCATCTCATCCGCATACGCCTCATTCTGCACCAGCCTTACTACAGCAGTTGTAGCCTTCTGAGGTCATCTGTCGTTAAGTACTTTGAAATGCTGCTGTCTCTATCTTTCTTTAGATATGACTTGAATTTTAATAGCCAGGCTACCTTTCGCAACAGCACTGACCAGGAAGAATACCTTACAAGAAATTCGTGCATGCTATTGGGTGACTGCAAAGTGAATATAGCCTTTTCCACCTTGACTTCTAAGTTGTTCTCTGGTAGATCGCCAATTTCAGTGGTCGGCCACTCTGCCTCTGGTTGGGATAGAAAGGCTGGGCCAGCGAACCACCTATCGCTGCTCAAAAGCTGTTGAGCTGAAAGCCCACGAGATGCATCATCTGCCGGGTTTAGGTTTCCTGGACAGTCTCCACTGGGTCGGCTCGGAAACTTGCCGTATTTCACGTACACGGTTTGCTACATAGGTCTTGAATCTACGGGACTCGTTTCTGATGTACTGCAACGTGATTTGGGAATCTGTCCAGAAGAAGGTAGAAGAAATATTCAAGTCTATTTCCCTTATGATCATACTGTGAACTCTTGCTGCTATCGTAGCAGCCTGTAACTCGAGCCTCGGGACAGAAACGTACTGAAGAGGAGCCGTCCGGCTTTTGGCCATGATAAATGAACAATTCACCATTCCATCCCATGTTTCTCTTCTCAAATAGGACACTGTCCCATAACCAAATTCAGAGGCATCACTGAAGTGATGTAACTGGAATGATTTACCAGCATGGCAGCCTCCAGGGAAGTAACAACGAGGAATATTGACTTGATTGAGGGGCTCCAACTGCTCTCTCCACTTTGTCCAGCTTCTCAGCAAGTCGTCTGGCAATTTCTCGTCCCATTGAAGTTTAAGCTGCCAGGTCCTTTGGAGGACTCTCTTAGCTGGGAGCAAAACCGGTGCAATCATGCCTAGCGGATCGAATGTGGAGCTCATGGTTGACAAACACCCTCGCCTCGTGTCATCATTTAACTTCTTCGGTAAAGGTGACACCTTCACTCCCAGCAAGTCGGTCTCGGTATCCCACTGCTGACCCAGCGCTCTTTCGATAGGAAGCTTGTCCAAATCCAGGTTTTTAACCGTTCTTTCCCCGGCTGGGATAGCAGCTAATACTTGCTTGACGTTGGACACGAACTTTGTCAACCGAAAGTTCCCTCTTTGCAACAACTCCATCAACTGCAGTGAAGCATCAATTGCCCGTTCAGTGGTAGGCACAGAAAACAATCCATCATCTACATAGAAATTCTTGGAGACCATAGCGCACACTTCCTTGCTAAACTTGGATTCATTGTCTGCAGCTGTTCGTTTTAAAGCCCAGGCTGCAATCGATGGAGAGTCTGTCTTTCCAAACAAATGCACATTCATTTTGTGATCACTCGGTGGCTTATCGACGCCTTCACTCCACCATAAGAACCGTAGGGCATCTGTATCCTCCTCCCTGCAGACTACTCTGTGAAACATGCTCTCGATATCAGAGGCTATGGCTACGTCCTCCTTCCTGAATCGGATCAGAACTCCAAGGAGAGAATTGTTCAGCTGTGGTCCTTGCAGCAGTTTTTTATTCAGGGATGTCCCGCCAAATTCTGCAGCTGCATCGTACACCACTCGGACCTTTGCTTTATTCGGGTTAATTACACCGTGGTGTGGTAAATACCATGTGCATTTACTCGTGTGGGCGGCTTCCTCAGCGGACAACTTCACAGCGTACCCCTTTGCAATATAGTTGTTCATCACTGCCTCGTATTGCTTGGCGAATTCTGGACTTCGGTCAAACCGTCTCTTCAGTTGCTGTAACCTCCTTTCTGCTAAGGACCAGTTGTTTGGAAGCTGAGGGTCGCTATTTCGCCAAAGGAGACCGACCTCGTACCTCCCGTTCTTTAATTTAGTGGTGGTGTTCAATATTTCAAGGGCCCTTCTGTCCTCACGGCTGTCGCAACTGTCACCAACATTTCCAAATCCGTGTGATTCAGAGTCCCAAAACTTCTCAAC
Organism: Porites rus; assembly: GCA_964035705.1. Taxonomy (NCBI): domain Eukaryota; kingdom Metazoa; phylum Cnidaria; class Anthozoa; order Scleractinia; family Poritidae; genus Porites; species Porites rus. The sequence goes on from OZ037996.1 coordinate 21,942,998, forward strand.
TTGCTGGTGAAGTCCCATGACCGACCCTTCCTTGGTAACGTCAAACTTGAATACGGAAAGGGCAACTGGCTTGCTATTATCTTCCCCCTTGTTTGTGGGCCCAGCTACACACCATCCAAATGGAGTTCTCATTGTATATGGCTGGTTCTGTGGGCTATCTCCCCAGCGGTAATCGAGAACTATGTGCGCCTGAGGCACATCCTGGCCAATGAGAACTGAAACCTTCGGAACATCCACAGGAATATTCGGCAGTTCTAAATGTGCAAGATGTGGCCATTGTGTTAAATCTACTTGGTTCGGACAATACCGGTCACTAACGTTCAAGTCCTGTATGGCCAAGGCATGAGGTATTGAGTACAAGGGCCCCTCTCGTCTCAATGGGCGTATCAGAAATTTAACTCTGATGAGTTCACAGTCATGATTCTTGTGTGTTACAGTGTTAATGCTCACTTTCTCGGGAGTTCCATGAAGTTGCAATCGTTCAGCTAGGCCCGACATAATCAAGGAACTGACAGCCGCTGAGTCTAAAAGGCCGTACGAAGTGACCATAGTTCCGTTTTCACCCATGATGGACAGCGGTACCACCTCGAGTAGCACAAAGCTTCGTTTTGAGTCTTCCATAGTTACGCTTACGGTTAAGTCCTCACTGGGAGTAGCGCTACGATTAACGCTCTCTTCACCCTTATTGGCGTCAGAAGTTGCTGTGGGTAGATGTAGGAGGGAATGGTGGGTCGATGGCTGAGGGCAGCTCTTCACATCACAACCCTTAGTTTTTGGACATGTCTTTATCATATGACAACTGAACAAACACCGGTAGCATAGTGCACTGGATCTTGCAAAACGCCGGCGCCAATTCAAACCCTTCTTTGCGAACGCTGAACATTCTGAAACACCATGCCTTCCCTTGCAAATCCGACACCTCTCCTCTTCGCCTCTTTCAACCCGACCAACATGTTCTCCCTTTGCAGGTAGGGCCTTGTCCTCTTGGGGAGTATTGGTCTCCTTTGTTTTAATTACTGTCGACAAGGTGGGAATATGTGTTTCTCCAGACTGTCCTGATGTGGGAAGAGGTTTTTTGAAGTTTCTGCCGGTGTTAGCCCTTATTGCAAGGGTACTAGGTCTTCCGTAGACTGGGTCATTCTCAGTTTACGACTCGGCAGTTATGAACTCCGAAAGTTCCTTGAGCGTCAGTTCTCCACCACCAGTTCTTTCACGGTACTGCTTGGCTGACTTTCTCCATTTCGCCTGCAAGGGGTACGGTAGACGATCATAGATTTGCCGTAAGTTCGTAGTACAGTCAAGTTCCTTTGATTGCAGTTCAATCATTGCCCAGCGACAATTTTGCACTTTATCGGAAAGAGCTAGAAGGGCTGCACTGTCACCATTCTTTAACTTTGGGCCATTTACCACTGACGACTTGAGGGCCTCCACTACCATTGCATTTTGTCCAAATCTCTGCCTTAACATTTGCAGAGCGATGTGACAACCATTCGGTAGACCCTGATAGTTTTCGACGACTTCCCTTGCTTTACCAGCTGTGTAAGTCATTAAATAATTCATTTTCTCGCTATCAGTCAACGATGCTCTGCTCTCGACTTGATCTCTAAAGTCAGCTCTGAAACGAAGGTAGCGGGATGGATCTCCATCAAACGGAGCGGGTACAGGCGGGGGTTGTGTCATTCTTAATTCCATCTTTTCCCAGAAGGCCGCTGGTGGTACAAGACTGGTCACTTCGGCATTGCAATTCGTTACCATGGGGTTGCAGTATGCTGCACTACCATTACTAACGACACATTCCGATTGTAAGGGTACAGAGGGCAACGCAAATTCCGGTGCCTTAGGGTCTAAAGCACTTATAGATTCCAGCTGATTCCCAGCAGGATCATTCAAATGCTTAATTTCTGCTTCAGTTTTCCTCAAATTTCTGGATTCATCTATGGTTTGTATAGGCTCAGTGGTCTGCAAACACTTCTTTGGTTTAGGCTGATCGTCGGCAGCTGTATCATTGACGTCAGGGTCATCCGAGCCCAAATACTGTTCGTCATCCTCCTTCATAGCGTCTTCATACACTTTGTTGACCGCGGCCACAGCTGCACGTTCGGCCATTAATTTTGCTCTTTCTGCTTCCTTCTTCGCAGCCTCGACTTGATCAAGTTGTGCGATCCTTGCCTCTAACTCAGCCTGCCTTGCCTTGGCTTCGAGAGCCTTCGCCCTTGAGGATGTGGTTGACAACTTCGAGGACCTAGAGCCCTTTGATTTGATGCTCTTGGCAGAACCCCTTTCAATTTTCTCATCTCTGATCCGCTGATTGGCATCGATCATCCACTTCTGTACTGTTTCACGAATGAGTCTAATTTCTTGGTACAAGTCATCATAATTCTCAGAGTCCGTAATTTGTTCCTCCTTTGTAAGAAGTTCTTGTATTTCTTCGTGTAGATCACCAAACTGCTCAAACAGATCATTTAGTTTAATAGACAAATCACTGATTAACTCAAGGTTCTTATCATGGCCCAACAGCGTGCTGATGTTAGCAATCTGAGATTGTATTTTTCGTTTAAGTTTATTTCTTTCTCCTTTGCTTTGGACGAGGCGATAGCCTTTGCCCTTTTTAG
>OZ037996.1:21950609-21958109 GCA_964035705.1 Porites rus
CACCATGTCTACCAGCTTAGAAAATCTATTAGATATCCTTACTAGCGTCTGCAGCATTGCCATGGCGTCTATGATGACAGCTGTTGTCAGATCAGGTAAAGTAGGCAGGCATTCTACTCCATTTTCGAGAAGCTTGGAAAGAATTGCTTTGTTTGTCTTGGCTAATGAACCATCGGATGAAGCCAACGACCATGGACGGGGAACTCTGTTCAATGACTAGAAGGCGGCCAAATAAGTTCTTCTCTGCTCTGATTATGAAGTTCCTGTCTCCTTCTGTTACAGAGGTCTTCTTCTGAGCATCACGGAAACTTCCTACCTTTAGTTTGGGGAGTTTTTGAAAGAATCCTATTGAATTTGTCACAGGCTTTCTTCTACGAAAGCCGTCAAAGCTGTTGTGCCCTTCTCTTTTGCCAGGAGCAGGTCGGCCTTCATGCTTTCACTGGCAACATACTCAGAGCTAAGGCTAAGAAGTTCCTCAGATGGTTTAAACGGGTTGCGCCAGCTGCTGATTGCTTCGAAAACTTTCTTTACGTCGTCCTCATCTCTTTTCATGCGAGCTGGGCTTGCCTCTTTGTGCAGTCTGTGTTGGCTTTCCTTAACATTTGTTGTCATCTTCCGACACTTGTCTACGAGCTGTCTCCACTTCCTCTATTTGGGAGTACGATAAACCATGTCCAAATCTGTAATGGTTATCAGTTCAGCATTCCCCGTCAGGCTCTTTACAGTCATCGAAAGGACGACATGTTTTGGTGCTTTTATCGTCCACGAGTGGCAGAATGTATCAAATCCTGAGAAAGAGAGAGGGCGAGGCGATGGACCTCCGAAGAGATGTCTGAAACTCTTTCAACAGAATATTCGGACTTTGTTGATAGAATCCATGCCATCATATTGTAGAGCAGATCAGGTACTATCTCAATCTCTCACTCTAAATCTTCTGCTAATGGTGGCCATGGCATTGTTAGTTTTATGTTGGCATCTAACTTTTGTATTGTTTTAGCAGTATGGTAAACTTGACGATGACTTACCTCGTCTTGTGCATTTGTTAAATCCGGCTCACTGTCACTGTTTGCTATTTGCTCTTCATCAACAGACGTAGTACTCTTGAACACAGTTTCTACCACCTCTCCTGTTTTAAAGTGCGAACCATAGACTAATTCTGATTGGTTTTGGTTCGATGGTTGATGAAAGGACAGTCGTTCTCCGAAAAAACGCGTAAGCCGGTTCTTCAGCCTAGTGGACCTGTACGTCACTACATCTACTCCTTCTTCTGTAAGGAAGGAAGTGTACTTTTCAAAAACGATTGACATCGGAATGGCTTTTGCCGCAGCGATGACTTCTTTTTCAATAAATTCTTTGACTTTTCCAAATACTCTGTCGTAACCCTCAGTTCCAGCATCTTGTTCTTGACAATTTTGCTCTTCTAACTTAGCCAGTTGCTCTGGGTGGACATAATTTTTGTAGCATGATCGATGATACTTGATCTCCATAGCTATAGTGTCTCGTCCATCAATGTGCAATAGCATGCAGCTGTCATTCCAAATCCGGGCTGCTTTTATCAAAGTGGCACTACCAAATCACTAATGTTTAGTGTAAGTGGTTCTCTTGTTCTTGTTCCTTTGCCGTAGCCTTTCTTGACTTTGTCCTCCTGACAAATTTCACATTTATCAATGTCAAGTGTTTGAAGTTGTGACCTACAGACCCTCTTACACGAAGGCTCAATGCCACTGGACTGCCCAACAGACTCTCCATCTCGATCCTGTCTGGTATTAGAAATGACTTAGACACTGTTTATGTCTGTGTATTCTTGGTGACAATGCCGGTGATATCTCCTTTTTGGTCCCTCACTCCAGCAGTCCTTCATAATCAACCAGATTGCATCCCTTCTGCGAGTCGAGCAGCTTTTCCCATCTTTTACTAGTAAAAATAAAATTTTCTTTTACATGATGAAGGCACCTATTCCAGTTAGGTTTCTGTATCGAGCTGGACATTGAGCGCTTTCTAGTACAACTTACTGGCGTAATTTCTGCCATATCCTTGACTTCTACGTTGGATTTGACCGTTTCCACGCCAAAGACTTCAGTATCGATGTTGTAGTGAAAACAAAATCTGACAGACTACTTACAGTTATTCCAGTAATGTTTTGTGGGAATTTTAGCTTTTCAAAAATAAAATATATTGTACAGAAACTTACAGACGTTGATTGAGTTTATTTTGCACAACCAAGCATCAAAATTAAGAGGAAAATCTGTATAAAACCACCATTCTCTTACCATTTTGTCTGCACATCATGGGATATACAATCTGGAATGGAACTTTCATGGAATAGTGGACACTAGATCATTATCAAAACGTGCCGGCTTTTCTTTCATTTAAAAAATAATAGAAGAAAACACTTTACAGATTTTGGTCGGTGCATTAGTCTCAGATCTATTTTGTGTTTTTTTTTTTTTCCTCTTTGCTATTAAACGGATTACAACAATTGTGAAACAAATGAGCTGGTTGACTCGCGAGAACATTGTTGAGCCTTAAAGCCTTTGACATTCTTTATAGTTCATAAAAACTAAATAGTTTACAAAACGGATGATGCTAATAATGCTTTGGTGTTCAAAAAATAGTGTCTGTGAAAAATACTGTTCATAATGTACATATTAATGTAATATCCCTGATTGAAATATTTGCCTAGCAACAGTTACCATGGTAACACCCCTATTGAGATTTAGACAAAGACGAGTACAGCACTTTACTTAAAATAAACTTCTCGCCAGTTTTCTCCATATGGGATCAACAGTTTTTGAAGTAATTGTTGTTTTAAGCCTTAAAAAGTATTCGTGCCAAAATGAAAACCGTCCCCCCACCCCCCTCAGAAACAAGTGATTTTCTCACTTAGGCACAGGTTACATAGAAAGTAACAGGTAGATTATTAAAATACATACAATAAGCTTTAATTTGATACCAAATTCGCTATGTCTTACGGGGGGTGCCACGAAAGTTGTTTTTAAGATGTCTTGGCTCATGGACTACAGTGAGATCAGCCATAGCTGGGGTAATGAAAAATCCAAAGGCTTCCTCAATTGAGTTACATTTAGCAGCATGTATTATTCCTGGAGGTGTCCTAATTATGTCTTGAATGCGACGTCGACCTCTATTTGGTGGGGTAGTCTGCCAAACAGTTCCATTCTTGGCGATAAGCACATCCTGGGCAATATCTTCCTCTCCCCCAGCAACTTGAACCGGCTGCCCTCGTCCTCTAGCTTTTCCACGATTACGACCTACACCTCGACCTCTACCACGACCTCTTCTGGGCTCGTTTTTAGGTTCAGGAGGAACGTCAACCTGGTTTCTTGCATTCTCATCATTGGGTAGTGTAGGAGCTGACTCAGTATCACTGTGGTCCGAAAGATCTGACAAATGATCACTTTCTACATCTGAACTGTCAGAAACTTCGAGTTCAGACTCATCTGACTGCCCTTCCAGAACAGCCCTGAGAGTTTCCTCTGTACTATAATACACCACTCTACCTTTTCCAGCTATTATTTCAACGAAAGAAAAGGAGTCTGATGCGAAACAAACAATACAAAATCGAACAGGCATCTTCCTTGTTACCATCTTATGTATGCTACATTCAATTGTCCACTACTTCACTTAGTACACTTTAATTTTCCTCCTGCTTCGCTGGGGTCAATTTGGACCCCACGAGGAAAATGAGCGCCACGTTTACACAGTCCTCTGGAATCTAAATGTAACATTTGCATTTAAAGCAGCTAACACATGGAGACAAATTGTTGAAATCTCGAAAAAATTGTTGAACCATGTGAGTTATGGTAAATACTGATTATCACCTGTTGGTAGCATGAGGGTTAAAGGTTGTGGACCATAAAAGTTTCGAAATATTGATTGAATATTGATGCATATTGTCGGGTTTGGAATAGACAACAAAGACAGGCTAAATTATTGTCCAAACGAAGAACAGTACAGTTTGATTGAAATGTTAGTTCGTTTGCTATGGGTTCTAGGATATGGTCATAACTTTCATTTCCATGGTGACACCTTCAGAACCTTTTTCAACATAGCTACTCCGTTGGAATATGAGGGATACGAGTCTCCTCGGTCAAAAGAGAACCCGCACTGGTGCTTTATTCTCAGTTTAGCTTCCTTGGGAGGGATATGCAATACAAAAAGATTATCGTTGGGATGGGTTTCCTTGTACAAGTAGCCTGCAGCACCATTATTCGACAGTTCCTACGCAAGGGCATGTTCTGTAGTTTCTGAATTTGAAGGTCTAAAAGGGTACTTAGTTTTGGCTCCTTTCTTTCGTGCCACATTTTTGTTGACTGTTACCTCCGCCAAGCTTGATCTTGTTCCTGCCCCAGGTGTCATTGAACCTTTTGTGATATGCTTCAAGTGCTGCTCTCAAATTTCAGCCTTCTCTGCCACAGTAATAGACACTGTCATATTTGTAACTTTGGCAATGGCATGAAACATGGCTTTTGTTCACAGTGCACTCTACCTATCCACGTTTCAATGTCTTGGAGGCAACTTCGTACCTTTTGCCTTTAGAGGGATTGATAGTTGACTGTCACTGAATGGCTGCAGGATGATTAAGCACTTCTAAGGACCCCACCACCAGGGAGTCACTACTTCTTTCTTGCAATTTTTCTTTCCTTGTAATACAACGGCTACATCATCAGATGGATCCTTGTATTCACTGCACGTTTATTTTCTTGTTAGTCTTGCACCACCCAGATAACCTGACCCTGTAGGGCATTGTTGACTGACATTAAATTCAATCTCTGGCCTTCATTCCAATCAAACCAGGAATCAATGGCTACCAGAAGGTGTTTCAAGATCTTGTCGAGCCGGTATTCTTCACCTTAACCACACACAGCCAATTTTAACTCGCGTATCTCTCTTTCTTGAAACACTTGTTTTAGGAATTCAACATTGGAAAGGCTTATTCTTTGCATTTGTTATATAGCGCAGCTCTTGCATGCTCAAAGCGCGCACCATGGGTAAGAAAGTTTGGTTATGACGTAGCGTACGAACACAGACCGTCCGAACACCCACTACATGTAAGGTGATGTCAAGTGTCACTTTAGATCTTGCTCGAATATTGACACTAGCCTGTCAGTTGTGTAAGCCATCCGTATGAGGTTGAGTTGACAGCTGTCAACATCACACATCTGCTGAAAATTATCACATGACCATCTTGCGGGCTCGTTTCAAAGACTAGTTTTGCCCCCACACATAAGCTGATATAATATGTCACACTTACCAACATAAAAATGAAACTACACCTTCACAGGTCAGGGCTGCCAGTCAGCTGCGAGTAGTTTAAAGTTATGTGTAAGCCAAATTAAGGATAATTGATAATTTTGTGGTGTGATAAGTGGCATCATCAAACACATTTCATTGGTATACTTTCTTAACAGCTCCATCTGCTTAACTGTTTGATGACAAAACAGCAGTCTGGTCCTTAGAAGCTGATGATGCAGGGTCAGGAACCTCGTCCGGTGGGTTGTCTTCTTGGGCTTTTATCCTGCTATCATCGTCATTTCTTCATTGTCATCAGAGTTTCTAGAATAAGGTGTGTAAAAGAAGGCATCACCAGGGGAATCTTTTTTCCTTTGACCAGTGAGAGCATCTAAATGTTTTTGATCCAGTGCAGAAAATTGGAGGGCCACTCATTCTCGATACATGTTGTTCCAGATGTCCTTGTTGGTTGGAAAAAATCTTCTGCATACAATCAAGTCTCTTGTAAGTGACCACCCTTGGTGCACGACAAAGTGGTCGCTTACAGGAGGTGGTTAGAATATAGAACGTATGGTTATTTAGCATATTGGCATATTAGGGAAAGTGAAAGTTATTTTAACAGGATACAGTTACTGTTTATGAGAAACGTATCTGGATATTTTTTACTAAAGTACGCTGTGTCACCTCTCTCTTTCGCATTCTGCAGTTTTTGAGTTGTGATTTTCTTAATTCATAAAGTTCTTTTAGCATCTCTTCGAAGACACTGTAAGTCTTGTCTTTGAACAACTTCCTCGCCTTAAATAGGACTTCTCTGGGGTTTCAGTAAGGTAGGAACTTTGCGAAGAGGGGCGCAATTTCTTACCTCTCTCTTTCCTTACCCGGTGAACGAGTTGGAAATCAATTCTGCTTCGAGCATTTACATTTGTAGCTCTTGTTCCATAAAATTGTAGATGATCTTTTGCGTGTTCTCCGTGTTTTAATTACTGACTTTGCTATTTTCTTTGCCATCTTTTGTACCGACCTCTTCTTGAATTCCAATAAACATTAAGTTCTCTCTTCTGCTATAGTGCTCTTGGTAAAGAAGTTGCATCTTAAGATTGTCCACGTCATGTCGTGAACCTTTCACATCTCGCTGTAGGTCACTAATATCTGGGTCGTTGTAATCAACGCTCTGCTCGAGGTAATTTACCTTTTGACTGGTCTTTTTCTCTTCTCTAAGGCTTCTACATCTTTTTCAATAATTCCGAAGGACTCTTCTATATTGGTCACTGACTTGTTCAGTTTCTCTAGACGCACTTCGATGCTATCCAACTTGTTTAATTTATTCAAAATTAGGTCGACTTTAGATCCTTAATTATCTGCTATATTCAGCACTTTCAAAATGTTGTCTTCGCTCTCACTTTCTAGTGCACTATGATTCTTTTCTCATGTTTTCTTTTCTTCGGGGGAAGAAGCATTTGACGACCACAATTCTGGCCTATCTTTTCGTTTGAGTGGCATTGCTTAAAGCAATCAATGATATGAGTCGTTGGCCGAGCACTAAAATAGCGTCCTACTCCTTCGGAATTCCAAGGGGTCTCCGGAATGCGAAAGTTGGTTGGAATGAACTTCATTGCCCAATCCATTATGAGCAGCACCTGCAATGGTTTTAGGTTATCAATAATGAATTATTTCATATATTTCACATCGATAATTTCACTCTTGGCCTGTCCTGGTTAACTGAACAGAGAATGGCACCACAAGTTCTACATAGAAGAATGTCTCTCAGCTGGTATGCTTCGTACCCATTAGCTTTGTTTATGAAGACTTCGAATCTGCTCGAACCACTCTAAAGTTAATAATAGGAGTAGAAGAAGCTTTCAGCAGTAATTGTTAAGAGTTGTTGATTTTATTTTATCAACTTTTGCAGGACACGCTTCAAATGAAGTTTGATAAACAAGAACAAGGAAAGCGAAAATATTTGGCATCATACAAAATTCGAAACCAGGACTGCAAAGCACACTTGAAGACAGGCATTCTTTGAAAGGAAAAATAATGTTATGATGCAACTATATAGCCACGCTCAGTGTAACAGCCATGCATTTGTTAGTAAGGAACGTTTTTGCATTAGAGGTCACATACTAACTCTTCAGGTTTCTCCAGTGCATAAATTCTGGTACAGCATGCACCTTCAATTTAGTAACATGCTTATGCCACTTGTTGCAGTATGACAAGTATGTAAGTAACCCGAGCGTATTGTCATAGTAAACA
>OZ037996.1:21963109-21985609 GCA_964035705.1 Porites rus
GGAGTTACTTTGCTGTCCATGGCTCCGTTTGTGGCATTGATGACGATTAAAAAGATTAAAGACATTGTTTCTGGATTGAACATAGGAATGAGAAACGTTTCCAACATGTTGCAAATGGTCATTGAGTGCATAAGGATACATAGTGCCAAGCTCTAACATCCAAAACCGTTCACGATCTAAACATCTAATGGTAACATCCTGCTCGGTCTCACCAGGGCTCTGTGTGATATGTTCAATAGGCTGTATTTTGATGTCATCCATAGTATGTCCGGGTAAATTGAAATCCCTAGCCATGAAAGTGTTCGCATGCTTCTTGATAGAAGAGCGGTGACCAGATAGTTGCTCACTGACCTTTCTTTTTGTTTCTCCTCCTTACTGCTGATCGCATTTGGCACAGTTTATAAGATATATAACATTAGTGGTGGAGCATGAGAGGTAACAGGCGCTAATAACTGTATACCGACGGTTAGTCAAGGAGCTTGGGAAGAAACGTAAGGGTTGAATTACTGCGCAGGTAGCACAGCGTCATCTGTTACACCTGTAAACAGAAAAAGTAGGACGTGCTGACACATTTCGCATCACAGAACAACCAATGTATGTACCACCCAAAGCCTATCCAAGGGCCCTTGTTAACCCAGTTGACGACCCAGCCGGTATGGAATTATTCATAGTAGTGTTCATCATAAGAAAAAAGGAGGCATTGAAGCTATATAGTATAATGACCATGCAAGTGCCAGTACATGGCCTAACAAAAGTAGCACATGATGTAAAAATAGTGAATAACCCTGCGTGTGCTAGCACATGGCTGAACAACATATAGCAACTAAAATAAACATAGGTCTGCTAGTATAACTCCTAAAGGAATTACTTACACCAACCATAGAGACCTGCATCGGGGACTTGCACGAAATAACCGGCCGTCCACCAGCGTACAAAACCAGGGCTGTACATAACAATTCAAAGTAGACAGACTGCAAATTATAGTAGTTGCAAAAAAATATATCTACAACAACAAATTTTAACAGCGTGCGCGTTTTTAGTTCATTCAACTGATTGGCTGAAACAGATTACTATCTTTGTCAAATTCAAACTTTTTCAAGACCAATGCCTTCAAAATCATTTTGCTAAGAACTTGGAAATGTGCAAGGACTGATTTTATATGGTCGCCAAAGAGAACTTGGTTTACAATAATCAGCAAAAGGAAGTGTTTTTAAATTCATCCTCGACTATGAGAGCTTGGCGTTTACAAGAGGCGTTTACAAGAAGTATACTGCCGTTTTGAAATCAGGAGAACGCTTTGCGCAGCCAAAGATGAAAGACACTGGCGAAGGTTTTTAAAATGACTGTTCATCATTGTCTGTTCCGGAGACCCCATCAAAGCTGGATTTATGGAGAATGTTTGAGATTTAAAACCCGAAAATGAAGGAGGCAATTGTCTTTCTTTCAATCCTGCCATCGATGGGTGAGTGGAGCCAGTATTAATATAATATTTGTTTTTTCTCAGCTCTGGGGTTTCAATATTTCATTTGGCCTACTGCTAAAATCATGGTAGCTCTTCTTCCTCAGCTTCATCGTACTCATTAAGGAAATTTGTTTTGGCGATATGTTCTGTACGCACAATCTTTGCTTTCTCCAGCTTCCTGACTCTTGTTTTTCTGGCACAATGATTCGTAAAAATTTTCTCACTTTCTTTAAGGCTAGTACCAGCTACGGATACTTTCATTATATTAGTTATCGTATTTTCACCCATTGATTTAGTTTGGACCAGATGTTTAAATTTGTGGGTTTCGTTTGCTGCTGAGGTAGAAAAAAACAGACCATCGCATGGATATTTTAACAGAGATCTTTGCTCCACCAAAGACTCAAAGAGAGTAACCGGACACCTTTCTCCTTCAACAAATAACGTACGTGACCTGAAATCCCTGTTGTTATCATGGAAAACTTGTATCCTTGTATCCTTTAAATGCCTGAAAAGTGTAGCTGTCGTGGTTTGCATGTGATTACAACCATTTTTGTTCTTTATTTTTTTACTTTAGCACGGTCTGTTAGAAGGAGCGTGTTTTTTAGTTTCTCTGGCTCATTTTCCTCGATTTTGTTAACATTTAGCCAGAAAAACGCACTTTTTACTGAGTTCGGGGTTTTTGGAATATTTTTTTAACTTTTCTGTTGTTGTTTTGCGTACAAAATTAAATCCCGTCATCATCTGCTGAAAATCAGAGCCATTTGCTTGAATGTTACTGTCAAAAAAGGTCTAATCTCATTGGTTCTTGGTGGTTTCTTTTGTGTTTTCAGCCAATCAGAAACCATTTGTAATTTGCACTCGTGTTACAAGTTTGCACTCGTGTTACAGAAGAACTGCACTCCTTTCTCAGCCAATCAGAATTGAGTAATTTTTTGTGTATATAATTAAACTGGTAAAACTGCCCAAAAAACATGTACAACTTTTTCTGCCTTCAGAACAATCACTATGCCTAGAAGTCAATATCGACAGCAAGCTTCCTGCTTTAAGTTTAGTTATAACTTATATAACTTAACATATTGTCTGACAGTTACTCCAGGCTGTCAACCACTTAGTTATTCCATATTGATGTTACAACATGAACTACAGTATCTGACAGATGTTCTGGATCAAACCAGTTCTGTACCTCTGTACCTCCCAGCACTTCCTTTATTAAGTTATTGGTAGAGTTATAAACAACTTGTCATGGAGGCAGCGTGGCAGAGTGGTCAGTGTGTCGGACTCGCAATCCTGCGGTTTGAGTACCCCTCTGGTGACTTGGTGGATTTGTTCTCGTTCGTCTTGAGTACAAATCGTCAGCTATGCTCTTAAATAGCCATATGGTTGCATCCTGTCAGTTGGGGTTCTTAATCCTGTAACGTTGTATTTGAATTATTTGTTTCTAAGTATTTGAGTGGAGTGCCTGAAAACTAGGTAGATAAGCTAAGTGCACCTTCCACTATAAACACGGCTTTAAACTTAAATTCCATCCAAACTTAACTGACTCATCTTTCAAGAACTGTGTGCCACCATTCCATAAACTTCAATTTTCTTCCTAAATTGCGACAGCTGTAGTATTTAGTTGCGTTACTTGTGCCAAGGACTGAACATTCTATTTTGCTTTGTGCGAATTCCCTTTCATCAACACATCCTGCTGAAGGCCCCTGCAGGCCTTCCACTTTCCTCACAGAACTCCTATTTCTACCACTTCCAATATAAAGGACGCGATATGGTTCAAATTATTCTGTCCACTGAAAATGCAGTTCACTAAATTTCCTGATGGATTTCGTCCATTCAGCTTTGGTAGCCAGATTAGTGCAGACAGAAACCTTGCAGTCTCCTTATCTTAACTAAAACTGTTGGTTTGTTTAATTGCGGTTTAGTTTTTTTGACAGCTTTACTTTAATATTTTGCCGAAGAATCAACCTTTTCTCAAATCTACAGTTTGTTAATGAGTGTTTTACCTGTCTTGTCAACATCTAAGTTGTCATCTTGGACAGACCACAGGAAAGTGTAAAACAGCATCAAAACACATCTCACGAGGGTCATGAAGTAAACCACAAAATGCAAAAGCACAAAAGCAAAATGTGATACTGTCCCACTTTAGCCCTCACCAACACAGGCTTAATCACAGCTCATTACCCAGTACTTTTTCCATTTGAGAAGCCCATTTCCGAGATTCTTGATGTGCCTTGTGTACCTTAAATTTGAGCAGATTGATGCCTCTTAGGACAGCGAGTCTGAAAGCCTTTGATAAAAATCGAGTTCCATCAGATTATCCCTGTTGAGTTTTCAATCTACGTAACACTGCATAGTATTATCAGTCCATTTTTAAGGCCTGTCTCTAGATAGTCAATGCATAAAAGTCAAGATCAGAGCCTTGTCTAAAATACCCCTGAATGATTCAGGTTACTGATCCTATTCCTGGCGGCATGCCCACCACTTTGTTGCAATGTCCATCTCCTCCTTATCGTGATGGCTGACCAGAAATTGGGACCATGTATTTCCAGGAGGGATACTCTTGTGGATGGCAATGTGGGCTGCCAACCTGCTTTCGAGAACAGGCTGTATAACAATTGCTTTGGCTACTTTTCTGAGCTCTGTCCAAAACTCAGAATGATGTAATATGAGCTCCTCACATAAGATCCTTGGGACATTTTCTGCCATTTTATCAATATTCTTCAAACAAGTTAGCTTGATTTTGTTCTACAAAACAAGCTGGCACCACAGACTTTGTACGTCCTACTTTTGCTAGTAAGCCCGTGTGTAGTTTTCTGTAAAAATCATTCATTCTCTCGACACAGGCTTTGTTATACACTAGTAACAAATGTCATGTGACTTAGGATACTTCACGTGACGAACATTAACCTTACTTCCCCCTTTCGGGAAATCAAAAGTAAACTTTAATCAAATGAAATCACTCTATATTCTATGTTGCAAAAAAAAATCAAACCGAATGAAGACTGATATGTATAAAGTCTTGGCCTGGTTTTCTTACTTTTTTCTCGTTAGAGTCTTTCTATGACGTTAGCGTATTTTAAAAGTCTAATCATTTTGGCAGAATAACATTTCTGCCTGAATGAGTTATTGTGAAATAAGGTGAACTTTCATGATTGAATGTGTCATCTCTCTTTTCTTTCTCCAGGTGGAAGCAGGGGTTGGGGTTTTGAACAGTTGTCTCCTATTTTTCCGCGGAAAGGATTGGTCGGTTTTGACCATGTTCGACCAAGGTTTGGGGGATTTCTGCACTATCATAGCAGGGGAACTCCTGTCTGTCACCCAACCTTTGTTGCCTAGTTTTGGCTCAGGTGGAACTGAAGCATGATGTCACCGGTTGTAGGTTTGGGCATGCTTCTGCTCGTTGTGCAGCTCAGTTTTTCTCAACTGCTCTGTTTCTGGCCATTTTGGTGTTAATTTCTCTGGAGCCAACAGAAGTGTAGAATGTAGTTTTCTTCTGTTTCCTGCAGGGTGAACCCATTGTGCAATGGTGTAGACAATAGTGCAACATAAGGATCTGGATAAGGATCCTTAGACTTGGTTACTAGGTCTTAAGCATCTGAACAGCACTTTCTGCTTCCCCATCGTTTTGTGGGTAGTAAGGACTGCTGGTTAGGTGAGTAAATCCCTATTCTTCAGCAAATTTTGTGAATGTATCTGCTGAAACTTGTTGACCATTAACTGATATGATATCTGGGATGCCATGACAACTGAAGAATGATTTCAAATGATTGATTGCACTTTCTGATTTGGTGCCTTTCAAGGGAGTGATTTCAAAGAGACAATTGTATACTCTTAACCACGCCTATCTTTTGCCATTGTCGCTCTGGAAATGTCATTGGGTCAGCTTGGTTTTTTTTTGTTTGCAGCATGTCGTGCACGTGGTAACCATATCTTTGATGTTCACGACATTTGCGGACTCCTTGGTGTCATGCATGAATTTTGTCCAGGATGTCTAATCGAAGAGATAAAGGGATGACGATTCTCTGATCTTTCAGAAGAAGACCTTGTGGACAGTAATAGTAGCCCTCTCGGACCAATATAGTTTCACTGAGATGTTCAGTTTTTATTTATCTGGTCATCCTTTGGTACATAATTCAAATAGTTTTCTACTTGCGTTGATTGATTTATTCTCAGGAGTAGTGTTTTTCTGCCAACAGAATTATCTACTAAAGGAACTTGCGTGTTACAAGAACTAACAATAATAATACAATGATATTAAAAACCCATGATAATACTGATACAAATTAGGCACACTAA
Source organism: Porites rus (assembly GCA_964035705.1). NCBI lineage: Eukaryota > Metazoa > Cnidaria > Anthozoa > Scleractinia > Poritidae > Porites > Porites rus. The sequence goes on from OZ037996.1 coordinate 21,968,865, forward strand.
TCTAAAAATGCTCAAGTCATAGTAATATGTTTTTCAAACATTAAAAAAAATTAAAATTTTAAAATCATAAAATCAGAAGTATCTAAACTTCTTGAAACACTGATGAAAAGGCGATTGCTTGACCTTGTTTTTAAGTCCATTCCATAGTACAGGTCCAAAGTAACGAATTGAGTGTCTGCCATGGGTTACAGTGTAGAATCTAGGTAAATGAAAGTCACTAATTTGCAGAGAATAGCTCAAATTATCTAAATTAAAAAGGTCTGCTACGTTGGTAGGGCCAAGCTGTTTTTGATTTTGTACATTAGTTGAGCAATATCATGCAATCTACGATTCTTCATGGTGGGTAGTCCTGATATTTTTAGTAGTGTCTAGTAGGGGGCAGACTTAGTTCTGTATACTGCTCTCCAGGCACGTTCTTGAAGGCATTACATTAGGGAGTTTAAGCAAATCGCTACGGCGACCTCTACTACGGCGGCCGGAAGTAAAAAAGCCCCGAAGTGACGCAGTGCGCATGCTTCAAAATGACCTTTCGCCGTAGCGCCAAATCCTACGACGTGAAGAGCTGTCTTCTGGCGTAGTCGCCACTACGCGAGTATAAAAGTCGACTCTTCTCCTATTTTTTACGATCACTGCTTTTAAAAGCTATCATAGATTGTTTTTCACTTTATGAAGAAAGTATTCGAGGCTTCTGGTTTTCCAGTGAATACATTTTCCTTGCGTTTTCTCAGTTTCAGATTTCGATCCTCAAGCGAGTGTGCCATGAGTTCTGCCGCGCCATGGCCGCAGAAAATCCGCCAGTACAAACAAAGGCTAGACGAAAACCGTAAGCACGACTGTTAGCAATAAAGCTAAATGTCACTGAAGGTTGTTTAAACAAGAATAGAATAGAATCTAAAATGCTGAATTTGTTGATTTGTTGTTAAATGCGGTACACAAAAAGAAACATCACCAGCAGCTTACTCCGATCTTCATCTGTAGTTTTCTGTTTTGTGTACGAATCGCCCTCTGATGATGTTTACTATCAATATTCTTCTTGGCAAACGAAATTTTTAAATTGGCCTTTTTCTTATTTGAGCACCATTGAATTCTGTTGTTGATAAATCATAGCGAAAGCAAGTGAGCAAGAACCGAGCTTGGAGTTTGGCGAGCTACGAGACGTACTCTCCCCAGGACACCGCATCCACGACCGCCATAGTAGAGGTCGCCGTAGTGATTTGCTTAAACTCCCTATTTTCTTGCTGTGGAGGGCTTGCCAAAGCGCCATACCAGGTGGCAGTAGATAGGGTAAGACAGGATTGAACACTTATAGATGGTCAACTTAGCTAAACAGGGAATAAGATTGTGCAAGCACATTAGGATCCCTACTTTCTTACTGACTTTCTTACACAGTTCACTAACATGGCCACTGAAGTTAATACGGTAATCAATGTGGATGGAAAGTAGTTCTATGTAACGTGTTTCTAATGACCCTACCATCAATGCTTATAGCAGTGTTTTGGCCTTCAAGTTCAATATTTCTAGGGTTAAGGATCATTGCCTGGAATTTGTCAGGATTTGTGGTAGATAGTTATCGTGATCCCTTTATGCAGCAAGTTGAACGGCCTGCTCTAGGGCTTCCCTTACAGCTGAGGTGTACAAGTGGTGGTCGTCCACAAGCATTGAAAGTTTAGCCATAGTTATGAAGCAGAGCAGGTCATTCTGAAATGAGCTCCAAAGCACGGGGCCAAACAAAGACCCCTGAGGACACCCTCTGTTAATTTGATGCCAGTTGCTTTCCGTATTTCCTAATCTTGCTCTATTTTGATAGTTGTTAAAGAATGATCACATGAGGTCTAACTCTGAGGACTCAAAACTGTATGCCTCAAGCTTTGTTGGTGTCAGCGAGTGGCTGAGAGTCAAATGCTTTACTCATTTCAGTCAACAAAATACTTACTACAGTGTAAGACAAAAATAGTTGGGACACTTTAACCAAACGCTATTTTTTCTTTTCTTTTGCTCCCCTCGTCCCTCTCAAAGTTGTTTATCGTGGTTTGGTCACCAAATCTTGTACACCAACATTGAGGGGACAAGGAGATCCCAAAGTGTCCCAACCATTTTGACTGAGACTGTAGCTCTTTTCTATTGCTAGTTTCCAGTCCTCAGTTAGACGTAAAAGAGTGTTCTCACAGCTGTGTCCCTTTCTGTAAGCAGTGCTTCGGCTAGAGAGGATGTGGTCGAATTTCACAGTCACTTGTTTTACAGAGCAGTTGCTCAAACACTTTGTCATAGGTTAAGAGGGATGTTATCAGTCTAGTTGTTGACTTCCTGGGTATCACCAGTCTTGAAAATGGGCGTCTATTCACCCATTTTCCAATTAGTTGGCCATTTTCTAGATTCAATGCATTCGTTATCCAGACTGATTAGGGATGGGGCGATCGCTTTTGCAAGCTTCTTCAACAGTATGGGCAGCTTTCCATGGTTCCAGCCGCTTGATTTCCTTAGATTCAGTGTCTCAAGCGTGCTTGTGACTTCACCTTGCCTGAATTTCGTAAATTTAAACTTTGCTCCACTCTGCACTTCTCTGATGGTCTTCACACTGTTATTGAATTGGTGATCGTTCTCTAATAAGTTGTTAACATGATCCCCTTGGATGTTCGAGGCAGCTGTGGTGAAATAATTGGCAAGTAGTTTTGTTACCTTGGTTTGGTTACTCCCAACTGAAGCATCGCTATTTCTCAGCCAAACATCAGGGGACTCTGGCATTGATAAATGATTTAAAGGTTTTATAGAAAGCAGAGGGGTTTTCATGCAGCTCAGCAGATTTCTTTGTCCAATAAGCAGTAATGGCCTTTTTCCTTTCTTTACATTCTTTTTTTCTTTATATTTTATATGTAGAGGATATTGTATGGCGACAGGGAGATAAGAAATTTCTCTTCAAAAATACCTTAAGAGTGAGTGAAGAAAACCAACAAAATAGTTTTCACCACAAGAACAGAAATTTCGTATCCTCAGGCGGCCAAGATTATACACTCATTTTATACTCTCTTCCCACTATTTTAAAAAAACTTTTGTTGCTTGAAAACTATATACCTTGAGCAACGACATGTATTGGATGTATGGGTACAAGTTTATGTGTACAAGTACATTATTCATAAGCATTACACAGTGAAATTCTTTGTACAAAAGGTTACATTATCAAGAGCTTCTCTTGTGGGTGCCAATATACACTTGAAAATCATAGGATAAGAAAAAAATTACCATGCCTAAAACAAGGTACTCCATGGACAACAATATTGTGGTCAAGTAAGCTTTTGGAATACTTATGTTTTCCCATAAACTCTGGAGGCCTCATTGTCAGTTGTTCATACCTCAATACCAAACTATTTCAATTTGACATAGGAACCGCAATCTTTTCACATAGAAAGATAACATGTTATTTTTTTGGTGCGAAGATCTTATGTTTTACCTATCTTGGCAACCTTCTTCAAATTACAATCCAAGCTTGCTATTCTACTGATCAGACAAGCGATTATTATCCTGGTTGTGGTTCGAACGTCTCCTGTGTGATGCAGATTTATCATCTCCCTATCCCTGTATACTTTCCTGACAGTGTGTGATGGCATTTACAGTATTGTGGAACTTGACTGGCGCTAGTGTACTGCTTAAGTCGACTACCAGTTCCATGTCCTTTCTCAAAACAATTTGACCTGGTAGAGTAAGTGACTCTAGAACCTCATATCAAACTTGACATCGAAGGGGTGTTTCCTGGACTTAGTAAGAGCAGTCAGAACATATGGTGTTAGAAAATCAGTGCCAGAATTTACATGCCTACTTTTGACACATTAGTAAAGTTCAGGGCTGTCTTCAGTGGCATCTGAGCCTAATTGGATGGACTTCTAGCTGTCCATTTGTTCCTCCTTTTCACTGTGTTAAGAGAAATAACTTTTTCTTTTTTGTAGTTCAATAAAGACATCTTAGTTCAAGAACGACAACAAAGTTCAATAACAACTACACGAGTTCAGAAAATGACATAAGCATTACTACAACTTAGTGAAAATTCAGTTTTCAACACTGCGTAGTTAAACAAAGACACAAAAGTTCAAGAACGACGATAGTTCAATAACTACTACATGAGTTCAGAAACTGACACAAGCATTAATGTTTGTTTGTTAGTTAATGTCAAGGAAGGGGGTCCATTGGGACTTGGAATGTGGGGCGTCGGTTTTATTATAACATCTTTTTTTTTTTGTTATAACATATTCGAACTGTACGTTATTGACAGATCTGCCAAGCGACATTGTTCATCCTTAGAAATCTTTTGGGTTTGCTCAGCATTGCCTCATCCTCCTGCTTGCTTAGTTTCATTCTTCAGCCAACACAGCTTTGTGGCAAAATCCCAGAAGGTGTGTCTCGGCAAAGCCGCAGTCACCCCACGACTACAGGCGGCCAACAATTTAGCCTCCTTGCTTCACTGTCTATACTGATATATTCTACAATGCTCAGTCATTGTTATGGTTTATTGCACATGGCTTTTTGCAGATAGATTAACAAATTCCCATTTAGTTATTGGTTATTGGTTCAAGAGTAGACGTTTGTATATAGGTTGATAGGTTCTCATTTAGTTACGGGTTCTCACTTAGTTACTGACTCAAGAAGACAAATTTGTATTTAAATTATTTTGTTAATGCACCTGAAGTTTTAAAGTTGTAATAATAAGGGGCTGTATATTTTTTTTCTGCTAGTGGGGGAGGGAGGGGGGCGGGATTAGTTTGTGGTGTAGTTTAGGGAGTTGGTGTAGAAAACATAATATCAGATCTAAGAGATGCTGAATACGCGATATGGGATTATAGTGATAATAATGTCCTATATTTATAGAGATGTTAACATGTAATTCGGGGTTATGTTGTCTATATTTATTCATTTTCTATACCTGGATTTTTGTATATCTATTAATCTCTTTTATTTAATTTAATTTTATCTGACAGGTTTCAAAATAAAGTGCTTCCTAGAGCGGGAAAACTCTGTGGATGGTGAGGACAGATACTAGTGCATGATGGTGAAGAATGCTTGCTGTGTAAGGTGGAGGGGGTGCCTGCTAATTGGAAGCCTGTACAGAACCAGCAAGGGGTGATAGATTGCACAAAGATAGTGGTGTAGTATAGGAAAGCGGAGGATGGAGGCATAGGTGTGGATACGGTGGAAAAGGAAAAGATCATTCAGGATGCGAGAAATATGTTTATTTTTGCTATATATTCATTACAGGTTCGACTTAGGAGACAACTATTAAGAACTTATTATACTATTTTTTTACCAATAGAAACGATTTGTAATGGAAAACTCGATTTGTACAATAAATTTTAACATAATTCATGCTGTTGTTTTAGTTTCTTTCTTATATCTTTCTATTTTTTTGCTTCTGCCAAAATGTGGTTGGCCAAGCGGCCTAGCTGCCCTGCCATTAGCTGTAGTTGGGCAGCCACCTGCTTGGCTTCTATGGTTGCATTCCTAATTTCCCTTGCTTTTTGTTTCAATTTTGCTTCCTTTTCTTGCAGGTCCTTTAAAGTAAAATTTGGTCTAGTTCTTTATATTATTTACAAATTTAGTCTTAGTGTAAACACAGAAGATTATGTGCTATGAAGGCCTACCTTTCGTCTGGTTTCTGGTGTACATGAGGGTTGAATAGAAGTTTAGAGGGTCTGAGGAATTACTGTGGGTTACGCGATTGCATTGATTGCGCCAAGTTTTTTTAACAATTCAAAAAGTTGCATCTCGCTCCAGTACGTGTCGCATGCTAAAAAATGCTAAGCGACTGAACATTTGTATACTTTAAAATACTCCTATGCGCAAGCAAACATTAAGTTTGTTTGTAAGTTAGTCAGTTAGTAAAATTTACGTATGTAAAAGTTGCAGAGGATGCTAATATAACAGAATGACAAATAATTTACAAGTTTAGCATGAAAAGGTTATCAAATCTGGTTTTATTACTTCTTGCTTGAGGACTGATTTACAAAGAATCGACAAACTATATGGTAGATTAGCTAGGTGTAGCTTTGAGCTGTACAAAATAATTGAGGAAAGAAGTAGATTTTGAATATATATCTGTTAGCACTGTGGTGACATGTAAAGACGGGATTTTACAGAGAAAGAGAAAGAAATAGAGTTGGAGATAGCTACCCTAAAGAAATCTGTGGATGACATTGTAACAAGCAGGACGAAACTAATTACCTCTGAATTATTACAGTGGAAAAATAAGAGAGGGAGAGACTATTTCACTAAACAGAAGGAGAGAAGACACATCAGAGGAGGTCATGTTATAGTTGGAGAATGGAAACTCACCTTGAGTTGTTATTTAAACCTTGTAAAGGAAAGGGATGCTCTAGTATCAAATGACTGGCAGGTTCTAATTTATGAAGATAGAGTGAAGGATGAACATCTTGCATATGAAAGAGAAAGGCAGCGGGATAGAGAGAATTTGCATAATTTTACACATAAAGTTGTATCTAGAGATGAGAAGCAGATTCTGAACAATGGTGGTGGATTTGTTTTGAAAGACAATCCGATATTAGATGATAAGAGGAAGCACCGCATAGTGAAACGTCAGACTGAACTGGCTGTATTACGTTATATTGAATACTTAGCTGGTTTAAAGGTGGCAGGCTGGCGAATGAGAGGGGGAGGTAGTAGGGTGAATGTTAGGAAAGAAATTATGTGTTACTTTTTCCATCCTAGAAATCACCAGTTAGAAGTAGTTTTTATTTGACAGGGGAAGGGGTATGGTAGAGTTCTAGAAAAGTTTAGAAATAGTAAAAAGCCTATGATTCTCATAGTTTAGAGTTTTGCAATTACTAAGGGCTTTAATTGAAATTTTGAATTGTTAAGAATTATTCAACAACTTGCTCTGAAGACTGCAAGTTTTGACTACAGGGCTATTTACCATTCATTGGCACTAGCCTGCATCTCAGCTAATAGAGGATCAGATGCATCAACTCTGCTCTTTGCATCCCCCTTTTACCTCAGGCGACCATTAAGAAAGAAATTCAACAATAAAAAAGAATTAGAAAATAACTGGATATTTTTGGTTAGCCAGGTGTATTTAAGCATAGCACAACAGACGTATGATAACAAACTGGTTTACTTGAGCAAGATGGTGGTCTTACAAGAACAGCCTTACAGCCCAAAGGCATCATGGGTAAACCAACCACAGCAAGTATATAACACGCTTGCTTCTTACCAAAACACAATGGATAAACAAATAAAGGAATAACAAAACAAACAAACAAATCTAGCTTAAGCTGAGAGTTCCTGTTTTTTTATCAATAATGTGATCATGAAACTTGTCCTGAGCAGTTCCTTAAGGCTTAAAGTAGGGGGAAATCTTCCTCTGCAATAAGAACAAGTCACAATACGTTAGTCACTCAGAATAATGGCAGGACGTCAAACAATGCCCCAACTCCGGGTTACAGTTAGTGAATCAGGACGTGCTGGTGAGCTGGGTGGCTCCTAAGAGAGAGATGAAGACAGGAAAGGTTCCACATGAGGGTGTTGTAATTGTATCTGCCTATCTTCAGGAATGGCGAGCAGAGAAGGGGAGGAAATGGTGGATTCCTCATTAGGCTGAATTAAAGTGGTCGAGATCCTTTGACTTTCTCTAGGTATATTGTTGGGGCACTGTGCAGTCATTGTATAGGGACGGCAAAGGTGTCAAAAGCCCGAGGTATGCCCGGGGGGGGGGGGGGGGCATGTTGAAACTTCGATTTGACTAATACATAATAACACGACGATCTTGTTTATAGGAGAGGACTCAGCTCACCTCCTGGTGGTGTCGAAGTTAAGCATTGTGAGACTCTTAGCAGAATTAAATCCGTCTTAGGTGTGTGGACCAGGTGAAGTACCCAATTGGCCACTGCGGGAGTATTCTGAACTTCTCACTTACCCTGTACGCGGTATAATTAATGTGTCCTTACAAGAACAGTGCCTTCCTACCATCTGGAAGTATGCGGATGTATCCCCACTACCCAAAAAAAGAAAGTTGAGGATTTGAAAAAAAGATCTGAGACCAATCTCTCATACCGACTGTTTATTAAAAGTCGCTGAGGATTGCGTCATTCATGAATACACAAAGCCTGCTGTTCTCAAGGTCCTGGACCCAAGTCAGTATGGTGTGGTAACTCATTCGTCCACCACACAGGCCCCCCTACACATGGTCCACAGCTGGGCTCAAGCAACAGATGGAAATAGCGCCACAATCAGGACTGTTCTATTCGATTATTGAAAAGCATTCCATCTAATTGACCACAGGATACTCATTGATGAATTATGTAAATTAGTTCTACCAACCAGAATAGTCAATTGGATAATTGATTTTCTGTCCGGGCGTTCTCAGCGGATGAAGCTAGCTGAGGGATGTTACTCCAAGTGGGGCTCTGTCCCCTCAGGGGGCAAAGCTAGGGCCTTGGTTGTTTCTTATTTTATCAATGATTTAAGTCTTAATGGAAATTTCAATGCTTAGCTCTGGAAGTATGTCAATGACATGACAATGTCAGAAGTAGTTGCTAACGGTGGTGCACAACATATAGCAGACTGTGTATCCCAGTGGTCCTTAGATAATAGGGTTCAACTGAACAGCGAAAAGTGTAAAGAACTTAGAATCTCCTTCACTAAAAAGCAGTCTGAGTTCCATCCTATTCTTGTAAATGATAACCAACTTAAAGTAATAGTTAGAAGCGCAGAGCTGCTGCGTGTGATAATGGCAAGCAATTTATCATGGAATGAGCACATTAACGAAACTGTAAAGAAGGCGTCTAAAGGTTTGTATTTCCTAGTTCAGGTTAAAAGGGCAAAGCTTCCAGGGAGGGACTTAGTCCTCTTTTATGCCACATGTATAAGATCAGTCCTAGTTTATGCAGCGCCTGTTTTCTTGTACGCTCTGCCCAAGTATTTACTGTGTGAGCTGGAGGGGGTCCAAAAAAGGGCAAGAGCAAGCTGGTATTCCAACCATTATTTCATACTCCAAGGACATATGTGACAAGGTTTTCAACGCTTCCCTTGGCAACAAGGATAACAAACTTAACAAGTTATTAAGCCAGGCTCCATATTTACTAAGAAATCACCGACACTTTGCATGTACAAGGTGGAAGACGGACTATTTTAAGAACACTTTTATTTTGTCATCATGTCCAAAGTACAATTAAATGATTCGGTTTGAATGCATTTATAAGTTTTAATATTTTTAATATTGATATATTGTAAATTGTTCTATTTTTTAGCTCAGTTTATTTGTAAATATGCAATTTAGCCTCTGGCTGCCTATGTATTTATTTCAATGAACTATCTATCTTTATTTGTCTATAGAGAAGTTCCTTATGTGATCTAAGTTCACTGCATACATCCTAGTATGGCCATACAGATTCAGGGACTGAGGCTCGCCTGAACAGTTCTAGGACCGTCTTGTCATGGTTGAGGACTACCTGGTGAATAGAATCTCCCCGGCCATATTCAGTACCCCCTCCATATCACGAATAACATCGTGGAGACGTCACTGAAACTCCTCTGGGGCCGAGCTGACCCCAAATGGGAGACCTGTCCATCGGTAACGTCCCCAAGGAGTATGCATAGTTGTGAGCAAAGAAGACTCTTAGGTAAGGTGAATAGTTTGAAAAGCATCTCTAATGTCACACGTTGAGAAAAAGTTTCCCTTTGTAAAACCGATGGATGTTTTCTTCAAGTGTTGGAATCGGATAAACTGGTCTAATAATGACCCCATTTTTCGTTTGGGATGGATCCAGGCAAATTCGTACTTTAGCCGGCTTGGAATCGGTATGCTCACGCACCCCTGTGTTGAAGACCCATTGAGTTGCTTCGGTTACAGGAACCAGTTGACCATTCAATTAGCTTATCCAGTGCCTCCTTTATGATGGGCAACTTGGGTGCAGAGAAACGATGTGATATCGCCTAAATATGCGAGACTTCAGAATTCAGGCTAAAGGAGAATGGGGGACCCAGCTCACCTAAGCCCTCAAATAACTGTGGGTTAACATGTTTGATATACTCGAGAGTCAACTCACCAGGAGGGGACGATGGAGCTGGTGTATATTCCACTTGAGAGGCTTCAACCTGATTGACCTTGTCAGCATCATTCTTCAGTGTGCACATGCAAGTGCTGTGCGCCAAACCAAGTAGGGGAGGATAGTACTGTTGGGATGTAATGATCTGAACCACCAATTCATATGAGCTGCCCCGGTGTGAACAATTTAGCTTGGCTTGACCTTTGGTGGGGATAGTTGCTTCGGAGTAGTCAAAGAGACGTGTGGGGGATGGCATTACATTGACATCTGACAGCTTTTCCAGATCAGTGATGTGCATGGTGTTGCAAAAACAGCCAGAATCTACTTGAAACTCAATACGATGAGAACGCCGTGTTGTGTGATGAGAGCATACATCTAGGTCAACAAAAATGTCTTTAGGGTTACTTTGGACCTGATGTATTTCATGGTTAGTAATGTACGCTTCATGGTAAGTAATGTACGCTTCATGGTTAGTAATGTACGCTTGGTACGAGTCAGCTTCAAGCAGAACCTCAGAAAAGCGGCAAAACATTTCTTTGACAGAGTCAAACGAAAGCCACAAAATCATCATGAAATGTGAGTCTTGTGCGCTGAACTTCCAATAAGTTTCATTGCGTTTACTAAACAGGCTGAGATGGGCAGAGGAAATTGCCATCAGTTATGAAAACCCGAGCAAAAGCAGCAGTCTTAGTATAGAATCAGGATTTAACCTGTTTATGGAAGTATGATTTTGGCATTTGTACCTCATTGACACTTTTCGCATATAGATATATGATGTCCACATGATAAACAATCGATTTTGCACTCTCTCAGTAACTTTTGCCTGCATTCAGCCTAATTCGCAAGGTTCAGCTTCCTTGAAATTGACACGGAAAACTGTTTTGTGATCCTTAGAGTCGTGAAGAACTCTATAGGTTAATCGCAGAGTCTGCTGCAACCAAGGCAATGAGTTTGCCATTTGACAGCCACACCTCCAGGAAACTGTCTTAGTGTCTGTCCCTAACAACATGAACCTTGCCGTCGCTAATCACGTGCAGCATCATGTTTCTAAGAAAACTGATATAAATGGACTTGTGATGTAAATAATCCACAATGCATTTCCCAGGGTCATGGGTGGTCACTCTCACTGAAAAGTAATTCTTGAAGAGCACTGTTCAATGTAGTGAGAGTAAGAGCCCATTGAAAAGGAGGCTGCATTTATGAGAAGCTGTAGTCTAAATTTCTGCCGGTAGAAGTTGATGTAGTATGGATAAAGGACAGTTGTGTCATGTCAGCTCTTACTTGGGCCGTAAGCATACTTGGTCTTGTAATTGCCCACTAGAAGGAAGCATAATGAAGTTTTGATCACATCATCCCTCAATAGTTTACCCGGTATGTAGACGGAGAGTGGCAAATTCCTTGATGCGTCCTAGATTGGCCAACACAGTACATTATAAAGAGACAAAGGTTCATTGCACACATAGCTCGTTCTAGGCCAGTTAACTCTGTGAGTTGCCACTTGAATTCTCAGCAGAGCTCCAAGATCTGCAGATAGGCTATTTTTAGGGGGGATAGACTATTTTCTAGGGGTTTTGTGGCCTGCTTAAGCAGGCGTTCTTTTCTGGCTTAGGATTCAAGCTGACATTGAAAGCTTTGCATTTGCATCATGAGCCTTTTGTTGACCCCACCGCGTTTGCCATACTTGCTAGCAGTGAGTGTTTAATCTTTTGCCTTTTGGTGGTGAACTGTACAAACCTTGATTGGTCCTGGTGTTGCCGCAAAGAGAAAGCACTGGTTCAATTTCAATGCCCTTCACCCTCTTAGTGAACCAAAAAAATGCTGAAATACTTTTGATCATTTAGTTCAAAGTGGACTCATGCAACATTCTTCCTTTGTGATGAAGGTTGATGTCCTGGGAGTAGAATCTTTGTAGTTGTTGCATGAGGGAGAGCAGCTCGCCACTCATCTCAACAACAAAAACAAATTTTATTGAAAATTGGAAATATAACTAATTACATTACTTTCCCACCCGCAGATAGCTTATAAACTAATTGAGGCGGGGGATCTGAAGACATATTGCCATTATAAGGTTTATCTACAGATGGACTGAATAACAGTGAAGACACTACTATAGAATGAACTAACATAAAACAAGGCAAGTACATAAGGATTACACACGAAACAAGAGAACGAAACAAACAGATAAAAGCAAAAGAAACAATTAAACATTAGAAATGTAGGAAAGGTGGAAAATGTTATGCAAGAGCACTCAAACACATGTCCGTCCATCTTAGCCCCATCACGTGACTCAAGATAGCTGTAAGATGTGAGTGGGTTTCAGGATGTCATCATCTCCCTTTTGGGAGTCCCTCCAAGTGTATGTGCCCCTATTGGTGTGCCATGGTGGGCACAGGTCTTTGTCAGTCCTACCTCTGCTGCCTGAAGGACAGTGCCAAGGGGCTGCGATGTGCTTAGTGAACAAGTTCTAGCAAGATGTTGTGGGCATTCTTGGAGATGTTCCCAGTGTTGAGGCATCATCTTTTCATCTCTTAGCAATGCACAGATCATTCGTCCCTGCAGCATTTTGCCCAAGAAGTTGCCCTTTTTCAGACATGCTAACAAAGTCAACAGAAAGTTTTCGGCTAACAGAATCTGCATAGGAGTCACCAGAGACCTCTTTTGGTAGGGCCAGGCTCTCTTTTGGAACGCCAAGAGACAACCCTTTCCCTCATTTACATTCCTGTGGCACACAGAGGAAGCTGCAGGGAAATTCAGTCTATTTTGCAAAGTTATAGTTGCACCAAGGTTCAATTGTTATTGTCCATGACGCATTTGTGTCGCTGGGGTAATGATGAGAGGTTATTGTGGAGAGCCAAGGGCCATGATTGCTGCAGTACAATAGCCTGGTCAAAGCACCCTGACTTATAAAAGTTTCTTTCAAAAATTTCTTGTTTGCCTTTGCTGGCAGCAGAGACCACTATGGAAAGCATGTTTAGCCAGGTCATGAGAATCAACCTATCTGTCCTAGAAAACAGCTTTTACCTCCCTTCAAATAAACAGTAATGCCTCCTTTCTGCTGGGAAGCTGGCAATGGCGAATTGGTTCTCCAGAGCAGGGGGCCTTTTTAACAAACTAGAAAATCGTTGAAAAATGAGAGGAATGAGAGGGACTAGCCAATAAAAATACAGTTTATCCGCGAAAGTAATTGCAGTGATATTAAGATGTTGCCAAGCATAGTTTTGTAGTTTTCTATATTGTAAGTTGTACTGTAGAAATCAAGTGGAATGACTTCGAAAACATATATTTGTGGGACCTGGTTTTGTGGTTATCCAGGAATTTTACTACCATGACAACAAGACGCAATGACTTCTCTCTGTTTCCTTACACAGTAAAAGGAAACCTTTAAACATCTCTGTGAAGAACAAAAAAATAGTGTAGACTCACCACTTCTACTTTTCAACGTCCAACACGAGGAATAAGAGAAGAAAAGAAAAGAAAAAACATTTGGCAGGAATATTAATTTTTTGTGTTATTACCTCTTCATCTACTGTCTGTAGTCGCTTTGGCGAAAATGTGCAACACGCTAGAGCAAATTGATTTCTGATCCGTTTTGTTATGGCCAAATCTGGTCCAAAATCAAGACTTAACTACAATGAAATGTTGCTTTGTATTCAATGTAACTTTACAAGTTGTAATTTCTAACCACGTGTATAAAATGTGTCATTTTAAAGAGTATATGTTATGTAACTTTCACCAATAGAACAAGAAAACCAAAACATCTCTCGTTATCGACATTGAAAATAACCTGTCGGCATGTAACCTTGGTCACATTAACCAACCAAGGTAAACAAAAAATAAGTGAACGTCTTTGAACTCCGTTATGGTAGCTGTGTCATGTACAAATGACATTTGACGTTAGGACGTTTAAGCAAAGAGATGTTTAAGCAAGGCACATCAACATATAAAAAGGGTGGGCCTGCTGCTCTTGAAAACCTCTGCTAAAACTCCCTCCAAAAAATCATCTGTCAATCTATCTTAAACTCAGCTGAATCGTTCAAGAAACTTTGGTCTTACAGCTGCATTTGTCAAAAAAGACTCAACTGATGCAGCAAGATTTTGTAGGGAACGCCCACTCCATTGATGTGAGACACTTGGTTTTGAAAAACTATAATGCCACGCCACTGAGACCCTGCAAGAGGCGAACAAGCGATTTGAAGTTGTCAAGAAAAATTAATGTTCTTGAACTAAGAAACTACAATTCACCCAATTCCCTTGTTAGGTTTTTTTCAGTAAATGCCAGCCAGGCAACCTCCAGGGCTGGTTTTAGTTGGCCTCCAGTGTACTTATAACATTTTGATCACTATAAAAAGGTCTACTTACATCGGTTGCTGTCGTCTTCACTGCTGTTCACTTGAGCATACAATCATCAAAGTGCAGATGTGAAAAGGAAATTAAAATTAGCTGTTACCCATAGTAGAGTACTGATGGACTGACCAATATCAGTGGGTCCAGATTTTTAAATTACCGGTTAGTCCATTTTTCTAGTCATGAAAATTGCCATGAACTCATTCATTCATTCATTCATACACTTTATTTTAAACACAGCAAAAACATTACTTACAATTATACACAATTAAAATAAAACTGATTTACATGTTTGCCCTCGTTGACAAATGAACCTAATCCTCGCTAATTGTATGCAACATCATGTCCCCAAGAAAATTGATGGAAATTACTTGTGATGAACGAGACAGAAAATATTCCACAATGCATTTCTTAAGGTCATGGGTGATCAATCTCACTGAAAAGTGTTTCTCGCAGAGCACCAATTAATGTAGTGAGAGTAAGAGCCCATTGAAAAGGGAGCTGCATTTATGAGAAGCTGTGGTCTAAATTTCTGCTGGTACAAGTTGATGTAGTATGGATAAAGGACAGTTGTGTCACTTCAGTTCTTACTTCGGCTGTAAGCATACTTGGTCTTGTTATTGCCCATTAGAAGGAAGCATAATGAAGTTTTGATCACATACCCGGTATGTAGACAGAGAGTGACAAATTCCTTGATGTGTCTTAGATTGTACAACACAGTACATTATAACGAGTCAAAGGTTCATTGCACCCCTAGCTCGTTCTAGGCCAGTTAACTCTGTGAGTTGTCACTTGAATTCTCAGCAGAGCTCCAAGATCTGCAGATAGGCTATTTTTAGAGGGGATAGACTATTTTCTAGGGGTTTTGTGGCCTGCTTAAGGAGGCGTTCTTTTTTGGCTTAGAATTCAAGCTAGTTAGTGGGAGCATGTCTTAGATTAAGAATCGGAGACATATACACTTTTTCAACAAATTGTGCTTTTTAGGGGGTATAAATGGCAAAATTGTCATGGATTCATTTCATGGTTTCTTTTTGCATTCTCATGGGGTACATATGCATTTCATTGCGTACTCCTTCAGATGGTTTATAATGTGAATCATTATAAAGGATCCCAAATAATAATTATTATATCTTAAATTTATTCATCTGATTCTTTTTGTTTCTTTTTTCGCCATTCTTTTATGGCTTTTTAAATATCTTTCCATCGTTTTAGGTCCTTTTCAAACTCTCGATGAAACAAATATGGTCCATTCTTGAAATTATGCAGTTTTCCACCTAAAGTTTCATATGTTGATTCTGACATATAAGGTTAGTGCTGTTTTTATATTGCTTGAACAAGAAATCAATGGAAGAACAGAACATGTTTCTATAAGTTTAGACAAGAAACTGTAACCATAAAAAAAATTCAAATCACTAATAATTGCAACATTAGCAAAACCCTCATTCACGATAGCCCTACCGTGTTCTTTTCTCCACATTTATACGGCAGTGTGAACATATTTCAGAGTTTTCAACTTGTCACACTTGTCCAGAACTTGATCAATGTGGAAATGAGTGAGTTCTTGGAGAATGGTACTTATGGTATACTTTTTCCTATACGTTTCCATCTTTACACTCAAAGATTCTCTCTGTTCTTTGTTTTCATTCCTGGCGGGCTGATAGAAAGTGGTATTGGATTCAGAATTTGCTCCAACAGTCAACTTTGTTTTAATAACACAGTCACTGTCATCATAGATACAACTACTTGCACAAAAGTCACAACAATCATGTCCAGTAACAGCAGAAATAAAATTGCCTGGAAAGTTTTGATACATTTACTTTATCCTGCACTCTTTGATATATTCTATGTAGTTCTTCACATCATAAGAACAATGTGCAGCCATTAAACCATTGCGCAAAAGGACACATTTGCTGTGCTCAACATCTTTGCCCACCCTTCTACATTTTTGAACTTGACACTCCGAATGTTTTTTGAGGGTCCAAAGTGAAAATGTAATAATTTGTGTATCTTTCGAATCTTGTATGGCTGATTCCAGACCAAAATGAGCAAAATCTACACTTGTTTCAGATCAAAAAGCCCAAAACACTACCTGTTGGGGCAGCACATACCTTTATGGCTTATATATGATAGTACCCTCTAGTTATAGCACACTAGATCGAAATCCCCCGGACAGTGCACACTTTAGTTTCAGCTAGACCTATATCCAGTGGCGGGATTGCCCAGTTTTTTTATTCGCTCAAAGTTTTCTTTTATAGTTGTATAGCAGAGATTATTATTTTTGTCTGACATCACCATCAAAAAGTGACCTTGAAAAATGGGAGGTGTTCCTCTTCCTATTTGAGAAGGTTGCCTGTTTTC
>OZ037996.1:21995609-22023109 GCA_964035705.1 Porites rus
GAGCGCTTCTTCAAGGTTGAGCTTCTCCGCTAGAACTTGTTTGACTTTTTCGTCTGTAGTGTCCCACGATTCGTTTTCTTCTTCTAAGATCCCATCAATTCTGATGTTGTTTCTTCTACTCTGATTCTGCAAATATTCTAATTTGTCCATGTGGTAGTCGATAGAGTCATAGATGTCCTCGATGTCATCCTTTATCTCAGCAAGTTTGGTTTTACACAGCTTCAGTTCGTTGATATCTTTCTGAGAGAATTCAAGACTTTGTTTGAATTCTTTTGTGTCCTTTTGGCATATGTTTAGGCGAGTCTTAAGTTCAGCCACAGTTCCAACCACTGTATCTAGTTGAGAATTGAAATTGCTCACAAGCGAATCTACAAGGGTTTTAAACATCCTGTCTTGAAGCTGAAGCATCTCATTCAACACCGCCGTCGTTACAAATAATTCATTTGAGGGATTCCTGTCAGCGCTTGGTGAGCCACCAGTTGTCTTAGAATTACACGTTTCTGGCATAATTTTGGTGCACAGGAAAAACAAAAATACTGAAAAACCGATGAAATAGGCAAGGAAAAGAGCGAAATAATCAAAATAGGAGGAGCTAAAAAATTAGTGTCCGCCCGCCATAAAAATTCATGTTTCTTAACTGAGTCTGGAGTACCAGCATGGAACATTTCCACCATTCGCTGCTTTGCATCTGGTTTTCTATTGACATACAAGTCATCAGAGAGCGAGTCAACAAAGGTTCTGTAAACTGCTAGGGTACACTATTAGGGTACACTCCGGATAAAGCATTAAGTACTTTGCAAACACACTTCACAGCAGCATAAAAGTCTGCAACTTTTTTCACACAGGTGGACTTTCGTCAGCGCACATTTTTTTCATAATTTATGCAAAATTATATACCCTGCCAGCAGGACCCTGGAACAGCATTAATGACAGGGTTATGCAGACATTGCTTATCCGTGTGCAACAAAGGAAATAGATGCCTACACACAGGCAATTTTTGCATTAACACAACCATACAAACAAAACAAACTGAGGATCAAAGTCTCATTTAAATATAAAAAACTGATCTGAATTGACTTGCTACTTCTTGAGTAACTGATACAATATTGAATAAAGCCATCCGATTTGTTACAGTGTATAAGAAACAATAATGTAAGGTTAATATTGATCACTACTCGAATTTACATGTTAAATAGTGGTCTTGGCAATCATTATGGAACGGCATCTATAGATCTGCGTCACTGACAAACTCACAAGTCCCAACAAGTCTTGCATGCTCACAAAGGATGCGGATGCATGACTGAAGTGTTAGCATATTCTTTCCATCATACAAAGGTAATTTTAAAACTAAAGAAAATAGAGAATTCGCATTACTCTCTGATTTACTAGGAAATGCCATCACTCAACTAGTAACTTAGTTGGCTGTATAAAATATTTTAACAATTTAAACCCGCAGAATGTATAGAATGCCACAGAAACAAATGGGAAGTTGAATGGTTTGGAATTGTGGTCGAAGTTGGTCTTGTATGCAAATCATCTACCCTTTCGCTTACTTTCCACCAAACTGATATATCCTGGCTTTTCTTACGACTTTTCTATTTGCCTTATTACTTTTGTGAAAGCTGAATTCTTTGATGTGAATGTAAGCTTTCAAAAGGAAAAACTTTGAGAAAATGTTGTGTTTACAACTACTGTGATACATATCTATTTCATTCCACTCATACCTATATGCAAATTCCCCTTCATTCGGCAGATTTCGTGGGACAGAAAAATGTCGCCTTTGATTTCTCAGTTGCTTGCCTTCTTGGGCACCTTGTTTATTTTGGCTATCGAGATTTTTTAAGTTTCACTTCAGACTTTTCATTCCACATTTTAATGTGGAAAGGTTTTGAGAAATGCTGTTAACTTAATTCATGCAATACACTGTCAAGACTGCATAACTTTATCTTTCTGGTATCTTTTGTTCTTCTATTGTCTCTAAAACAATCAAGATGTTTCACCAATTTCCACCTACAAATAATTGGAGAAATATGATTGATACAAAAATTGCATGTATTAATGACTCGTTTCTATAGGCGCGATTCTGTAATGTTTCTCTGCCATTGTTTTTAAAGTTGCACTGTCAATTTTGGCTTGAAAGCTTGGAAAACGAGGTGCCTTTTGAACAAAATCCAGAACCGCTTAGTTGTTTTTCAGGTGCCCAGACCATTTGTTGCCCTCCTTCCTCAGTTAAACAGAATACCCCAATAGTGTATTTGGTACCGTAAGCAAGGGTCCATCTCAATAACAACACATCTTTGCCCACTTTTTCAAGCACAAGACTGGCTCCTAAAAACGTGGATGTGCAGCTGAAAAGAAATCTTATCCTCCTAGAAGGTTTTTTAGCATTTACATGGTCTAAAGGTTCTGTCAGGTCCGAATTACTACAGTCCGATGAACTGTCATACTTTTCCACCCTGACAAGGCTTAATCTGTCAAAACAACATGAAATTAGTAATGTTAAGGTTGATGACTGAGATACTGTTGTAGAAGGTCATTATTAATGCAAAGGGGGGCCAAAAAATATTGGATTACAAGCGGATAAGCAATTGATGGAAAAAAAGCAATGCTTGCTGCCATTTTTATTTTCCCAGAGCTCCTTTTCAATTTCAATTGGTTGTCATGCTTTCTGCTCTTTTTAGACTTCACAGAACCCTCTTCCTTGCAACCTACGCCAACTACATATTTACGTATGTACGTGGACATGAGTTGTTGGAGGCAGTTTCATTTCAGCATTTCGAGCAGAGAGCCAGTAAATGGACACAAAGACTACTGTCTCCTACAGGTGTCGATTTCAAGGAATCCATACTATTTTGATAATCTACAATGCGAAAGGATGGCCTGATGAACTTGTTCTTTGCTGCCATTGGTAAGAATATTGCAGCCAAATTACCAGCACCATCTGGGAACGCAACAATAGGGGCTGATAGATCAGACTTAGGTAATATGTCACTGCCGCTACTAACTCATATTGAGATCTGTTCTCAACAAATATGGAGGAAGGTCAAAGAGCTGAAGTCAAACAAGTCTTCGAGCCTTGACAAACTATCACCTAAACTATTAGTTATCACCAAAACTACCCCTGCATGCTGGAATTTGCTGTAAGATTCTGTCATGAAGAATGAAAACAAAGGAATATTACATTGTTAAAATAAGAGTAGGGCAAAGCTTTGTAAGGAAATGCTGCCAAACTCTCGGATGGTGTGGGTGAACTGGTTTTAGGAACACAACAGTCTATAACCAAAATGTATTTTTTTCTTTGGTAACTAAAATAAAGTTGTAGCAAACGTGAAACCTTGAAGGAGTTATGTGTGGATTTCATAAAAACTGTGATAGTCTCTTTACAGCCTAAATTAGGTACTGAATGGATTTTGCTAATATACTTAAGTGTGATTTAATTGCCTAATTATAAGAGTCAGGGTCCCAAAGGGAGGGTGGCCAGAGCCTGGGAGCCCTAAAGTTTTTTCCGTGGAGCCTGGAGCCCCATCACTTCATTGCTTGGAGCCCTAATATTATTTTATGTCTCCTCCCCGGTTTACTGAAACACTAACAATAAACCCCCCTTTACTGCCAACAGCCGAGCTTTGTTTGCTAGACGCTTAACTTAGAAACAAAGAAAACCGAGACTGTGGTCTGGGATTAAAAAACATGGCCAAGTTAATGGCCGGTTTTATTGAAATCTGTAAAATCATCTTATCAATGTTAAAATATGAAATAATGTTTACGAATTTATAGGTCTAGCAAAGGTGAGGGCCAGAAGAAAAAGGCAACTAAACTACTAGAAATACCTAAAGCAAGTAAAAAAAAAGGGGGGGAAGATTGGGGAGGAGGCGGGTCGATTGCTTGTTCAAAAAATAAGCGGGTCAGCTATCGAAGATTCGGCTTGATGTCAGCTTTCAGACCGAGAGGATTAACAAAAGGTTACACCCTCTTATAAAGGGTCTCCGCGAGATAATGGGATCGAGGCTAAGTAGATTTACTTTGAGTGGCCTTACGATAGGAGCTCGTGATTATTACCCAAAAGTAATTTTACTTTTCGTCTTGTGATTCTCATGCGATCGTAAACCATTGTAAGATAATTCAAAGTTCACATTCTAGAGCCTCTAAGCCTTTGAAACCGCAATCGACCCCACCCACCCAAAATCCATGCACTGAAGAAATTGGAAGGGGAGACATAAAAATTTTTATTTGGTTCCAAATAAACTCATTTGTCTCCTCCCCGGTTTACTGAAACACTAACAATAAACCCCTCTTTACTGCCAACAGCCGAGCTTTGTTTGCTAGACGCTTAACTTAGAAACAAAGAAAACCGAGACTGTGGTCTGGGATTAAAAAACATGGCCAAGTTAATGGTCGGTTTTATTGAAATCTGTAAAATCATCTTATCAATGTTAAAATATGAAATAATGTTTACGAATTTATAGGTCTAGCAAAGGTGAGGGCCAGAAGAAAAAGGCCACGGGTCGCTCCTAAGTGGCCCAGCCCCACCCGAAGGCTGTTGGCGAAAAGGAGGACGAAAACACAACGCCTGTTTGTGTCTTCAAGTACTAGTATCTAAAGTTGTTCTTAAACTCGGAGTTCTTATATAACGAAGAAAAGCGCTGGATTGCCAGCGACCTAGCAAGCGAATTTGGGAGTCTGAAAACCCCTTGGCAGATGCCCAGCTGGCAGCGCCAATGCGAAAACTGTGCGCTTTATATAGCTTTGTGTCTAAGTTACAAAATGTAAGTGCTGCGGTAAGTCGTTCAACAAAATAGGATCTAGTAATCGGACTTCCGTCGGGCCAACAAAAAAGAGGGCCGGATACCGACCCTCGCACAGCTAAAAAGTTTAAGATCAACTGAACTGGACAGCATGACCTTTCAGGATAGATAAAAATAACAAAAGGTGGCCCAGAATTCTTATGCTTGTAGTTATGCAAGGTAAGTTGCAGTGCCTGAATTCGGCCCTGAGCATCAACCAGTCGGTCTAGTTGCGAAAGATTAATGATTTTGGTAGTGTTGCCTCGAGAGGCTGTTAACTCCCCAATGCGGAGAAAAGCGAAAAATGCCAAAGCACACATGGCAGACATGAGACGAGACTGGTAATGTGATGAAAGGGAATGCTCGAAAGCTCTAATTAAGTTCCGTAATACTGGTAAAGTTATAGGTAACCTGACATCATTGACGGGTGTTAGTTTCCGATAACCCTTTAAAATTTGTATAATAAGTGGCGTCTCAGTAGGATCAGCGACACCAGCAAGTTTATGAACGTAACTAATAGCAGAAATGTAAGTGGTTACTGACGAAGAAGAATAACTCCTAGAGTATAGATGCGCGATAAAAAGGGCCAGTATGGCCGGTTGAAGAGGCAAATTAATAGGCATATCACCTAAATAAGAAGCCGACCAATCTGTAAATAACTTCCAACGTCGTTTATAAACTGATACAGAAGCGTTACTCAAGCTTGCCTCTAAAAGAGTTTTTGTTATAACTGCCAGTTCTCTGGTAACAGTTGGGGAGGCACAGCTGTTGGTTCTGGCGCCATGTTCTTGGACAGGGACTTGAATTTGGTCACCTGTAAACGTGATAAAGCATCAGCTTTCGTGTTATGAACGCCTGGGAGGTGTACTGCTTTAAATAAGATATTATTCTGCAAACATGATAGAACCAAGGCGCGAAGAAGAACCAACAGCTCCCTATCTTTAGTCGTCTTTTTATTAATTACTTCCGACAAGGCTTGATTGTCGGTGTGAAAGGTTATGCATTTGTTCGCCAGCTGAGTACCCCATATTTTTATACTGAGAACAATAGGAAACATTTCTAGCACAATAATATTCTTAGAGGTCCAGGATGGGGTCCATGGACCGTAAAACCAATTCCGACGAAACACCGCTCCATAGCCTAGAGAGCCAGAAGTATCAGTATAAAGATGCAAGTGAGGTGATGAAAGCCATTGAAAGTCTAAGAAGAATGATTTGCCATTGAATTGTGTTAAAAATTCTAACCAGAGCTTAAGATCGTCCTTGACTATACGCGTTAATCTAATTAAATGAGTCGGGCGATTGACCCCAACTGTCAAATTAATCATTCGTCTAAGAAAGGTCCTGCTGGGTATAACGACTGAACAAGTGAAGTTCAGAAGACCAATAAGGGATTGCATCTCCTTAAGGGAGACTTTTTTACGCTGGAGAAATTCATAAATAAGAGTAACACATTTTCTTAGTTTTTCCTCTGGGAGGCGAGCCTCCATTTTGTCAGTGTCTAGTTCTATTCCAGCGAAACATAAAACACTACTGGGACCCATTGTCTTTTCAGGCGCCATGGGGACACCCAAGTCGTCACACATCACTAAAAACCTAGACAGATTTTGTTCACAAGCTGAGAAAGTTTTGTCTATGAGAAGGAAATCATCTAAAAGGTGTAAAACACCTGAGATAGCTAACTTAGACTTAGCAATCCACTCGAGAGCGGTTGAAAAGTTTTCCCAAATTTTGCAAGAGGAACTGGCTCCCATCGGCAGGCATTTATCAAAATAGAAGCTGTCCTCCCAACAAAAACCTAACAAATCATAGTCACATGGATTTATTGGAATTAGACGAAAAGCGTTTTTGACATCTGTCTTAGCTAGGGCACAGCCCCTGCCTGTGCGCCTGATAAGTCTAACCGCATCGTCAATCGAGGCATATTTAACCGTAGAGGCATCGTTAGGAATACAAGAGTTAATAGAATCACCATAAGGAAAAGATAGGTGGTGAATAAGGCGAAATTCTCCTGGCGTCTTTTTAGGAATTAAACCAAGCGGAGAAATGCGTAATGAAGGAAAAGGTCGTTCTAAAAATGGCCCTGCAATCCGACCTAGACTTAATTCTTTTGACAGTTTATCGGAAACGGCTGCAGGGTTTTGAGTAGCGGATAGAAGATTTTTGCAACTGGAGGGTTTGTGGGGCCCTACATAAGCCAATAAAAAGCCATGTTGAAATCCATTTAAAAGATAGTCTTTTAACTTAGTTGGATAGCCATCTAGGTAAAAACGTAATCTATTTATTTTGACTGGTGTTGGTAGTTGGACTGGATGCGACAGTGTGAGAGGTGGCGACAGTTGGTTTTCCCGACTTGCATTTTGTGGCAGGGTGATCGCCTCCACATTTAAAGCAGGCGTGTTTGAAATTACACCCAAAACATCTTTCACCTTGGTGGAATTTCCAGCAGAATCCTTGCGGAAAGGGCTGCTTTGATTGCTGGTTAAACGAGTTAGGCGGATTGTTTGAGGATGAAAGTTTGGTCATGTGGTGCGCCTGCTACCACAATTCCCAATGCACTTCGTCCCAAGGGAAAAGAGATTTTTGACGTAAATAGCGAAAATTTTCATCATAATAACGCCAATGAGCGTTTTTTGCCGCCAGATCGTGCACTGTTGCACTGTATTTCATTAATCCGGGAGCGCTGTCTGGAAATCGGATGGTATAGACGGCAACAAAAACCTGAAATGCGGTAGTCCATTGAATAGTAATGCGCTTAGAGTTTTGGACGGGTTCGAGACTGACCACAGGCTGGTTGGATCCAGATGATTTTACCGTGAAGTTGTATTTGGGATCGCCTGGCAAGGACGATAGAAGAGTTCCGAGATCGATATATTCGTTTGCCCATATTTTAGATTGAGTTTTGTCCGGAACTCTACTCGAGAGTGGAACGGAAATTAAGGTATGGATTTTATCGGGCCTCTAGTCGGTCTCTGGCCTGCTAGTAATGGAGGTAGAAGTTAAAGTGTGGCCCTCACCAGTTAGGTCTTGAACAACCTGCGCTACTGACCCCTGTACAGCAGCAGCAGGGTCGGATGTCTGTACTGGCTCTTGAGGGATTATTCCTGCGGACTTCAGGCTTTTAAGTACAGCTGAAGAAATAGCACTCGTGATGCTTGAAACCATATTCTGACAGACAACTGAACTCGAGGCCGCGGGACTTGAGACTGAGGATGGCCCACTGATCGCCGGCTCTCGGGAAAGTTCGCTTGGGTGCGGCACTTCGGGCGGGTTGAGAGCAGGAACTGAGTGTACTCGAGAGGTCTGCTTGGGCCTCTTGGACTTGGTTGGGCGAGATGTACTGCTGGCCATGGCCCTCGGGCGTTTAACTTGTGTGCTGGAGGCTGTTGCAGTAGAACTTCGCTTTCCTCTGGTCATCATCTTGAAATATGGTTTAATTGCAAGCAAATCTAGACCGCAAGCAAAGGAACTTGAATAAATAAGCCTAAGGCGTTGGTATGGGAGATTAAATAGTGGAAGAGTGAGTGGGGAGGGAGGTGGGGGGTTTCCAATCCAGTAGCATTCTGCTCAAATTATAAATTGGAGAGAGAAAAAACAGAACCGGCAATAAAAGAAAAATCGGCAGCATGTTTGTCAATTTCCAAATTGGAGACGCCGCATTGAACATGCTAAAGTGCCAGAAAGAGGAACCGGTCCGTAAAATAAATACAATATCTTATAACAAAAGATAAAGCTCTCCTGTCCGCCATAAAGGACGGTTACAACGAAAGTAGAATGCATGACTGGATAGACAAGTTGGAATCTGTCACTGAGCCTCAGAAAAAGTGGCTAACTTCTTCAAGGCGAATAGAATGGCTCCCCTATAGCTACGATAAAGAGCATAGTTACCCGCTGCGTTCAAATGAATGCCATCTCGGCATAAAACAGCAATAGATGGGCTTTGAAGCCCTCTATGGCTCCACGCTTCAGCATAAGGTAGTGGTTTGAGGACCACTTTGAGATATTTATTGAGAAGGTCTACTTTGTGGCTGAAATCGGGAACGTGTGGAGGAATAGCAGACCGGTAAATTACTGGGCATACCATTATAAACTCTGCTCCACAGTGATCATGGAGGACTTGAACTAAATGTTCAATATCTGAACCAACAGATTCGGGGCGCTGCCCCACTACACACAAATCATTAGTTCCCAGTTCTAAAATGATAACCTTTGGCTGAAAGGCCTTAATTTTGTCCAAATCAAAGGACAGTATTTTAGAGATGGTTCTACCGCCGATGCCTAGAAAAGATATATTTTCGTGAGGCAAGTTCATGTGGTGAGCGGCACGCCTATCGTGATGTTCGGTGAGGAATGTCTGTAAACACCTCACAAATGAATGACCAAGAATGAGAATGTTGGCGGTATTATCCATAACAGCAAACAGTTGAAAACACGAAGTAAATGAGATATACTTAACGTTTGTTGTGGTGAATTCCCAAGGAGAGCTGCTTGTTCAAAGAATAAGCGGGTCAGCTATCGAAGATTCGGCTTGATGTCAGCTTTCAGACCGAGAGGATTAACAAAAGGTTACACCCTCTTATAAAGGGTCTCCGCGAGATAATGGGATCGAGGCTAAGTAGATTTACTTTGAGTGGCCTTACGATAGGAGCTCGTGATTATTACCCAAAAGTAATTTTACTTTTCGTCTTGTGATTCTCATGCGATCGTAAACCATTGTAAGATAATTCAAAGTTCACATTCTAGAGCCTCTAAGCCTTTGAAACCGCAATCGACCCCACCCACCCAAAATCCATGGACTGAAGAAATTGGAAGGGGAGACATAAAAATTTTTATTTGGTTCCAAATAAACTCATTTACTGGAGAGCCTGGAGCCGTCAAAACGTTTGCTGCGGAGCCCATAGCCCCAAATATTAAAATTCGGACATTCCTGCACAGAGATAGCATCATAACGTGCTTTGTTTGCTGGGAATCAGAATGAAGACAGTTAAAACCAGAAACTAGCTTGAGGCTAACTAACATTCATTCTTTCATTGTACTGATGCTATTCTGGGCGTGCGCTGCAATTCACACTTACTACTTGTTATTTGCATCATTTATAAAGGTTTCAACTCTAAATTACTGAGATATGTACTGCTTGATTCACATTTTTACGCCTTTGTCCTACCTTGACATTGGAAAAATCCACTCAGCGGATCCATGTATGCTCATTGGATCCTTGATCTTCTCTTTCTTCCTCTGCAATCAACATGATTTTTTTTCACGTGAAACTACTGATGAAAATGCCGCAACGAAGAAAGACTTTTCAAACTCAATTTGAATCTGTCACATCGTGGTATGAAAGAAATCGTGGTCTTGCTGTGTTTTAACTTTGAACCCTGACACGTCATTCACTGTGTCAACGTATCCATTGATCATGACTGATAAATAACTCTAGATAACTGTGAAACACGAGTAGAGTGGAGAAAAACTTATAAAAACAGCGTTTAAAAACTAGAAATTACTGTATTTTCTCAATTCTAGGATTTGCTTTTGGATTAAAGCAAAAACGCATAGCGGGGCTTGGAGTGCTTGATCAGTTTCTCAGGAGCCTTGGAGCCCTGTTGATTTTTGGCGCGAGCTCCGGAGTCCCGCTATTTTGAGTCCTGAGCCCAGGAGTCCTAAACCCCTTTGGGACCCTGAAGAATGACACTAGTATACATGTTCATGTAGTGTCTTTTCACAAACATAGGCACGTTTTACGTGCATGAGCTATTTTGAATGCGTTAGTGTAACAGTATCGGCAATCTACTGTCTTAATCCTGAATTAAAGCTATGTTTTGTGCGAAATTGGGTATTGCTGTACATTAATGAAAACAATAACTGCAGCGCATAGCTGATTTGATCTGATAAATTCACTTTTCTTTGTCTTTCCTTCAGAAATCTGGTGCAAAATAAACAAATTGTTAAAGTACTATGAATATCAACTCACCAAACGTTGCTTAGAGGGAAGACTCGAAGGTTTCAAGGTTTCTTGATGGTTTCTTAAGGTGATGAAGGTCGTCAAATACCGAATAGCTAAGATTTTCATCATTGTTGTAGATGGTTGAATCATCATTATTTACGAGGTTATCATGTGCAATTCTACTTTAATGAAACAGTGTTTAACTCTGACCACTTAATTCTAAGAGTGTTATGAGTTTTTGCTCCTTAAAAGAAAAGAGCCTTTGCTTAGGCACTAGTTACAAAACTAAAGATGTCTTCATACGTTCAAGTTACTATTATGACTGTGAAAAGCCAACATGAGATGTAGAATCACACGGTTTGCACGTGAAAGTGTTGGACTTAACCCCTTTCGCGGTTCGTACATGAGGGAATTCGAGTTATCACACATTAATCCAGTAAACAGAATTATAAAAATAAATCATGCACACAATTTGCACGTGAAGTTGTTGGACTTTGTTCCTTTTACAATTCGTACCTAAAGGAACTGAAATTGTTTACAAGAAAATTTCCTAAAACGATTTTAAAAAATCACCTGGGCTTTACAATACATGTATCTGCAATTAAATTAGGCTTCAAGCCCGGGGGGGTACTCAGTATATCCCTGGGTGGGGAGGTGCGGCGCGGCCCCTCATACTCTGACCAAGTTTAAGACGAATGTTGCTGATTTTCCTACCCTGTTTAAGACAGAATTCCGATTTTTGATACCCTGTTTAAGACATTTAAGACGAAACCATACCCTGTGTAAGACAATAATAGATATGGAAACTCTTTCTTATTTAATCCATTGGCAATCACAAAACTATTTACAGCTCGATCAACAGAGTAACGAGGAGCTCTTTACACTAAGTATACGTAGTTTACATTAAGCACTGAACGCCTTTTTTAGGGTCTAGTAAAGGGCTATCATAACACTAGTAAAATAGCAAAAGCTTACACAAGTTACTCTTAAAGTAATTATCCAATGTTTTTTTTTATGAAAAAAGCAACATGAACAATTTAGTATACTTTTCAGTTAATTAACAAAAGCATTATGCATTGTTCCCGTTTCAAAACAACATTAGTTTTGTAGAAAAAATATCAGTCTTTTGAGTTTCTCGAGTTGCAAAAAGTATTATTTTCGTTCTCTAGTTACAGCAAACTGCAAAAAAGCGCACCAAAAATTTTATTCCATATGCACTTTAAGTATAAATTTTTCAGTGGTGTTGGGAAGGAACCTGAGCTGAATTAAGAATTAAAAAAGACCACTGTCCTTGTTCTAGATGACCTCCTTAGGCCAGCATAGGATTCTGGACCTGGTTCTACCACTATCCTTGCAATGCCATCGTCAGATGCAAACTGGGTGCGAGTACTATTTCCAGTTGACCTAACGTTCTGCCGTCTTGGTACAGGATAAGCAATTTAGCCACATCATTCTTAACGGCCGACAACTCTTCGCTGGACATCTCCAGTCTGTTGTCCTCTGCAACTGTGAGGTTGACATGCGTAAGAATACCAGTAAACGGGAATGGCTTCGGTTCTGATGATTTTAGCTCGAAAACACCTCTTAATTCGACAGCGTCCTCGCTTACTCAGTTGTACAATTGCAGGTAGGGCGTTATTTTGTCCCTTTTTGGGTCCTCGTATGAAACTGGGCGTCCGTACTCCACAGGGCCATGACTGCCTGACAAAACAAGGCGAACAAGGTTTCCTACCAAGAAGCTAGTTGTTCAGTCAAGGATGGCATAGTCTTCGAAGAGAGCAACTTGGCCATCTATACGCATCCTTGGTCTGTCGGTGTTGTACTCTTGCCTCTGGCGAACTCGTTCTAGTCTAAAATAGAAACCAACACTTGTAAATATACCTTTAACGCACAAAATTGCTGTATTTACTAAAAACGCATTTTGCTAAAAAAAAACCCAGAAAATAGTGAGTTTAAAAATATTCCTTGATGTTGTTTTTGGACGTTTAATTTCGCCGTCTTTTCAACATTATTAATTTCTGTTATTTTTTAATTAAATTTCTCAAAGGTTTGTTTACGGATAGATTCAAACTGTTATTATTGTAGAACATACCTGTCGTGTGACAAAGTTGGATCTTGGTTCAGGAGAGAAGTGAGAGTGGCTTTGTACATTTGCCTCCCACTCCCCGGGACGGTCACCCTTGCACTGTGCTTCCTCGTAATACCAACGTCATCTATCAAGTCATCCACATTTTGGTTGTTCTCAAGCAAAGGCCTTTCGTTCTCTTCCTGACGTTCAAAACCTTGGAGATCATCGAAACAACAACAACATCAACAACCAAAATGTGGTAATTTAAATAAAACAAAATTACACATACAACTGATAGTCGATCTTCCAATTCCTAAGGGCTTAGCAGTGTATCTATACATTATATGGTGGTTTGGGAGTTTTGTTAAAACAACTCAAATACTATTGGCAATTTCAAATTAAAATTGATGTCAATGAACACTTTCCTGACTAAGCTTTTGACTGTACCCATAGAATTAACAATTCAAATTCAGATTAGCCATTCAGTACCTGAAAGACAAGTTATGCCATTTGTAGTGTCAACAGCATCGCCGCTGTCGGGATGGTCGTCTGGTTCGTCACTGATAGTACTGCCTCTTCGAAACTTATTTCCTGGATATCGGAACGGGTGATAAAACCAGTCTTTGGCCTCCATGCCCTCGCCATTCCCTTGCCGATTTTCACCAGCACAACCACCACTGCCATCGTGATCATCATCATCATCATCACAGCCATTGTCCCCCCCTTCATATTCACCAGTATCATTGGGAGCCATATCAATGGAGCGCAACAAGTCTTGCGCAGTTGAAAGGCCATCCCTCAAGACGTCCACCACCAACTCAGGTGTGGGGTAATCATCTAAATGAGCTTTCATGGAACTGTCTGCGTATTGGCAGGCCCAAATGCTCTCTTGCTTGGGGTGAGGCTTTGCAAACACTGGTGCAAGAGGATCAACCCGAATCTGTTCCAACCCAATCATGTGGGAAGAATTTCTTCTAAGATCACAGAAATTGTAGTTGTGGTGGTTGCCCACCCACTGCATATTCTTGCTCCAAATATCTTCGAGGACGTCAGAGCCAGTGAGATCGAGACGGCATTCTTTTTGACCAAAATTAGCCCTCATGTAGGAAATAAGCAAAACAGCAAAGTGGCACGAGATAAGCACATCTACGTAGGTTTAACGCGTAATAAAATTTTTACGCAGACTTAACTGGGGTTGGCGTTGTACATAATTGGACCAGATGGCCAGGAAGTGGGTGACAATGGCTGCATACTTGACTCTTGTCTTCAGGGAAGCAACGCTGCTGCAGAAGATTTCCACATAGTATGAGACTATTAAGAGAGATGTCTTTGTCCCAAGCCAAGTTGTATTAGGCCGCTGGTTGCCATCGTCTCCGTTCATTAGCCTTTCAAGACAATTCCTCACTTTAGGAAAGGAAAGTTTCTGCACAGAAGCCCAATTCTGTCTCTCCCGACACTCTATGTCACTTGATCCTAAACCATGTTCATCTGACGGAAAGCATGATGTTTGAGCAAATGTGTTTTTCTGGCATATGCTTTGGAAGATCAAAATTACTCCAATCCTGTAGCAACTTCACGTTAAACTTGAACTAGAACCAACTGTAATAGCTTGGTTAGCCAGCAGAGATGCTCAGGAGGTTTTGTATACCGGATTTGTCCAAACACCGGGTGGCCATTCAAAGCGATTACGATTCTTTCCGGACATCTGCAAGGCCGATATTTACAAGAGCACCTTTCCACAAAAACATATACCATCGCAGACTGTTCACAGTCCCCTATTTTTTCATGAGCTCATCGAGATATAGTGCGTCTTACCATTAATGGTAGCCATCTTGTTTTTCAAATGTACCTAGGGGGCGGGCTTTGGGGATTATAGCTGTAAGGGGAGAGGGGCGAGAAAAATAGAGGGACTGTAATAACATCACTGCAGCTTGCGTTCATGGAGCACATAGTACTAGCAACGCAGGCGTTTGATTGGTCATTAGACAATAGATGTTAATTTGCATTGACAACGGATTTAGTTGAAGTTGCTGACACTGACAAGTCATTGTTTCTATAACACGTACGCTTTAAGGCACATCTTGCACTAACACAAAGAATGTTTGGTATTCTGAGGATGAATTACGCAAGCCAACATGCTTTTGAATACTTGAGCCTCCCAGACAGCTGAAAACCCAATCGAAAACCATGCTGGAGCCCATTAAGGACGTAGGAGACAGCCTCTCTATTGGGGTGCCCAGACAATTCCATAGCAAATTCTGCGAGGTTCAGGGGGCTCACCACAGAGACTGGATGGAAGGAGGGGGATGCTAACAGGAAAATCAAGTGAAAACAAAAAAACTAAACTTTTGAGTGAATATTAAACATTTTATTAGAAAATCCCACAATGCAAGAAAAGCTGAGTAAGGAAGATGCCAAGTGCAAAACAGATCGAACTAAAATTAAGCTACATACAAGCACAGAAAACAAATTACTAGCGAGGTACCTAAGTAACAAAGCCAATCCACAAGAAAAAAAACACAGAAAAGAAAAATAATAACCTAATAATATTAATTAAATAAAGAAATGAAATTGAACTGACAAGCTGAAACAGAGTGATGGAAATCAACGATATGAAGAAAAACCAAATAACAACAAGAGGGTGGGGAATAACATCTCTAAAATAACCCTGGCCAGTCTCAGCGAAAACACTTTAAGCATGGCGAGATTTGCTTCCTGAGGAGGAAGTCACAGCTGAAGGGGACAAAGCACACCCTTTTCCTTCCTCCGGAGGATACTTAGGCCACGAAGTTGGACAAACTGCTGCACGATGCGAACCAGAACAGGAGGAGCAGCCGTGTGTGTAGTGGCAGATGGAGAGAGGTGAAGTGCAACGCCCTGTTCCAAGACTTGCAAACCACAATACTTCCCGAAGAACCAGTCGGTTCACGAAGTTGGACAAACTGCTGCACGATGCGAACCAGAACAGGAGGAGCAGCCGTGTGTGTAGTGGCAGATGGAGAGAGGTGAAGTGCAACGCCCTGTTCCAAGACTTGCAAACCACAATACTTCCCAAAGAACCAGTCGGTTCCCAATCAGAAGAATCATTAGATGAGGGTGAACAGAGGCTCCCACTGCATGAAAATTAAACAACTGATTGTTCATACACTAGTAGTCAGTGAACTGTGTGGCCGCTGTGTGCTCACGAAAGGCCCGATCATAGGCCAGCCGAACACGGCCGTGAAAATGCTGATGCGTACAAAGAATAAGAAGCTGGTATTGCAAAAGAACCCTCCAGCGGTGAGGAAAATTGCGACACCAAGATGAAGGAGAAGATCCCGAACGCTTTGGTTCAGGTAGTGATATGCTCAATTCTTTGATGTGATTTCTTAGGCTGTGACATCAACGCCATACGATTATGGAAGAGAAGCTGAGGCTCGGGTTCACAGGTTTACAGGCAACAGATCGCCCAGATCAACGTACTTGCTGACCACAATCTGAGACACAAGCTTTGCTGGAACTGGAGAAATGCCCGGTCCAACAACAAACAGTTGATCAGCCATGACCAAAGCAGCAGGTGTCAGCAAGCTCGCCACAGCTACGTTACTCGCGACACAAGACGACCCGCCAAGGGAACTGGCTGTGCTGGCGGCGAGTGAAAGGGCAGGCAAAGCAGGGGCAGTGAAAGTCGACAAGAACAATGGCACACTTCCAGAAGAAGTGTAAACAGGCCTACCTGCAGATGGTTGAGCAACAATCGCTGCTGGTGTTGCAATAGCAGGAACACGCTGATAGCCCTAGAAGAGATAGACGTCGTGGGCAAAGATGAAGTTTTGGCCCTTTCGTCAATTCAGGGACTAAGATCCTAGATTTTTGTAGATGTGAAATGTGTTAATTATCTCTTCTAAGGCAAGTTCTAATTCGGAAAGTTCTTCTACTTCGATTCCTGAAGCTTTTTCTTCTTCTCTTATTTTCAATTTAAAGTTCTTTAGCAGGATCCTGGTTCTGTCCCTTACAGATTTTTGACTCATCCGGAAACG
The DNA here is from genome assembly GCA_964035705.1 of Porites rus. NCBI lineage: Eukaryota > Metazoa > Cnidaria > Anthozoa > Scleractinia > Poritidae > Porites > Porites rus. The sequence continues at coordinate 22,012,418 of OZ037996.1, forward strand.
TGGTGCATGGGCAGACTTAAGGTTTGCTGCAATGAGATCCCATGCATGGCCACTCTCATGACTTCTGTTCTTACATTTATATGACTCAACTGTTAGCATCTCTCGGGCTAAGAGCACATGTTCTTTAGTCCATTTAAAGGCAGGTAAGTTCCTACAATTACAAGGGAAGAAAAACAGTCTGTATTAAACAAACTTACTTGCAAAGTAAAAAAAATATGATAATGATGGTAATAATAATGATAATAATAATAATAATAATAACAATAATAATTGTGGTAATTATAATGATGACGATAAGAATAATCATAATGATTAAAACAACATTAAATAGACAATAACACTGCACCCTTTCCAGCAAAGCAATGAACAAACATTCCACTAACAAATTTTAGTTCCAAAAAGGCCAAAAAAAAAAATTCTTAATTCTTCCATACAATTAAATTATATGATGTGCAGAGGGGATTTCTGAACATAAAAATTAGATTTTGAGTGAGATCAAGATCTCCAAAAATTTCAAGCTCTTGGAAAACTTAAATATTAGAGAATTGCCAATAAATTTTTTTTTCAAAACTTTGAGTACTGAAAACATTCAAGAGCATGAATTTTGTTAACAAACAAGGCTCCATTGAATTGATGACCAGCTAGCTGGGGCAAACCTAACTACAGCAACTCATTGCTACCCATGTTTCCAGAAAATTAACTCTCTAACTGATAGTTGTTAGTCCGTCTTTCATAAACTTTTAAGAGCACTTTAAACACTCCTCTGCTGAAAGCTTGCATTTTCGAGTGGTTTTGTAGGCCAGTTTTACCAAGCACACATGCACGCAAACACTTGAGCTTTCTTGTGCCTGCCAAAACTAAACCAAGCCATAACACTTATCGCAACCTAAAACCTAGTTCACGGCTTCCTTGGAGGACATCACTTATTCTGCAATATTCGGTCTGAGACCATGTGAACATAAAACCCAACAGAAGGTGCTTACTAACGTTATTTTTTCAGCTTTCATGATTTCAGGAGACGCTATGACTATAAAAGGAGAAAGTTCTTCAAAGAGTAAAAAGCTTCAATTTCGTCAACTGCTATCACAAAGATATCTTTGACTTCAAGGAATCCTCAAAAACACTGGAATGTGATTCTTCCACGGCATGTTCAACAAAAGACAAAAAAAGTGAATAACTACTCACCTACCGAAGAAGACTTCTGAAACGCGTGTCACCAGTCGTCTACTGTTGAACAACGACTCAAGTTTAGTCTTTCACATGCGCAGAAGACCCCAATAGTGCATTTTTACTTCCGGTCAATCACTTTGGCGGCATCATCGTGAGTTGCTTAAAGTCTCTAAGGTAAGCAGTGTGCCACATCTTGGGGAACATTTGTCCCACATTTAGCACAAAAACACTGCCCTTCTCTTCTCTGATTGACACATGGTGCAAACAAAGACAAGACATGACAGGATGTTTAGCAGTCATCCAGGATAGGACCAGGCAGGCAGGGGCGGCATGTGCAATCTTACCAATTGCTATGAAACTTGGCCAGTCTGAAGGAGTCCACCCAAAACTACTTCACTCTGAGTTTAAGGAAATTTGATCAAAACCGTGGGGAGTTGACCATCCCCTTTTTTTTGCAAAAATAAGCAAACATCACCTAGTAAATGGTCAAAAGTATAATGCTGTATAAGAATTCAACCAAATCCTTTCTAATTTCCAGTGAATGCTATCCTACCCAAAGACAATCTAATCTACTGTTGACGGTTTGTTGTTCTGCAACTAGTTCCTATCACACAAGTTATCTCAGCCAAGACTCTTCTCTCACCCAATAGGAAATCTGTTCAAATACCCAAAGTTTAGGCCAAATAACTCCAATGCTGGAACATACTTGTAAAAACGGAGTATACCATCTAAAAGGTGGGACTATAGTCGACCCCCGATAACTCAAACCTTCTAGGGAAGTAAAAAAAAAGGTTGAGTTATCGAGAGTTTGAAACAAATAACCAAAAATAAGAAAATAAGCAAATGGATGGGGAGGTAATACAACTAAGCAACAGAGTATACAGGAATGGACACTGAATTTGAACTGGCGTGACAAAAAAGTTAATACAAAGAATTGGCTGGTCAGACTTCAATACACAATTTTTTTCCTGACTTTTCTCACGCTTTTAACATGGTTTGAGTTATCGAGGGTAAAATATTATTATATAGAAATGATCTGACAGCAAACAAAAATTACTTTGAGTTAGCGTGAGGTTCGAGTTATCGAGGCTTCAATTACCAAGGGTAAAATTACACTAAATGTATGAAGGATATCCAGGGCAAATAGACTCTGGGAATCAATCTGTAACATTATCTGCGAAAACATCCCTGATCTTTGGGTACTCACTGAATTATTCTACAGGAGGACTGCAAACACTTTGTCCACCACAGGGTACTCGCATCAATTTTTTTTCATTTTAACCTGCAAAGTTGGTAATTAGGACACAGCAACAGACAGAAAATGCCACAAAATGGTTACACACCATAAACTTAAATGAAATAGAACCATTCTGAAAGCTTTTGTTTGTCCTAAGCCATGAAAATATCAATTGGCGGCTTAATGATGGCCTCCATTGTATAAGTGAATTACATGATGGGACTTACTCATTGCTCAGTCAAACAGGTGAGTCACAGAACACTATCAAAATGCTGATGTTGTCTGTATTTGAAGATTAGAATGATTATGTAATGGAATTCGTTTGTTTCATCTAATAAGAGAATGTATTTGCTTGAAACTTCCACGCTACATCACATTTTGAAGCAGAAAACTTTACCAGAAAGACCTTGATATGCTGAAAACAAAATAAATGTTTTTGTGACCTGTGCCCTGAAGAAATGTCCTTTGTAAAAACTATTAAAGAGAAATGTCAAAATAAATGTGATCAAACATCTAAACACTCTGATTGAAGGTAGAGGTACGGTTCTTGCTTCCTTCTGATTCAGCCACATTCTGGTCTTGCTTCTCATTAGACTCAAAAATAGTCTTTTCCTGATTTAATTTTTTTTTTTTAAAAATTATTGACAAAACAAGTATTACAGTTGCAAAATTTTAAACTAAAAGAAAATATATAACGATATTATAGATTGGATCAAAATTACTTTAAGACAAGAAAGAATAATACAGCAGTTTCAATAATTCGCACAGTAACATTAGACCTGCTATACTAACTAACTGAAGGAGGGGGTTTTTCGAAATCATATCTCCAAGTGATTTTAGCCTTAAATTCATCCAAAGATAAATCTTTTAAATCTTATTTATGTAAAAGTAATATTTAGCAAACAAAAGAGTAAAATCGAGCTTTTTGACAATTGCCGATGATTCTTTGATTCTTTGATTCTTTCTATCATAATTAAGACCAAAAATTAATTCACTTGAGGATGGCGCAAAGGAGGTGGCATTTTCGACATTGAACCATTTGATTACTTCTGAAAAAAACCAGTTGGTCCAGTGGCAGTTACAAAAAGTATGAATTACTGAATCATTTTGTCTGCAGTAAGGACAAAGCACATTTTCTGCAATACCATACATAAACAGTTCTACAGTAAAATTCTCTTAGTTTGTTATTTCTGCAAATATTTTTCACACGGGAGAAATGATGCCTTGCAAGTATTATTTCAGGGAGGAGGTCTCTTTCCCATTTCATGTTAGCGTTTATTTCATGTTGATCTTTACTAATCAAGAGCCAGTAGTAATTTCTATTTTTCATTTTAAGTAAATCTAATGAAAGGTCCGCTGAGTGCTGGAAGGAGCTTTCGGACAAAATACTAGTTTTATCAATGTGGTATCTCCGAGCGTCATCGATCAGATCCTTAGGAATTGCAGAAACAACTTGTATGTATTGTAAGAAATTACCGTTCAGTCGAAATTTCCTAAAAAATTCAGAGTAAGAAAGTACGTTACCATTATCTCCTAAGAGATCTTGAACAAGAAAGACATTTTTATTCAACCAACTTCTATAAAAGAATGAATGGCCGCCAATTAAAATATCTTTATTGTTGAATAATACAAACCGGCAAAACTGCATATTATAAGAAATTTTAAGTTCTAAGAAATGTAGTAATATCAACGTATAGAAGTAAGGGAGACACTTCTTATCAAGAAAATTCTTGTCATAATTACAACGTAGCAGGAAGTTCAAGCCACCGTATTTATCGAGAAAGTGGTTGGGAATGGCCTTCCATGATTGGTCGTCATGCGCAGGTATACTTTGTAAGAACCTGGATATCCATGCCAGTTTAAGTGAATTGACCATGGTCTCTATGCTTGGAGCGCGTAGACCACCTTTGTTATAGTCTTGGACCATAATTTTGCGTTTGATTTTGTCTCTCCGATTTTTCCAGATAAATTTAAAGATGCTTGAATTAACAGCTTGAACCAATTGTGTTGGGAAATCGAGTGTTGAAAGTGGGTGAACTAGCTGTGAGATGCCAAGAGATTTCATTATAAGACACTTACCAAAAAGAGTGAGGTTCCTAGAGTTTCATATGCCAAGAATGGTGTCAAGTTTTTGCATCTTTCCTTTAAAATTGAATTCCTCGTTTTGTTTCTCATCGTATGAAATATAGGTTCCAAGGACTCTAAGCGGTACTTTGGGCCACTTAAAGTTAAAGGGGGCGTCCTTGCGATTTCTTTATGACCCTAACCAAAGCTCTTTGGTTTTTGACGGGTTTAGCCTAAGGCCAGATAGATTTCCAAAGGAATTAAGAACCGTGATAGCTCGATTGACTGAATTGTAATCATTGCGTAAAAGGGTTGTATCGTCGGCAAACTGGCTTAGTTTCAGCTCTTTTTGAAAGACTGTTATTCCTTTTATTGTTTTGCCTTGTCTGATTTTGCATGCTAAGATTTCCGCCCCTACGATAAATAAATAAGGGGACAAAGGGCAGCTTTGTCTCGCTCCCCTCGACAGACAAAAGAAATTTGTGCAAAATCCATTGTTAAGAACAGCACTCTCCGAATTATTATAGAAAGTCGAGACCCATTGTTGTATACTGTCTCCAAAATTAAAGAGTGCGAGACTTCTTTTAATGATGCTCCATTCGATAGTATCAAAAGCTTTACAAAAATCAAGCTGTACACGAATACCTGGAATATTTGGTATTTTTGTTTGTTCTACTACATCGTTGACCAATCTAATATTTTGCCCAATGTATCTACCTTTCAGAAAGCCGGTTTGGTCAGGGCTCATTAAGAGATCCAAAACCTTTTCAAATCTCGTAGCTTTGACTTTTGATGCAATTTTATAGTCAACATTTAGTAACGTGATCAGACGGCAATTTGCAAGCTTTAGGAGGTTTGCGTCTTCTTTTGGGAGGAGAGATATTACACCTCTTCTCTGCGATATTGACATTTTGCCTTTCACATATCCCTCATTAAAACAGTTTAGTAAGTCCTGTCCTAGTAAATCAAAGAAACAATTATAAACTCCCATGTAAAACCGTCTTCGCCTAGAGATTTCCCGCTACTGAAAGTCCGCAGTAGTACTTTGCACTCCGCCAGTGTAATTTTGCCTTCTAATTCGTTTCTCTATTGGTCTTGGCGTTTAGGAGTTTTTAGACTTTGTACAAACAAATCGAACAAGTCATTTTTGTCAAATCCGGAGTTATACAATTGCTTATAAAAGGTTTCAATTTCGTTTAATATTTCGTCCTCATTAGTCAACCCAGGGAAATTTTACAAAAAACCATACACCATATTCACAAATGGCAGACGCGCGAAAAGAAAAAAAGAAATAAGCAACAGATATATGGCCTACTTGTCAGCAGAAGAGACCTCCACCATTACTCAAAACAGGTCAAGTCGAGAGTAGATGAAAGATTCATTCACGAGACTTATTCATTATGTCCGTGTCATTTTACACATATCTATGTATGTCTGTATTTACAACTTCCTTTGGATGATATTAATTCCGTCGCTTTGGAGTGAATTGTTAGAAGTACGTTGGCAGAGCTTAGCAAATTCAGTGCGAATTTAAAATCTTTTTATTTCTTTGTCATTGCGAAATAAAATAATTTTATCAAAACTAGAAGCTCTAGTGTGTGAATCTTATGGCTTGCTATTTGCCTGGTCTCCTTTACGGCATTATCTCGGAGAGCTCTTGATAAAAAAGTGGTATAAAGCTCACATTTTACTAGGTTAAACTTTTAAGGTAATGTTTGTGTCAGGACTGAACACGGCAAGCTTCTGTTTCAAATCATTAAATGCGAGTCTGGATCCGTTTAAGAAGACCATCATTTTATTTATTTATGCATTCTTCACTTTTAAAATATTACTGGGACATGAAGTTAAAACTCTTAACAGCCAAAGATAAGAAATAGGAAAATTACTCGCTGAAACGGAAATGTGGCCGGCTTACCGAGTCTGCCGAGTAACAAGTTGAAATTTTGAGCGTACTCCACTCGATCACTCTTGCATTTATACCAAAGAGATAGTTCTAATTGATGTCCTTCATCGATAAAGACCAGAGAATAACGTCCTGGCAAATAAACACCAAACATAACTTCATCGAAACCTCAGTCACCGCTTCTTTCCTGTCTTCCTTTTTTCCATCTCGATTTGAACTGTTTTGTTCAATGGCACACATCTCTTGCGTTACAAGTAGGCCATATATCCATCGCTTATTTCTTTTTTTCTTGCCACCGAGATTTGCATTGTTTATATTTCTGTTTTACCGAATTGCAGTGAGCTGGCTTTCGAACTCGGTTTCAATGTGAAGTTTGGGCCAACATGTTTTACGCTTTTCTCTGGCCATCACCCCCTTGTCGAGCTTCTGATGCTTCGGCAACCTACAAAATCATCCTGTTTCCTTGAAGATATATGCATCCCTTTTGATTGCAAACAGCAAATCAATACTAAAGATTAAAAGCAGAAGACATCCCACGGAATTGTATTTAAAAGGAAGCCCGTACAAAGTTATTTTAGGTGGAATCCGTGCTAAACACTCTGCAAGTTCACTGAAAGTCTTCATTTGCAATTTTTGTTTACCCTCCAACGCCTCGCTTTCATGACTAGGCACCAGTTTTTTCCCGCGTGTCCGCCATTTGTGAATACGGTGTATGAGTTGTTTTTTCAATGGTAATTATGGAAAATCCCATTGTCAAAACCATTATGGTAAAGCCGAACTCTTAACATGAATGGTTTTTAGATATAAGCCATGAATGGGTAATAACTGAAAAACACCATGTTTTTTCTTTAAAAAACATTAGTGTTTATATTAATTACCAACATGGTTTTTAAAATAAAAACATGCGTGGTTTTGTGAATGGGAATACCTCTAAATAACATTGAACAAAACCATTGATGGAAATTGTCAATTATTAACATGAATGGCTTTTAGGTAGAAATCATGAATGGCAAATAAAACAAAAACATCATGTTTATTTGTTAATAAACATTAACATTTGCATTATTTACTGTCATGGTTTTTAGAATAAAAACATGAGTGATTTTGTGAATGGAAATACTACTAAATCCCATTGTCCAAACCATTGATGGATTTTATGTTAACTGAGGTGTCCAACTTGAATAAAAGACAAATGCTTCAAAATTATAATCATTCTTCCTTTAATAATGTTCTCTTCTTTTTCGTTACCAACATGCTATAAAATTAATACAGGTAAGGTTTATGTAAACTCCATTGCTTTACCTGATTAATTGAAGCAACAAGCCGCATTAACATTTATCCCAAAAACTTTCCTCTGCTTATAGAATTTCTCATTTTGCACATCATTTAGTGTGGGAAAGCAGTTTGCACAACTAGCACATTACCTTTACTAATCAGATAAGATTCCTGTTCTTCTTTGACAGGTACTACCAAGTATGTGAAATATGAACATCATACTCTATCTGTAAAACTGAATAAAACTCAACATGATGAAAAGAAGCGATTTCTTTATCAATCTGTGTAAGCCCAGATAACTAGAATGGCTTCAGCTTAATTATATCATCCCTTGTAGGGTTTCTTGACTTGCCAGGCACTATCTTAACATAGCCACTGTCAAGTAAGGATTTTGCCACAAGGCATACTAAAGTATTTTTATCCTCTTTGTTAAGGTTTTTTAGCCCAAGTTTCCTTCCAGAGGACTGCAATTGGCTTCGTGACACATCAGTTATCTTAATGGCATTGAACATTACACGTAGTATGGTTGTTGCCACTATCATTTCGAGACCTGAAAGAAAAAAACTATTAATTCAGGATAATGATAATAACCAAGTTCTGAAAGTGTTGTTTAATACTGTGCCTATAACAGGAACTGTGAGAAAACAAAAACAGCATTTTTCAACAACGAAGTAACAAAATAAAGAAATTTAATTTTGTCTCAAAGCAATACAGACATCGATCCTGCCTATAATTAACAAGTATTCATTGAAGTGGAGGTGGCTAGTGGTGGATATTTACCTTGTTATGACTTGTGGTTATTTAACAAATAGACAACAATTTTCCATGGTCTATACTCTTATAGACCATAAAAATGACGTCAACATGTTCAAAACTCAAGTGGGACCACGAGCCGCAGGCGAGTGGTTTCACTGCAAAGTTTTGAACATTTTGGCGTCATTGCTATGGTCTATTTAACAATTATTCCACGAGGGCGCGTTGGATATGAGATGATAGATAGCCAACGAGGTGTTTAGCGCCGAGTTGGCTATAATCATCACATATCCAACAAGTGCGAGTGGAATAATTGTTTTATTAAAAACGCCCACAAAAACTCGTTGAATCTCCCCTACTAGAACAAACCAGAAAAGACAAGGGACTTCCGCTGTTCACATGTCACATGTCTATCAAAACTGTCAACGCGCGAACAGACTCACCTGGACTGCATGAATGAAAAATCAAAACATTGCAGCGATAAGATTAATTTTTTGAAAACTCATTGGAATTCTAGGATTTTACACAGCAGGACAGCTAAAAAAACCTGGCAAATAATGTGAAGGAAAAGAATTTTGAAGTGACAGCCGTCGAAATTACTGTGAATCTGGAATTTTGGTGCAGTTACAAAAGTAAGAACAACGGAGAAAAACTATTACCTCGGTCGCTTGTCATTAAGTTGTTTGAAGCCACAAGCTGGTTTTGCTGAACGAGAAAAGAAGCTATACTGCCGCCTCGATTGCTCTAGTGAGTGGCTGCATAGCCTTTATTTGTAGTTGGTTACTTGTGATTTATATTCCTTAGGCGCTTTATGTTCACAAACAGCTTTGTGTTTCTCTTCACTTGGTTCCTTCCAAGCACTTTTCTTGTCCCTCTTAACTATGGCCTCGTTTTCTCGTTCTTCTTGGTTTCTAACTTTGTACTTTTCCTGTTTACTTGGCCTGTTTTTGTTGTTTTCTGGCCACTGTACATGTTGTACCTTTTGAATTAATATTTTCTCAGGGGGACTGCTGCTTTGTTTTCTTTCACTGCGTTTCCTTTTGATCTGCTTACTGGCTCCGCTGTTTTCGGGTTTCAGTTCATAGCCCTTGTTTACTGTTTGCTTTCTAAATCAGGTTGTCGATGTGGGAGTAGTATCCTGATCTGTTTCAGGTTTAATATTCTCAGTGTTCTTTTTCTTTTCATTTTCAGCAGCCATTACATTTCCATGGCCTCCCTGTTTTTTACTACTTCAGAGCTCCAGACTTTCTGTGTTACTCTGTACCCTGTTTTCTTTTTTTTTCTCGCTTTTGATAACCTCATCTTGTACTTCTCTTTCCACTACCTTTCCTTGGAACAATTTGGTACAACTCTGTTTTCCACCATTGCACTTCCACTTTTCTTGTGTCTTTGACTGTAGTTTCCTTGATTTTACTTCGTGCCATTCTCCATCCATTTCGGCTTTAAATTGATCGTTCAAAGGTAAAGTTGGGTGATGCTGCTGAAATATTGGGACAAAATGATTTACTACAAATTCTTTTCTCTTGTCGGGCCATCCATTCATGTTGCTCCACATTATTTGAACTACGCCTTTGCCAAGTGCCTTTCTGGGATGAAACGTGTTCTGATAGATAGGTAAAAGTTTATGGCCCTGTTCAGGAAAGACGGTTTCTAGGGGAACACCGAGCACGCTCGTGAGTCCCATTATCTGTAAAGTCCCACTGTACGAGTAATTGATGGAGGTCTTCATTATTTCGTTATCGAATGCAGCTTCAAAGCCTTGCATCTGATACACCTTTGATGATTCAGCTGCGAAGCAGGCTATGTCAAATAACGTTGGTATGGACATAGTACCATCCCCATGTTTTCTTGAATGGTAACGAATGTGTGCTTGATTAACAACTGTATGCTGTTTGTAAAAGTCTCGGTTAAGCGCAAGTTCAATGCACGTGCGAAGCCTGAGCTCGGTAGACTGTTGTTCACTATGCCACATCGCTAAACTGGCGGCGTTGAAAAGACAATTACCATCGCCAGTTGTACGAACCGGAACGTGGGCCAGTGATGTAAATACATCAGGGATAATTCGTCGAGCAGTTTTATCAACTTGCCATGGCATGAAACACGTCGAGAAATTCGTTTCCTGGATATTCCATGAAGTTAGATTCCCGAGATGGCGTTCCAACTGTTCGGCTGTAATGCGATATTGACGAAAATTGCTGTGGTTATTGCATAATAAAATAAGATTTTAAGAGATCCTTATTGATTATCTTGTTAAAAGGTCGGATATCCATTCCGCTACTGCTAAAACACT
>OZ037996.1:22028109-22045609 GCA_964035705.1 Porites rus
CATCTATACTCCTGAACGAAATCCTCGTCTGGCCTATGATAAAGTTTCCTGGAACTCAATAATAACACTTGCAGAAGGAGAGTGGAATAATAACGTATGGAGAGGCCAGTACATTAGGTCCTGCAAAGTATTAGTAACATTTGTTTCATGTAGGACATGCGCTTTTTTATTTTTACATTCATCTATGAGTTCCCCCAAGAGAAAAGGCAGCTGAAACTAATTATTATGCCTATGTAGTATTGGGAAATTGGAAAAAAACCTTCCATAATGGTATGCAATGAAAAACCTGTCATGTTTCCAAATGTAAAAATAGTGTACCTTCCTATGACAAAATTAAATGAAATTGATGGTTTATTTATAATCATCATCAAGGTATTTAAATTTACATTCATGTTTTTAGTTTCCAGAATGTGGCCTGTTTTAAGAGTGAATAGGAGGTTTAAAAACCTTTCATGGTATTTGAGAGGAAGCCATTCATGTTTACAAGTGATAAAATATCATGTAACTTCCATTATGACAAAATCAAACAACATTGATGGTTTATTTATAATAAACATCTATGTATTAAAATTAACATTCATGTTTTTAGCTTCCAGAATGTGGCCTGTTTTACTGTGAATGGGAGACTTAAAAACCTTTCATGGTATTCATGAGAAAACCATTCATGTTTACAACTCATAAAATGTCATGTAACTTCCATTATGTCAAAATCAAATGACATTGATGGTTTATGTATAATAACCATCTATGTATTTAAATTAACATTCTTGTTATTGGTCGGAATGTGGCCTGTTTTACTGTGAATGGGAGACTTAAAAACCTTTCATGGTATTCATGAGAAAACCATTCATGTTTACATATGATAAAATATTATGTAACTTCCGATCCATTATGACAAAATCAAACGACATTCACGGTTTATTTATAATAAACATCTATGTATTTAAATTAATATTCATGTTGTTATTGGTCAGAATGTGGCCTGTTTCACTGTGAATGGGAGATTTAAAAACCTTTCATGGTATTTGAGAGAAAACCATTCATGTTTACAACTGAAAGGATATCATGTAACTTCCACTGTGACAAAATTAAATAACATCGATGATGGTTTATCAATAATACCATCTACGTATTTAAATTAACATTCATGGTTTTAATTCCCAAAATGGGAATTTGATTTTAAATACATTGATGGTTTTATCCCAAAATGGGAATTTCTTAAAAACCATTCTGTTATTAAAAAAAAACTCATGTTTTTTTTTTTAAATTTTCCTGTGCAAGGTTGTACCTTCTGCTCCCTCCATCTTTTTAATAGACTTATGATTGTAATTCCTCTTCTCTAGGTTGAAAAAAAAAGTGGTCGGCTTTTCACCTCGTTCAATCCATTTACATTTGGAACGTATGATACTACCTTTACCCTTCTTTTGATAACTGAGATCAATTTCTTCTTTTAAATTATTATATTCGTTTATTTCATTCTTAATACAGTCTGTATTAGGACTGTTAGAAATGACTCTGTCAATCACTTGTAGTCTATTTTGAATGTCCCTTTCTTTTTGGTGCAAGGAATAGTGATGCCACGTATTTCCATCTTAATGAGTTCCCATCTCAGCCTTTTGTCCTCAATTCCTGAGTATTTGTTTTGGATGACAGCATAGCTGTCAGTGATCAATTTAACATAAATTTCGTCTTCTAACAATGAATTATTAAATTTCCATAGCCCAGGGCCTCTATTGTCATTTTCCAGTTGCAATTGGACTCTAATTGGTTTGTGATCAGGCACCATGGAAACTAAAGTATCCAGATGAGAAACTCAATTTGCAAGGGGTTGTGATACGAGGAAAAAATCAGTGCGAGAAGAGAGTTTTAATGCTTTGGATTCGTAGGTGAAACACAGCTTACTTGGATTAAGATTTCTGTAGACATCAATCAGTGAAAATTCTTTCATCATGGAAATGAGTTGATTGCGGTATGAGGTGGGTTTCCACTGGGACCCTCCTTTTTTGTCAACAGCTTCCGGGGTAACATTCCAATCGCCGCCAGCAATGAGATTTCCGATGTCTACATTTGTTATCAAACAGTTATTCAGATTGCGCAAAAAGGCTAACTGTTGTTGTAGATCGTTGGGGGCATATTTGTTGCACAACGAAATATTTGCATAACCAGAGCTCAGGTTAATTGAAATGATTCTTCCATTTGGTCCTTATTGAGACTGTCAACAGTATAGCTGCATGAAGGGTTAATTAAAATACAGACACCACGGCTGTGATGATCCATGTGAAAAGAAAATGTCACCTCCCCATTCATTACTCCACGTATTTGCGTCATCAGGAACTGAATAAATTTCTTGTAGGAAATAGAATTGACAATTTTTATCTTTTAAAAAAGTATATATACTGTTTCTTTTGACGTGATTTCTCAAACCCTGAACGTTAAGTGACAAGATACTGTGTTTATTATATACCGTTACTGTAGAATCAGGGGTGTGGGGAAAAAATAACCAAGGGAGAATCTGTTAATTAACTGACTGATGATTAGAAAAGTAACTATAAAAATATATACGTAAATAAACAGGAAACAAGATCGGGAACATAAAGTACTTATAACAGACACAGAAAGCAACGTTACATGGTGCAGGCAAAGGACTTTTGATACTTGATTGGTGCCAGTTTTTTGCAACCTGAAAGCTGATCGCTGCACTTAGACCAATAAAGGAAGCCCTTTAGGACCCATGGGGATACAGTTGTTGCTCTCGAGCAATTAAGAGCGAATGCACAGAAATATCAAGCAAAGGGTGGCCGCAGTCGGAAAATTAACCTACCTTCATTTCTGGTCTACAAAGAGCTATTAACAAGTTTATTACGGTTTCAGAGTTATTTTTTGAAAATGTGGCTACGTTTGGGAAATTTTTGAGAAAATGGATTTCGCACCCTTGCGGGCCCAAAAAATAAGAGAAGTAATTAGCAAAAGATATCATTCCTGAAAAAAACATTCGCGTAAGAAATGGTAGGTGGAATATGGAATTCAGAGACTTGCTAGGAAAAGAAGATGAATTTTGCCATTAATCTGTTCTGTGTTTATAGTTCTTGAGGTATTTGTCATCGCAAAGGAATACGTTATTTTACACTGATTTCTCAGGAGCTGCCTGCACACCTGTTTTAGAAATGATGGATTGTTTGGGTTTTTCATTGAACGTACTATAAAAAGCCTTTGAGTTCTGCGAAAATGTTACTGTAAATTATCATTTGGATATAACCACGTTTGTTGACAAGCAGCACCATATGAAAAATCTATTCAGCTATTCAAACGGTTAGTAAAACTATTTGTTATCTGTGCTTTTTTCCCATTTGAACGGTTTTTCAGTAGTGTCTGTTTTGCCTTTCATGGTCACAGTTGTTCCAAGTACTCAAGAAATTGTACAAGTCCGGCGGGGACAATTCTTTGATAAAGAGTTCTTGAATCAGATGATAACAGTCATACTATAACAATACAAGAAGGCACATCAACAAGAACTGGCCACAGAGTAGGACACTGGTCCACAAGATATGCTGATTTCATTCAGTGAACAGGAACTCCTTATAGAGGTATAGATTGAAGGGGTTTGGGGGTGGGTCACCTCTTATATAAAGTTATATGGGGGTTGGTCAAGAATTAACTAATGGGCTTAAAGGGGTGGGTCACGTTTTTTCTTTCATGCTAAAACAAACAAAATTCCCCCCCACCCCTCCCCTACAAAAATAATGACCGGTTTCTTATTGATGGATGCATTCATTCATTCGTTCACTCGTTTGTTTATCTAACTATCCTTTTCTATTCACATAACCTTTACCTTCACAACATTGCATGTCTTCCATGACTGGGTTACTGGCTTTGCTGCCAAGCGGCATATGATGGTTCCTTGTACACTCTAGACAAACAGAACTCCTTGCAGAGCTACTGAAGGGTTTTACAATACTTATTCTCTACAATCCAAAAATAAAGAACTTTGTAATGAATATCTGTAAATCGCTATTAATTCTACATGTATGTGTACCAATATCAATATCGTCTTTACTTATTGTTCTTAATAATTTATTACTATTATTTATTACCAAATGGCTTTATGTGGACCTACTATATTTAAAATAAACACCCATCTATTAAAATGACAACATAATCGTTTCACTCCTAGACCAAATCCTGGCCAATTTCCCAGAGAAGGATAGTCTATCTTGGAAAGAAACTGCATCAGGTCCTGGGTTTATAACGTTCCATCCTGCGTAAAAAAACAATATAGCATAGGGATATCGTATTAAGGGTATGGCAATAAAAGACATGATTGATGAACTGTTTCAGTTCACTCCCGTTTCTTAACTTTTCACTCCACATTCATTCTTGTATGATTTAAGTATGCTGTATGGCTCTAGAAATTAATTAAGTTTAAAGAGGCCGTGTCACGGATGGGGTGTTACGAAAACTAAGACTCTGGAAAACTAAGACCTAAGACCCATCTTAGTTTTCAAGATTACGACTGAGCACTTCTGAAAGTAGGTCTGACAAGAACTGATATGATTTCTTCTCATTAATTGGTTTGACAACCCATCTTTTATTTGCTTTTGGGAAGCAAAGCTTGTATCGTCCCTCACCTGCCCATTCACCTGACTTTATCACAGCTTGACTATGGCCAGTGTTAGTATTGTTGTCTAGAGCGGCTTGCTGGGTCCTAGCTACTATGCCCTGGTAAGAATAATGCTCGCATTTGGAGACGTACTTCAGCATCATTGACTGGTAGACCTCAGTTTTACCAGTGTGGCAGAAGTCAGTTTAGCCAGATCTTTAAGAAGCTTTTTATTTAGTACCACTTCTACTCTGATGGAAGAGCGTGTTGCCTGACCACTTGTGCTTGTTGCCTACGTGATCTAAGACTTCCACTTTTCACGCAGAAGCTGCACATTCCCATCGCTGGTTGCCTTCGCACCACTAAAGGCGATTAGAAATGGATTGTATACAAGGGGCAGTTCCTCACAACCCTTTTGTTTGGCTTTGTAAGTTTTTTGACCATCCACTTGGAGAGATGCCAAACGTCATACTGGTGGTTGGTGTGTGGGAAGTCCTTCATGCAATGAATGAATGACAAGAAGACATGCATGGTGACCTCAGGATATCCACCGCTTCATTCAAAATGTTAATGCTCGTTGATAATTGTCTCCTTTTCCATCAGAATTGCTCACATCTTGAATTTCCTTTGATGCCATTTTCAAATCTCGTGCAAGAAAGGTGCAAAGAAGCCTGCACAAAGATGTCAGTCAGTAATCGGCAGTGCTTTTGCCGGCTCGGGTACAAGCGGTAATTTGATATGGAATCAATATTGAATAATTAAATCGCAACAAGCCATAATTCAATGTAATCCGTAAAGTAAGAAATTGCATGACAAACAGTTATAATTAAATGACTAAATGACCAGGGACAATTTAATGACAAAAAGTAGTAATTGAAAGATAATATTGAACATAATTGAATGTCAAGCAGGCATGATGAGATATAGTAATTGAGTGACAAGAAGACATAATTGAATCTCGATGAGATATAGTAATTGAATGACAAGAAGACATAATTAAAAGAGAAACGGACATATTGAATGACAATAAGACAATTGAATGACAAGCATACCTGATTGAATCTGCACAGTGAATAGTATTTTTGATATGAAAACTGCTTCATGGTAACACCACAGGTTCTACAGTTGTGTTGTTTTAGATGATGATGCTTTCAATGGCATCCTTGATGGAAGAGCGTATCTTTTGGAGTCTGACAGTTGTTTTTCCGTTGTGGTACTTTTCTAACAGGGGTCTCTTTGCTGGGTTGAAACAAATTGTTGTGACTACTTTGAATACTGTAGTTTTAGTATAATGTGGAAAAGGTGGCCTTCTTCACAGGAGATATGGCTTTGATGTAACCCAACCTTTATTTTACTTCAGAGCTCTGAGTAGCTACAGAACAGGAATAGTCAGTGATAATGTCATATAATGCAAGTGTAGGCATGTCACTCTTGTCATAGAAACCTAACCCCGTAATATCTTTCTGGAGTCATGATCACAGCACTGATAGGATCTTGAAGGGGCAGGAGGATATTCTGTTGTGGTTGATGATCTATTTTGCCTTGAGTATGAACTGAACGCTTACTAGAATGGTCTTACAGTGAAACCAGTTGTTTGTTTGCGCGCCACTTTGCAATATTGTCACGCATGGTAAAATGGGGTTGACAGACCTGCGCGGCTCCTGCTGTGTGACCGTTGTGTTGTTATAAGCCTTTACAGTTTTGCTTTAACAAGCATGTCTTTAAGCGACTTTCCTTTTCTATAAGAGATCAAGGGAGGTTCCTTGAATATCTCTCTGAGTAGTGGCTGGTTTTCTATTAAATGCCATTTTTCCATTAGTATGTTTTTCAAACCTGGTAATGACGGTTGAAATTGCGTGACAAAGGGTAAAAGTATTTTTTGCGCTTTCTGTTTTTGTGTCAGAGCTGTCGCTCTATCTGCATATTTAACTTCTGAGAGGATCTTTTCTACCATACTCTCTGGGTAGCCTCTCGAGATAAGGCGTGTTTTAAAGTTTTTAATATTCTTGTCAAATATGACTTTAGAAGAGTTAGTTCTTAGAAGTCTAAGAGCCTCTCCTTTGACAAAACCTTTTTTAACGCCTGGTGGGTGGCAACTGTTAAAGTTAGTGTACTGAAACGTTTCAGTAGATTTAAAATGTGTGCGCACGTCGAGAATTCTTTCTTTCTCAAATCTCTCTCCCTTATAGACTGTCGTGTCCAAGAATGTGGTTTCAATTTGTGATATTTCAGCAGTGAACTTGATTGTAGGATGAAAAGAATTGGCTTGCTCAATGAAAAGATCTATATCTTCTTTGTTTGTGTCCCACAAAGAGAATATGTCGTCAATAAACCTTTTCCACGTTAGTGGTTTCCTTCTGCTTTGTTTTAAGATCTCCTTTTCTATTGTTGCCATAAAAATGTTGGCAAAAGCTACTGCCATTTTCGTGCCCATAGCAGTTCCGTGAGTCTGGAGATAGTCTTTCCCATTGAAATGGAAAGAGTTCTCTTTAAGGATAAGACTGAGCATTTCTTTAAGCAGGTGTGTAGCTATAGGAGGGTTTTTGTCATGAAATTTTTCGTATGCGTTGCATACTATAGTAATTCCTTCCTCCTGTGGGATATTCGTGTAAAGGCTGGTGACATCCATTGAGACTAAGAAAGCGTTACTAGGCACCCTAGTGTTTTCGATAAATCTTATAAAATGTGTCGTATCTTTAAGATACGAGTCTTGTATTTGTGCTATTGGCTGAAGTAGCTTGTCTACAAATGATGAGAGGCGTTCTGTGGGGCCATCGCACCCCGAAATGATAGGTCTTCCAACTAAAGTCGGTTTGTGTATTTTTGTGAGAGTGTAGAATACTGGAATTCGTGGTGGATCTGGTGTCTGGTTAAACCATTTTACTGTCATTTCGTCAATGAAACCTTCGTTATGTAGAGTGTTAATGAGGTGTTTAACTCTCTGGGATGTGTCCTTAACCATTGGTTTTTCCAAAGGTTGATAGTTGTTTCTATCATCCAACTGTTTTTGTCCCTCATTTATTTTGTTCTCTCTTTTCATTATGACGGTTGTTGTGCCTTTATCTGCTTTCTTAAGGATTATTTCTTTGTTTTGAATAAGTTCACGGAGCGCTCGGCGCTCTCCAGGCGGCAGATTGTTTTTAGGTTTATTTAGTGGCACTTCTGTTAGCCGTAGTTTGACTTCCTCTAAATAGGATTCTAGAGCAACTGACCGTTGAACTGGGGGAATCCAACTAGACTTCACATGGAAGGGGTGTGGTACAGTATCTTTGCCATGATAAATGTATTTGAGGCGCATCCTTCTGGCAAATTGGTTAAAGTCTGAAATTAGTTGGCTCCTTATCTGGTTTTCTTTCATGACAGGAGTTGGAATGAATTTCAAGCCCCGAGAGAGTAAATTGATCTGCTCTGTTGTTAGTTCTGTGTCTGAGAGGTTCTTAATGTGTTTTTTGCGTGTCTCTATGGCTTTGTTATATAGCTTAATGTGTCTGACATTTTTCCGCTTTCTTCTCCTGTGATTTCTTTCAGTGAGTGCTTTACTATTTATCCCCTTCTCTTTTCCCTTGTTAGAAACAGAGAGAACACTGGGATACGATTCACTTTGTTTGTTCTCAATATCAGTAAACTTTGACATCATTTGTGAGAACTTGTCGAACTTAGCTTGGAGGTCTGATGCTAAGTTAATTACATCAGTGCTTTTCATTACATTGTTTTCTCTAGTCGCCGATGGTTGAATGGAAACCTTCTAGGCAGCCGGTTTGGTCCTCGCTGGACAACTTTTTGATGTCATTTAGTAGCCTGGTATTCATCAAGATCTGCTTCATCTTGTTGTACACATTAGCGCCTAAAATTGAATAACCAAGACATTGTGGAGGTTTTACTTTTGATCTGCATTCTTAAAATAAACCCCAGAGAATTTTTCCGTGGATCTTATATGGGAGTTAGAATAAACCATGTTATTTTAAGATTCGAGTAGAGTGATTTCCCAGGGAGTGTTTGGGTTGCAGGTTAGTCCGAGATTTAAATCAAGAAAAAGTATATTTAAAATTAATTGTATTTGTCAAAACAACTCACCTTTCTTTAGCCAATACCTTCTTGATGCAGGTCCATGGACACACTGTTTGAAGAGAGGATCTGGGTGGTTGTCATGCTTATTGCAGACATGGTGCACAATAGACTTCCACTTTGCTAAAATAAGCTCCCCAAATCCAAGCTTGGTGGAGGTAGCACACCAATGCAAATGGTTTTTGATGGCCCTCTGCCACTTCACCAGAAGTTCACACCCACTCTCCTTCCCAACTTGGAGCAGCTTCTTTGACACTGACTTAGCAACATGCCAGATGTCAAAGAAGTGCTTAGTGGCTGGCCGTTGCTCTCTTATCCACTTTGCAATTGATCGATGCCTGTCAGAAACGAACAAAGCTATGGTCAACCCTGCTGCTTTGAGAAAGGCAACAGTCCTGACATCCCTTGAGCTCCATGCCACTGCTACTGTTCACTTGGTTTGCCTGTTAGAAAATAAAGTTATTCATTGAGCTTCACTTTCTTTTAAAAAGAGTTCCTGCAACAGTGCACCAATGGCTGTCTCATTTGTAATGCAAAAGGATATTGATCTTTTCCCTAATCAGACTGACAAGGCATCAGTAACTTCCTTTCTTAAAGTTGGGTGAGTGAATACTTACTTCAAATCCTACTGAGAATAATTGACTATGGTGGAATGTATAAATGGGCCTTACTAGAACAAAAATTATTACTGTGAAATTTTTATTCAGCAACGCAAGGAGAGAATAATATTACATTAATTTAAGATTTATAACATACCTGCACAAGTTCAAAATGTACAATTTTAGCAATTGCACAGCAGAACATTGTGTATGCACCATATTTTGCCGAGTGTCCCATAGAGTCAAATCTCCCATCACCACACCAAATGACCTCTCCCTTTCGCTTCAGTTCATTCACCAGGTTGGTTCGGTATCTTTCCCAGTGAGTCAAAATAGCCGGAAATAGGAACTTGCTCTGGTGCACAAAGTATGTTCGTGCACTGTATATACAGATACCCAGATGTTTGAGTACAAGGAGCACCTTGCTGACAGATGCACCTGCCATGAGAATGGCAAAGCTTAGCAATATATTTCCTGCTGGATACCTTCCAAGCTCTAAGGGCTGGGATCTCCACATGAAGGCATTAGGTCCACAGTTTCCACAGCATTGTGTAACAGTAACCATTGTACCATTTTTCTGCATAGAGACCTTTGGTCCTTCTCCTCTGCACTTGAAGCAAATCAGTGAGAATAGGGCCAGAAGTTGTGTGTAGAACACGATAAATTTTGGCTCTTGTCCACAGGGGATGTCTTTCTCAACACTAGAGAATAATCCAAAATTTGAAGCATTGAGATTTGCTAAGCTACCCGCTACCTGCAGTGCTTCAAATTCTAAATCACTCGGGATTAAAGCGCAAAAGAAAACTTTGAAGCTGCAAAAGATGCAAAGAATAATTTAAAACCATAAAAAGTATAAGCATTTGCTTCTGTTTTTCTAGGGGGGTAAATTAGCAAAATATGCTCTTACACGTAGAAAACTTGGGTTGAATAGTGAGAGCCAACTTTAGCCTCTCTGCAGATATTCCTTGGCCCAGGGGTCAGGCATCACCACCTATTAATCCCCCAACAACATGTGATAGCCTAAGATGCCATGATCAGGGAAATAACTTTTTTGATGGCAATAGCCTGGCGATTAGCACCTTGATTTATTATGCGAAATTTTATAAGGATTTTTGAATGAGCTTGTACATTGTGTAAAGATAAAACTTTGTCATTACATTTCTCAACAAAGTAGAGAGTTAAACAATTATTGCGCCAAAAACGTGAAATACATAAGCTTACTAAAAAAATAAAAAAAACACTTTAATAGGAATAATAACAACAAGAATATTTTAAATCACGTTGGATCTTGCCTGATGTTGCTGGTAGATTGATGCTTAGTTTCCTCATCATCAGCATCGATATCGTCCTCCCCTTTCTCCTCCATCTGGCAATGCCAGTCTGGGTCATCAACGTCCTCATCCTCTTCAAGGCCAGGTTCTTCGAAACAATCCATATCTTCCTCCCCTGTGAGTGCCTCTACTTCCTCAATACTCTCTTCTGCTTCTTCTTGTTCTTCCTCGCTACCGGAGTCACACTACAAAAAAAGGTTGATAAAAAAGAACTGTCAACTGAAAAACCAAAAAGGTCCGAAACCACGTGACAGGGGCTAGTTAATTTCGGTGGGTATGTTTAGTAGAACTAAATAAATACTGACACTCACCGGTACTCCCCTTGCTGCTTCTTTCCATTTTTCCCTCTGCGAACGTAACCTCACGTTTTGCTTCTGAAGAGCTCTTATTTTCGCCTTTTTATTAACACACTTCAGGCACTCACCAAGTGTAGCCTGTGACTTCCTCGACACTACTGCAGGTTTTGCCTGCGTGCCTTTGCTTATCGCCCCACTTTCTTCTATTTGATCTAGAGAAGCTGGAGACGCAGCGTTACTTGCATCGGACCAGTCGGATTCTCCATCGTCTACATCACAATCCTCGAATGGTTCCAAAACTGCACTTGTGTTGGCACTTGTGTCACTTGTAGCGGCTGCTTGCTCGGCTTCACGCTTAGCTGCACGCTCGATTTCCCTCAAGAACTGCAATTGTTTATAACAAAAGACGAATTTATTGGAGAAATTATCCTGGCTAAACAACTTCACTTAGTCAAACAAAAAGTCCCCGGGTGGAATTAAGTGTGGGCGATTAATCGCACGTAAACAAACTTATGAGCATCGAACACCAAAAACCCTTTCATAAGCAGCCTTCTTGTTGGTAACTTTGATTAAAATACGACGTGAATGGTAACTATTATGTCAAGAATTTTTCGATATCTCCCTTCTTAAACTGGCGAAGACAATGTTAACTTATGAAAATTATCAAGAACAAGAAAAGCATGCATTTCACACTTACCGCTTGCGATCTTCTCCTCTCACGAGCGCTTTGTTCGATCACTGGTGCTTGGATAGCGCATTGGATAGTTGGAACTGATCCCGTTACTAAAATTCGTTTTTCTTTAGGCTTCGTGCTTGAACTTTCTTCAGAGCTAATGCTGTTTTCATCGCTAGTATTGGCTGGCAACAATCTGCTTAATTTTA
The DNA here is from genome assembly GCA_964035705.1 of Porites rus. Lineage (NCBI taxonomy): Eukaryota > Metazoa > Cnidaria > Anthozoa > Scleractinia > Poritidae > Porites > Porites rus. The sequence goes on from OZ037996.1 coordinate 22,039,880, forward strand.
GCCTTGTAAAGCAGCTCTCGTGAAAGTGCACGGAGCACAATGCGCTGTTCGATGTAGGTTTCCAATCTGGCCTATGAACATTCACAAACTTTACCCATTGATCCCTTACTTTCTCATTTGTAGGGAATGTATGCATGGAAACATTTGGAGTATAAGAATTGTTCGTACAACTGATTCCTCCTGGAGCACCGGCCGCGCAAGTCTTTCCACCATGCTTCTTCATAGTGAAATGTATGAGCTGCACTTTCCCCTGTGCTTGATGTGTCAACCATGTGACGTCACATGCATAACTAATTAGGGAATCGCCTGGACGCACTTTTTTCAGCAACTTGTCTGTGTTCGCACTCCAAAAATACAATGAAAAAAATATTTTCATGGCTTAAATGCCTTTTTATCTGATTAAATAGGAATCGAAGTAATAATTAATCGTTTTTTACAGTGGATTGATTTTCGCTTCAGTAGCACTTTAAGGAAAGCGATGTAAGCTGACCTTGAGCATCCTTCACACATTTTAAAAGAGCATCATACTTACTTGATTCTACTTGAAGCAAATCAACTGCAGGATCACGAGCTCAGCTTGCATCCTGTACCCTAAAATCACTCTTCAATAACCCAAGTTAATTCGAGAGAGATTCAGCTTCCTTTCTTAGGTTTTGATTTTCTTTTTTCAGGTTTTTTTCTCCCATTTAGGTCAAAAAGAAATGTGAAAGCATGGAGAGAAAGAGACTTGTCCTTATGCCTGAGCAACTGTTGACACGTTTTAGTAAGTTCGTTACTAAAATGTTTTTACGCTTCTGTAATATGTTGTTCTTTATTTGCTGCCAATGTGGTTAAGTTATATTCAGTTTCTAAAAAAGATGAAAACTGGAGATAACTCACGTTGTTGTCGTTGGAATACCGTGCAATATAAACTTCGTCTTCAGACGCCATAAGGGAAGTTTAATATTGTTCCTGGAAGTGTTAAGAATCTGGGGAAGGATTTCCGTACAACACATACTTTTATTATGCATACATACATACATACATAGCCTTTATTAACGTGTCTAATCATTCTTGTGCCTATTGGCACGAGAATAGTATCACAAACCTGTATGAGCATCGTTTCAGAGAATAAACCAGTGAAAGGCTTTTTGCACACTCAGTTCTGCCTGTGTGTCTGCAAACAAAGACAAAACAACCACTAACCATGGGTTATTTTTGCATGGATAACCTTTACAGGGACGACACCTTCCTACTTGTTTCCCACCAAAAAGTTCAGGCCTTAAAGGAGCCTCCAGGATTGACCCGTATGAGAATACTTGACTAAGTTATTGAATAGTGCTGCTCTGCAATTTGTAGGACATATAAAGAGGGCTCCACAACTTCCCCCATAACTTACCTTGAGATTCCATCGATTAGGTGATTGATATTAAATTCACACGAAACTTTTTGAAATTCCCAGTTTGGGAAAAAAAGGGGAAAATATGTGAAATTCATGGGGTTTTACTGGATTTTTCCAGGAATATCCCAGTTTGGGAAATGCTACAATACCCATTCATGGGACAGGAGAAACCAAAATATTCCCAGTAATGGGATTTTCATGACCCCAGTTATTCCCAGTAGTGGAATTCCCAATGCTGTGGTTTTGTTTTCTCAGTTTTTTCCCATTGCTGGGATTTCACTAACAATTGTTTCACAATAATGGGATTTTATTGTTTCAAATATACCCCTATGATGGGATTTTGCTGTCACTAAATTACCCCAATACCGGGATTTTTTTGCCCCAAATTATCCCCAATATTGGGGATTCATTGTCTCTACTGGGATTTCCAAACACTAAATATTCCCAACAGTGGGAAGTTTTTGTCTCCAAATTTTCCCAAGACCAGAATTTTACTATCCCAAAATTGCCCCAATAGTGGGATTTTTATCGTATCTTACTTTCCCAAATACTAGGATTTTTTTGTCTCTCTATGTTCCTTATATTAGCGGACCTCCGGCGTGCCAAGCGCCGCTGCGGAGCACCATGGGTAAGTAAATCTACCCATCCCAGAAAATTTGGTAATCACGTGACCGTACACTGCCCGTCCGCACCACAGGCATACCAATGTTTACTCTCACACTTTTTAGCTACTATGGGAGCCCAGGAGAAAGCTGATTGCACATCAATGTTGTCATCAATTGACAGCTGTCAAAACAGGGAATCAGCTGACCAGTATCACCTGACCTAATTGCGGGCTCAGGTGTCGACCCATCAAGGTCAAGTATTTTTTTGAAGTTATCTGCTGACAATTTACTCGTTTTCAAATGATCGCAGGCTCATGTTTACTTTTTTTGAAAATTGATATCAAATGTGTGTTTCTGTCAGTATCGCCAGGCACTATTACGATTTTGATTTCAAACTGACCTCAGACGCAAAAATTCAGCCAGTTTTTGTAAAATACAGGCGGGAAAGACCTTTTCTAACTATGGTCACGTGTTGGTCACGCTCCACATCCAATTTTTATGCTCTGATTGGTTAAAATTTGACAGGTGAGTTCATGCATAAAATTTATGCAGCATCTTGAAAGTTGTTTACTTTGACAGCTGAAGCTGACAGAGTTTTGAGTCAATTTATGATGTTTTTAACTGTCCTTCTCCACTGGATGTAACAAATGAAATACAGCTGGTATCAAGAGTGTTCTCTTATTCATGGCTGGTTTGTTCATTGGGTTTTTGGTTGAAGAATGCGTCGCTTGTCAAAGCCGATAATCCAATTTCGGATGGCATTGTTTTGTTTTTCACCTTGCTGGATGCGTACAAGAATTATAAAGGCTCAAGCGATCCTTGCCTTACTTGATAGCTTTCAGGAGCTGCATCTCAAAATATGGTAAGCCTGAGTGATTATTTTATTTATATCTAATTTCATGAAGTCCAGTGGCACAGTTTATGAAGCTAGTTTATGCACATTTGTTTTAAGATTTAACTGAGACACTTATCTGACCTAGTATGAGGTTTGATATAAGCTTACGCTTACAGAACTTTAAAAAGCCTTTAGTCGATATTAATTCACCGTAAATAGAAAGAAAAAACTTCCGAAGAATATTTTGTTATAATTTTGGCTGTAGAAAGAAAACTTTGAGCGATTTTCTTGTCGTGAGTTCATCTTTAAAAAAAGCAAACACTGGGAAACCGGCGGCTTAAAACATAAACTTAACCTTTGAGCTTACTAGTAAAGACTTGAATTGAGGATTCTTAGAGACAATTAAATACTCATTTGTTTTCGTGAATGAAAGTTGTTGTCTCTGTAAATGTTCTACCGAATTATGTTTCTTTATTGATTGTTGGTAGTCTCAAAAGTGTAATTTTCATCGCTTTGCCATTTGTTTTTAGGCGTTCATAAACATCGCTTGCAGGAGTACTCAAAATGCCGAGCGTATCAAATGCTTTTTAAGATTACACATCGTTATAAAACCATTAATAAAAAATAGACTCAATAAATTCTTTATCACGTTGAAGCGTAACTCTTTTAAAATTTCTTCGCAAATTTGGCGCTTGTCAAAAGTTAGAGCCGGCTGGCCGTATAGGTGATTTTGGACATTTTTTGAATGGTTTCGCCTGGTTTCGGTAATTAAAAGTCTACGCATTCTTCGATGGTCCTTGTTGTCCTAAGTATTGAATGAATACAATTTGTCTTGAAAAATTGTGAAATACTGCATTTTGTACGAGGTCTGTATGATAAGCGCCTCATAGTACTCTTTCTCCTCAGATGTGGTGTATAAAAAAAAAAATAAAAGAATGGTTTGCATGCACCCAGATTTATTGGCAAGAATTTGTAAACTTGTCGAACGCAAAAAATTCGGCCTGATTTGTTTTCCACGCCTTATCTACTGTGATCAAGAGCCATTATTGTTCTTAAATGTGACCGCAGACTATTTTTTGGGTGTGCATATAAGGCTATATCAACTCGATACAAGATTTGTTTTACTCCAAAATCATTTAGCTTTTTCCTCAAAAGTCACATGAATGTGCCCTTAAGTTAACTGATTTGTGGAATACAAAATTATTGTTTTATTTAAGTTATAAATTTATCAATGGGAGCTTCGCTTTTAGCTGTGGCTAAATCTATATATTAGGGATTTTATTGTCTCAAATTTACTCCAAAGATGGGATTTGGTTGGTTCAAATTGACAATAACACAAATTTTTCCCAGTGGGCAGGGATTTTTAAATTGCATGATTAAGTTTTCACAATTCCCCTCCCCTCAAAATTACCTAATAGTCGAGATTACATTGTTTGAAAATTTCTCGTTTTGAGATTTCCTTGTCACAAGATTGTCTCAGGTTTAATTTCTCCAGGTTGTTAATGAAGCTTTTACCTTGTCACCTTTAAGCAACAAATTTCAACATTTTAATAAACAGCTTTCTTGACAGTAACAAATTGTCAAACAAAAATTTTAACAATGTTGGTCCAGTTGTAAAGCACCAAGTAAAGGTTCGACAATATTAATATGGTTAACTGTACTACATTTATGTTTTCATGCCTTCTTGTCGACCTAGATATACCCTACTGCTAATGCTGGCGCTGCATTGATCGAGCTCGTTTACTGGTCTGGTAATTATCAAACAGTCACACACCTCATGGAGTTAATGGCTATGGGGGAATCCCCAAAGCCGCTTTTAATAGAAAAATAACAGTTAAAATCACAAACAATTTATTTCAGAGGAGAAAAGGTAACTGGACCAGTAAAGGTGCGGGCAAACAAAACGCCACAAGCATCATTAGAATAATGATGCTGCCCCACCCGAGGGAAATGCAGCACCAAACAAGACAATGGCAAATGATAATAATAATAATTTACATTTATATAGCGCAAACCTTTATATGAAAATATTCGGTTGTGCTTTACAATATTGTTATATCAAATTTATGTTAAAGGTGACTAAAGCATGAGGAACTATTAAAAACTACAATAAAAAGTATTAAAAACTATAAATAAAATAAATAAATAATAATAATAATAAACCCTATTATAAAAGCCAACAGTTAAATCTATTTAAAAGCTAAATTGAAAAAATGAGTTTTAACAGCAGTCTTAAAAGTGTCCAATGTCTTCATGTTGCGAATTGCTGAAGGTAATGCATTCCAGAGATAAGGTGCAGCTGACTGGAATGCACGATCGCCAAGAGTTGGATGGGTCTTAATGCCTGGCAACTCGAGGAATATAGACTCATTTGACCTTAGAGAGTACCTGGATTGCTTTTTGATAGTAATGAAATCAATTAGATAATTAGGAGCTTGACCATATAAGCACTTAAATGTTAAAAGTAGAATCTTAAACTTTATACGGTAACTTATTGGAAGCCAATGAAGGTGAAAAAGCAATGGTGTAACATGACAGAATCTAGGTGTTCCGGTGACTAACCGAGCCGCGGCATTCTGTATCCGTTGGAGTTTCATGATATGTGAATTCGGGAAGCCGTATAGTAGGCTGTTACAATAATCTATTCTACTGGTGATAAAAGCATGAACTAATGATTCGGTGACTGAACGACTTAAATATTTCCTAATTCTACGCATGTTATAAAGATAATAGAAAGTGGATGAGCAAGTTTTGTTGATATGACTTAGCATACTCATTTTAGAATGATAAAAACGAAGTGTAATAATAAGTAATGAATACAACTAGACCGTGGCAAAAGATATTGTTACAGACGATATGAGAACTGCTGCCCTTGCCAGTCAGTTCCAAAAAGAAAAATGCGAAAATAG
>OZ037996.1:22053109-22058109 GCA_964035705.1 Porites rus
TGGCAATTTCACCAAAATATAACTTTGAAAAACTTCTGAGAAAATTAACTATTTCGGATTTTTATTGATTGAAAACTTAGGGTCTGATGTATAGTATTAATGGCAAATCCCCTAAAATGCCTTGATGAATGAACTATCGGTACCATAAAAGCATGTGCCCACTCCAAGAAAGATATATGGCTACGAAACTCATTCAGGTGAATTAAGTAAAGTTAAATCATCTAACATGAATAATATTTCTTTACACACTTCATAAGCTCACATATTTTTTATCGTACCGGTAAAAATAAAGTGTGACTGTGCTGAGTTTGACAACGGTCACGCAATTGCAGAATACAGTACTCCAACATCCGACAACAATTTGTGAGCAACCTTAATTTTGTAATGTACAATTAAGAAGAGCTAACATACTAATTACAAAATACATTTAACATTAGCTATTCTCTTGGTTATTCTATTCTTAAGCCTCAAATATTGCGTGATGCTGACAGTTACGATAGGAATATGCAGATCCATTATGCAAATTTGCCACATTGTGTCACCAACCTTCACAGCTATTTGTTATCAGGGATATCAATTTTTCTGATCCTTGACTTAATTTTAGCTTCATTTAAAGGCGCTTTCATCCTTTCTCCTACGTTTCAAATGTACCATGAACCGAAACTAGAAAGAGAAGTCAGGCGGCATCATTTCTCTACAAATTTGACTTATGCAAATTTGTGACCTTTTGCCACTGGTGGTCACGAAACTGTTTATTTTGTAAAGGCGAATCTGGAGTACCCAGATTTTTTATTTCATATTCTGTTAATGTAAGACCTGAAATTTGTCCTAGTATATATTTTGGCTAGGTATCACACATACCAAGGTGAGTTTTTGCCTCTGAAGTTGCTCATTTTTGACCCATTTTAAAAAGTGCGCTTGGTGGTAGTTTTGAAAAAACCGTAACAAAATTCAAAATCGTGTTTGTGGTTGAAAACATACCATGGATAGAAAGAAAAGATAAAATACTTTTGAACAAAAATAATTTTGTTCTATAGCTTTGAATCTTGCCTCGGTACCGACGCGATAAAGTAGACCATTTTTACTCTAATTTTTGCATAATTAATTAGGTAAAAACCGCTATTTTCGTTTTTCCTCATTTTCTCGAACACTATAGATTCTTGAAAGTTAAAAATATTTTTTTCGAAGATAGTTCCCCAAAGGGGTTTTTCTGACAAATTATCAGAATTTCCGATTTTTTTAGCCTGCCCAGCGATTCTCAATATTTACAGTCATGGGCTCTTAAGCATTTGAACGATAAAAAATACCTTTGTAGGGTCCAGAAGGCTAAACAACTTATGAGAATAGCTGATTGCCGAAATGTAGGTATTGGCTGCGGAGGCGGCATAGTTATGATCAAACAAATAGATGATAAACAGTGCTAAATGCGGCGCTGAAATAGGAAGGATGACCTTAACCCCGGGAAACGAAGTATGGAAAAAATCATAAAATAATTTCCAAGACCGCTTATACGTAGGCAAAGAGGAAGGTTGGAGACTTGAATTAATCAGGTGTGAAACTATAACTGCCAGTTCTGGGGCTGCAGATGGAGAGGAATGTCTGTTGGCTAGTGGTCCATAAAGGATGGTGCCAGCCTTTGAAAAGTCTGAACCTGCAAGCGAGATAAAGCGTCTGCTAAGGCATTTTGTGAACTGGGAACATGCAATGTTATTATGCAAGCAAATCAAAACGAGTTGACGGACAAAGGACATCAATATCTTATCACTACAAGATTGCATGTTAATGACGAGTGCCTCATTATCAGTGAAAAAAATATGCAGCGGTTCTTCATCTCATGACCCCACAGGAACAGACTCAAAACGATAGAAAAAAATTCTAAAGTCGCAATGTTCGTGTAAGCCGACTCATTCGGCCATCTCCCGTAGCACCAGTGAGTGCCAAAAATAGCACCAAATCCCAGAGCCCCGGAAGCGTCGGTAAATAAGTTCAACTTGTGCGAGTTAAACCTTTCGTCGAGTAAAAAGAAAGATTTCCCATTAGATTTAGACAGAAAGGATAGCCAAAGACAGAGATCTGCTTTAGCTTTGCTAGTTAGGCGAATGAGGTGATGGGCTGACCGTATTCCAAGCGAAGGATCGATCAGTCGCCTGAGAAAAGCACGCCCAGGGTTAACAACAGCACAAGCGAAGTTTAGGAGACCAAGGAGAGATTTGAGCTCCTGCAGGGTAACTTTCTTACGCCGAAGGAATTGCGAAATTAAAGCAGTGCATTTATTAATTTTGCCACGGGGGAGTTGGGCTTCCATAAACAGGGAATCTAATTCAATGCCTGCGAAAGATAAGGTAGTTGATGGACCAACTGTTTTGTTTGGTGCCATGGGGATACCCAAATAAGAACAAAGGCGCAAAAATAAAGCTAGATATTGTGAACAGGCCTCATAAGAAGGAGCTATTATAAGAAAATCATCTAAGAGGTGCAGGATAAATTCTATACGCAGCCTATGACGGGCAATCCATTCAACTGCGGTGCTTAAGATTTCAAACGTCCGACACGAAATAGAACAACCCATAGGCATAGAACGGTCCTAATAATAAAAGCTATCCCATTTCATACCTAGAAGGTGATAATCTTTAGGGTTGATCGGTATCATGCGAAACACACTTTGTATATCGGTTTTGGCAAGAAAACAACCATGGCCCGCTTTCTGAATAAATCTGATGGCATCCTCGATGTTTGCGTAGGAAACGGAACTGTATTCACGTGGAATGCCATCATTCACCGACAAACCTTTAGGGTAAGACAAGTGATGGATTAAACGAAATTCACCAGGGACTTTCTTGGGAACAACCCCGAGAGGGGAAACACGAAATTTGGGAAAGGAGGAGTTTGAAAAGGACCCGCTATTCTACCGGCGTCTATTTCTTTCGAAAGCTTGGCCATACAGCAGGCTGCTGTATGGCGGAAAGCAAATTTTTGGAAACGTTATCAGTTAAATCACCATCGAAATGAATTGAAAACCCTTCAGTAAAACCATGCCTCAAAAACTCAACAGTTGAGTGGTCATACCCGTCAAGGAGCAGAGTCAATCTATCTGCTTGAACTGGGGTTGGTAGCTTTACCTTTGGCAGACAGAGGTTGTTTGTTGACTGGATTATTATTTCCTGAGGCATGAAAATTACAAGTTGTGGCTACGTGGTCACCATTGCACTTAAAGCAAGGATATTTAAAATGACAGCCAGCGCAAACCAAACCCTGATGAAACTTAAAGCAAAAACCATGGATGGGATGATCTGCTTTTGTATGAGGACCTGGGCTTACCCCCAGACCCGGTGATTTGCTTGTTCACGTGCCAGAATGGGAGTGAAGAAATGTGGGATTGACGAATAAAACAACAATTTTCATCATAGAAACGCCAATTATGACCCCTAGCTGCCAAGTCACGGATAAGCGAACCATACTTTATTATAGCCTGAGACTCGGTGGGGTATTTCATGGTTAAACACCTACAAAGACATGAAAAGCACTTAACCAGGATTTGATAGAAGTTATCTTCAGAGGCTTCTCAGCTGGCTCCAGACAAAGGGAAGGAAGTTGACCCGATTCAGCGTTACTAACCGTTAACTGAAATCGACTCTGTCTGATCGGGTTTACGAGAAGAGAGCCAAAGTCAACGTATTCTTGATTCCAAATTTTTGCGTGGATCTTTTCAGAAACACACACATCGAGTGAAAGACTGGATGAGATAAAGGGATCTGACGGCTCACCTGGTGAGACTGCTGGCTGGGTGGCCAAATGAGACGCTTGCATGGCACTTTCCAAAACAGGAAGGGAATGACTCAGGAGACATGGAGGAGTGGGAGGGATTGTAGCTGGTATCTCCATGACAGGAGTGTCGGCAGACTGTACTGCAGTCAAAGAAGGCTGATTTTCTTGGCTAAGGCGTTGGGTTACAGCATCACCCAGGCGGGAAATTAGATCATTGTTGAACGACGGGGAGGATGTGGACAGGTCAACTGAAGTGACTGCACTCTGAACTGAATGAAAAGTAGTAGGTTGACTGGGTTGCTGATTTCGCCGTGGCTGTTTGGAGGTGGCGCCAGTCGTTGCCTCGCCCTGGGAGCGTTTGCGTTGCAGTGTAGCCGATGCTCAAGGCATAGTGAACCCAGAAAAATAGAGAAATGGCAGACAAATGACACAAAAAGGGGGGGGAATGTAATAACATGAACGGTGGACGCCATTTAAGACTGAAGGAAACAAGGGAGCAAGCCATTTCAGACACAAATGTCGACGCAATTGTTGGCAAGTCCCAACAAAACAAAATGGGGCAACCCCCAAGGTCCAACACCCCAAGCATTAACGTGAACGAGGACGAAGTTTAAAACAAACCACATGTCCACGGAGAACAAGAAGGACAAACGTGCTTCAGCAAACAAGATAAAATGTAAAACAAAAATTGCCATGAGCAAAGGTGAACAAATAAAAACCAGACATCTGCCATCATCAAGCAAGCAGATCACAAGTAGCTTAATGCTGTTAATATAGCACCACGATAACTGCGGTACAACAAGTACTGGCCTCTAGCATTAAGATGGACTCCATCCCTTAAATAAAAGTCTTGGTCTGGTCGCGTAAAGGCCTTGTGGCGGCAACAGAAGGCACAATCTAAAGAATCGAGCACAACCTCAAGGTATTGTGGAAGAACCTTGGCACGCTCCCAGAAATAAAGAGGACGTATCGTAGATTCGCCTCATGGGATAACGTGGCAAACGCAGACAACTGCCACAGAATAAATAGATTTTTAAAGTGACTACAATTCGTCGATGGAAGAACCGACAACTTCAGGAGCGACCGAGGGCAGATCATTTGTGCCAACTTCTAAAACTACAATATCAGGCATAAGGTGGCGAACTACATGCAAATCGGAAGGCTGCAATTTGCCAACAGTACGGCCGCCAGTCCCCTGTAAATGAACTTCAGCAGTGCCAACAAGACCAAAGGTC
>OZ037996.1:22063109-22070609 GCA_964035705.1 Porites rus
TAAGATCATACCTTGCTGATAAAAGGAAAGGATAAAAGTTGTATTCTTCAACTTAAATACTACGTTCCTTCTTTTGAATTTCAAAGGTGCCCATGTGGCAATTGTACTCTTGATCGGCTGCAAAATCCATAATCATGGCTGTCTCTAAGACAAATTGAAGGGAGCCCAGTGTAGCCCTGAACCTGTGAAATCAAGGATGCCTAGCATAATATTATAATCTCTAAGATTTTCTTGTCACCGTAGAGCAGAAGTTATGTGCTAGGGGTCACCATGTGCTGTTAGAACACAGCCCTATCCAAGGCTAGCTGAGCCTTCTGCCCCTCTCAAGTCACTTTTTTCTTTGGGAAAATCTTTTTTATTGGACATCTAGGCATTTTTATTGTTATCAATATTACTGTTATAATCAAGAAAATGTTAAATACAGCACAGTCATCACGTGGAGGAAGAACAAGGAATTGCACTGTTTGCAAAAGACCCATGAGAGGGCACAAACTTCTAGTTGATTGTCCAAGGAACCAGGCATGACAAAACAGTGGACAGTGATAGCAGACCTTTTTATTTTTTATTTTGAGGCAAAGTCAATAAGTTGCCTGGTAATTGCTTAATACAAACTGGGAGAGATTTTCATCACCATTATTTCAAGTCACCCTCGCACTGTAGATAATTAAGATACAGATAGTTTCTGTGCAATCGGCTGATGTTCTGAGTCAATATTAGTCCAAACTAGTATAAAATTTGTCAATGGACTCTGTTTCGCTATTTGCATTTTAAAATAATGATGGTCATAAAGGCAATATCTTTATTCATTATCCTCAAAACCAACAAATTCTTCATTCTCTTCTGAAAGTTCTGTTCTTATTGCATGGTAGGCACATGCTGGCAGTGGAATCCGCTTTCCCCCCAAGAAAACCATGTACTAGTTGCGTAAACTCTCTGTAGGCTACTCTACGAAGAAACCTGTGTAAAAGAATGAAGACATAAAAATAAATATTCAAGTCATGACCTCGCCCTGTATTTCAACTCTGTGAGCCCAGTATTACCACATGACCAGTGGCAGATGCATTTCTATTCCAATCGTGCCCTTTCTTTGTGTCTCTAAAATTCCCATTTCTTTTAACATCTTATGAACTGAACATTATCAAATCAACTGTCGAATATAGCTGAAAATAGGACCAGGGTTGAAGAGTAGAGCAGAGTAAGAAAAGATGAAAGTAGTCAGCAAAAGATGAGATCAAAAATGCTTTGTGAGGGGTTTGGTGTGGCTGGCAACCCCCCCTTCCCCCCTCCCATATACACACACACACCCAAGCCCAGAGAAAAGTTTGATGTTAGGGGTTCTGCAAAGTTTATCATGTTTTTGTAATATAGTAATTCTACTCAACCGATTAAACAGGTAGTAGAATGGAACACGCTATCATGCATTATTTCTATTGTCTTCTAAATTGTAGCTGTTTATTGTCTGTTTCATGGGTGAGGTAAAATCTCTCTATTATACAAAATAATGGGCAACAAAAACAATCGATTGATTATCTTTCTCTTAAAATGGTGTTTGGACAAATAACCACTGCTTCTGTTGCAACTGTCGGGCGCTTTTGCCGGCTAACGTTGCTTTTGGGGAACACAGTAAATTAGCAATTAGAGATAGCTCTGACAGAAAAAACTGGGCAAAACATTACTCACTTTTCTTCTCTATCAGTCTGACGATACTTTGTACCGTCTATCCTTTTATATTTACTTGCGGCTCATCGAAGAGACCATCTGTTAAGGCAAACGACACTGAAACCTGGATGCAATGTGATACATTCGGGACCAATTTCCACCTCATTCAGAACGGCGGTACTACCAAGTGATTCGACGCACTTTTCGATTTCCTTGCAGCAGAGGCATTCCCCGAAATTTTGGAGCCGGTCAAGAGCACAATTGCCACATGAGCACCTTTGAAATTAAAAAGAAGGAACGTAGTATTTAAGTTGAAAAATACAACTTTTATCCTTTTCTTTTTATCGGCAAGTGATGATCTTAGTACGATAAGATTTCAGGCTAATAATTAAAAGGTGAGAAATAGAGCGAACACTTACCAAGTCTCGGGTTTGACAATCCTGTCAAAGCGGTTTTGTAACTCCTGGTTTCTCCTTTCCATTTCTTCTAGTTCTCGGTTGTATTCTGTTAGCCATTCCTCGTCTGCAATAGGTTCATCTATATACGGTCCTTTTGGATCTGAATAGTACATATCTTCTTCATCTTCGTCTGATCCTAGCTCTGTCTCGCAGATGTGAGTGCGCGACCCGATCAATTCCACGTCTGACTGTTCCGTATCGCTTTCCATATGCATTATTCTTTTTCACAGTCAATTAAATTCGAGCTTAAGCGACTTTTTATTGATTTCTGCTATTTTTGATCAAAAAAGGTCAGGGAAACTCAAAAAACATTCTCCAAACACTGCCACACAAATAAGAAAATGACCAGGTAATTTGCCTGCCGCGAAATAGAATGTCCTGAAATGACGTCATAATCATTCCCAGTCTTTTGTTTTCGCTAGCGCGGTTTTGTAGCTCACCAGAAGTAAAATTTCACGTTTTTGGCAGGTTAAAACACGGGGAAGAAAACTCTCTATCGAAAAAATGTTTTTGCTTTCCTTATCAAAACACTGTATAGATTCTATCAAGCAAATAAAAAAATTTCTGTCATATACACTTTAAAAAGTTGTTACATTTTGCGTCAAAAGTTATTACATTTCGGGTTAATGTTACATTTCGCGTCAAAAGTTGTTACATTTCACATTAATGTTACATTTTGCGTCAATTGTTACATTTTGCGGCGTAACATCCTACCCATCAGCTTTTGCTTTCTTTATGAGATTCTTGCAAGCCTTCATGGCATTTTTGGTGCGACCATTAGATTGAGAGTAACTGGGACTCTTACTCAAGTTGACAGTCCTTCACAAATCCACTGAGTGCCGAAGATGTAAACTGAGTTCCGTTATTGGTAATAGACTCTTTTGGTATACTGTGTCCAGCAAGCTGGACTTTATATGCAGCAATTATTGTCGGAGACATAGACTCTAACTTTCTGGACTTCGAAGAAACCACTCCAGTGGTCAACTAGAATAAAAAACTGTTTTCCCAGTGTGAAAAGGTCAGCCCTAAGAATTGACCAAGGACAAAGTGGGACTGGATACAGTTGCTTGGTTTCACAACATTGGTCTGACTGGAATTGACAGGCTGGACACTCGTTGATGAAATCCTTTAAATCAGTATTCATGAGAGGCCAATATAGTCCGTCCCTGGCATACTGCAAGCATCCTTCAATACCAATGTGCCACCTGTGAATGTCTAACATTTTTTTTCTTAGAGATGAAATTACTACCAGCCATTCGCCTAGGAATGCTAGTCCATTGTCTTCTACTAGTACGCTTCTCTGGGCATAGTAAGGTGTCAACTCACGGCTGTACTGAAAAATACTTCTAACCTTTGACCTGAGTTCTACAGTGTGATGCTTCAAAATTTCAAAACAACATTTAACATTTCCGTGACCACAATCCGATCATTTACATAAAACAAAGCAGTTTTTGTTTGAAGTTTGGCAAAGGAGCAAAATAGATTCCAGGAACAATTGTTGGAACAATCAGTCGCAGGAATTTATAGGTCCAATTTGGAGACACAAACTGGAAGAGACATCGGGAAGAACTATGCCTGTGGTCCATAACTATGACTTTGTGCTCAGAGTGAACTTATGGAACTTTTAGTCCCAGAAATGGCCGAAATTCCTGTTGTAACACCAGCCCCTCCAGCATAAAGGGAGGTCATAGCTGTACCTTATACACCAGCTATGGATTATAGCAAACCTGATACTTCCTTTACATCAGCAGATGTGTCAGTGCAAGACCTGACGCTACAAACGTCAACCCCTAAGAAGCTTAAGGGAAGATACCCACTCGTAGAGCGCAAACAGCCTCAGAGGTTCTACTAGTGTTACCAGGATTACATAGATGCCAACCCCAAAATTTGAAAAGTGGGAGACATTTTATTTACGTTGTTCTGGTTGACTTACAGATATTGGTTCTCGCAATTGTTTCACAGTGCAGTGGAGTCTGTCAATCCGTGACAGGATACAAGGATGACGGCTGATAGCGCGTGCACTATAGAAATCACCTAAAACAGTCTGTTCAATGTTTGATCTTTGTTTTGCGAGGGTGATGTATTAACCCTTTCGAGTTTTTTAACATTATGAACCTGCATAGTGTTGTAAGTCCTGCACTGGGGTTGGGCAACTTCTGATGGTCCCCTCTGGTCCAGGTTAGTGTAGTGCATGTGAGAGACGGGACCTTATCCGAGAAGAGCGAATGACTAACCATTTGCAGATGTTTAGAGCAAAGGCAGCACATTCTACACATCTACATTTACACATCTAGAAATAGATATAACATATGCAGAACGAACTGCCTGACCATGGAATGAAATGACCATAACTCACCTCCGTGTGATCTTGTTTATTTTTTTTGTCAGAATCTTTTCGGTTTTTTCCTCACTTTGGCCAGTTGTTTAACATCTTTGCCACTTCAATTCAGTACTTATTACACCAACAGGTAATTTGGCAGCAAAGCACCAACTTCATGTAGAGTTTGAAATAACTTGGACGGGATGGTACGAACGTGCAACAAGTTGAAGGCCAGGAACACCTGCGGTCGTCTTGTCTTCGTATCGAATCGAAGTGGCCCTGGTAAACCATTTCAAATGGCTCCAGCTCACCAGCTCTGCATACTTGAAGGTTGGTTTGTCTTAGGGGACCGCTACAGCCCTCAGAAAGGTGCCTGTTTTTTTCCTTTGCACACAACATTGGCCCAACATTGACACGAAGACTACCATGCCGCAAAACTTTCAAAAAATTCACTTGCTGTGCAAGCACAGTTTGTCTTTGGCACAATATATAATGTGTGGAAAGGAAGAGGGAAACAAGAGGCGAACTTTAAAGATTCAGTTTTCACTCTAAGTTTTGGGGTTTTTCATCGCCTACCAGGCTCACGTTGAAAACCAATTTAAAGTTGCCGTTGTTTTGAATTTTAAAAAGAGATGCCGCTGACCAGCAAAATACTGTATTGCGCCCTCAAAAACGTATTTCTGCGGTGCCAGCTGGTAGGCAGTTAAAACAGCAATACCCATTGTAAAAACCTCCAGTTCAAAAACCTCTTGAAATCAGTCCTGGGTAATAAATAATTTTTAACAAACTTAGACAAGCATTTGGGATTCATTTGGAGGAAATTTTTCGATATTTTTGTGGTTTTATAATTTTAACAAATATTCCGGGTATATTTCAGGTGTTCATGTTTTTTCTGGTCGCACTGTAAATGATTAATTTCATAGAAGAATTGCAAATACGTAAGAAGAGTCAAACTGAGTTTTTGCGCAATAGGGATTCAATCATTATTTTAGATACCCATATAAATGAAGGGCATCTCGAGAACACAACATGATCCAAATCTAGTTTAGTAGACTATTGATACAGCTTGTCAGGTTCAAAGGAAAAACTGCTTTCCACTAATGCACACAGTACTGATCATTCAGCTGTGCAACGTGTTATACTTCCTTGTGGCAGACTTTGCTGCACTAAGGAGTTGTGGTGGAAACACAAACTTGCGCGATGGGTCTCGCTCTTTTAACTCCATCTTAATGGAAATAATGGTGCCAAGCATCTCGGATGGATCAAGGTTGGGTCGGAAAGGTGTCTTGTTTTTCTTTATCGTGGAAAAGACTTTCCTCGCCAGCATTTGAATGAGGCATTGTAAGGACCAATTTAGCTACTTGTGCCAATCTCTGAAACCGTAGCTGGTTCCACACTGCATCAGCCTTTTGCTCACCTTTGCAACCCCGGGTTCAACTGTGATTCGTCTAGTAGGAGATAGTCATTGAACTCTTGTGAAAACTCTTCTAACTCCACTGCTGAGTCAAAGGGCAGCAATGACGGGAATCTGCAAACAAAACATACAAAATAGAATATTAAATTGAATTGAATTTTAAAGTGTGACCAGGAAAACTGTGAGCATCTCGTAAAATCGAATGGACCACTGAGAGCTCAAAATCCTCTTGAAATCAGTTCTGGGTAATAAAATATTTTTTTCAGAAACCTAGACAGGGGCACCCAATGACCAATTTGTTGTAAAATGCTTATTATACCCCATTAATGAAAATAAATATTATTGAGGCATCTTCAAGTGTTTTTCTGTTCCTTTTTCCCAGCAAGACACACAAGAAATTTCCCAGTCAGCTAGATAAAATTGGTTGGAACCCAGCCAGCTGATGAAATTTATTTCCCAGCCAGGAATTAAATTAATTAATATAAATGAAAGGAATAATAATAATGATAACAATAACAACTCTTATATTAATGTGGCTTAATGTAATTTAGGCAAGGTTAACCTCGAAACAATGCTGGTTTGCAGTTGTTCCTGCTATACTGGGTGTGGCCCGATGCCTCTAGCAGGGGCACCTTGGGTTTTAAAACGTTTTTAAACGTTTATACAATTGTTTTCCACAAATAAAATTTTCCTTTAAAAGGTTTGGATTTTCAACACCATACCTCAATGTTTGGGAACAAGTGTATTGACTGTCACTTGTATTTTTGTTTTCCAGCTCAATAAAACCTTTCTCACTTGACTCATCATATTCAAGTACATCAGCAACACCCAGGCAAGATTTCCTTTCATTTGCTGTTTTGAATTTCTGTCATTTCTTTTTTACTTTCAATTGGTACTTCATCATCAAGCACATATTTATATTTTGATGTCCCCTCTTTTTTCTGAACCACCAACTCACTGGTTTCATTATTTTTAAAAAACAAGTGACAGTAGCCAAGTATCTTTCCCCTTTTTTGTGTGGGATAACAGATTTAAACGGCGCACATCCCATTAATCGCCAAAAATAAGAAAGTAATGTATCACGAGAAATTTCAGGATTTTCAGCATGAAAGGCCTGGAACAGGTCATCTTTAAGTAAGACACTGGAAGCTCGTTCTGTCTCCTGTACCTCTGCTAATGCCCAGTTCTTTGCTATTTCCATGTTAGCCTGAAAAATAATAATAATTAAAAAGGAAAAAAATAAGAGACAAATGTTAATTGACTACAGCCAGCAGTAATACTGATTGAGCGTAGTGTTTCAGATCTAGTTATAGCCTTACTAATCACAGCTATTGTTATCACAGGGGGCCTGTAGTAGTCCATGAGCCAAAGCAAATTTTGGTACCACCTGAGGGGGCAAAGGTTACCATATATTTTCTTAAAGCTCTTGTGATACATAATAAGAAAATATGTGATAGGAAGGTTACATTCGCAGCTTGAGGCTGTCACGTGACCTGAAAGTTGCCACCCTGTGCAGTAGTAGATAGTACCACCAAGGTAGCTGTATGTTGCAAATTAGCCATGTAATTTGTACAACCAAGAGAAAATAAGAGTGTGATATTATGACTACAACTTTAAGAAGCTTTGTTTACGTTTTTAGTACAATTTCT
>OZ037996.1:22073109-22078109 GCA_964035705.1 Porites rus
GGAGTAAACTGGCTTGCAGGGCTCACAAATTGAACTGAAAACCTTCAGTAAATAAAGATTAAACATATTGAAACCTGTCGTTGATCATTGCTTTCAGTAGAAGTGGTGGCTCCTAAAGAAGCCGTTTGTTTGCATCTTCAGGTTCTATACCTGAATCTTGCTCGCCAGTAGTTCTTTTAAGCGTTTCATCTGCGCTTTGTTTGAGCAGTTAAACTCTAACTGGCACGGAATCTCCATTCCTCCGCACAGCTGCTTACAGTGTCGTCTGCGACCGATCACTTCAACGCTGATTTCCCTACTACGTGCAAGAAAATACCACGCTATTCGAGAGAATTCGCGAGGCAAATGGCCGACCGTTTCGTCTTCCTTCACTACTTTCACGGCGTGTTTGTCCATTGGGTTGTTAAACTCTTGTTTAGCAACAAGCTTTTCCCCGATCGATGATTTCCATACGTCTTTATAAACATGATATCCACGCACAGCTGATGCGAAAGCGAACGTTTCCATGTTGTTTACTGATCGCGGTCTACTGTGTGATTCGGCCCAGGCTTTCTATAATGTTTTTTAGCCAATCAAAGAAGAGTGCATCTGTAAAGCGTTGCTAAGTTACCTAACTAAGCCGAATGTTTCAGGCTTTTACGTGGTCCTGTTTTTTTGCGCGAAAATTGATTCCTAGAGAAGTGTATGTTCATTATTTGACAATATTCTCAGGTTATACAATATCACATATAGCTGATACATATAGTTGATTAACTTATTTAAAATGTCACTGCAAATACACAACATTAAATTTCCTCAAGTTTATTTGTGAACATTTTGATGCGCAAACAAACGATCACCTTTTTTCAAAAGCGCATTTTTGTTTGTTTTTTTTTTTCAAAATCATGCTTGAAAGTTGGGGGTGCGGCTTATACATGAGTTTTTACGGTACTCCCTTCTTAAATACTGGTGTGATGTTAGCAGATTTCCACTTACTGGGTAGTTTGCCTAGCTTTAGAGAGATGTTGAATATCCTTGACAAGGATGGTGCAATTGTCGATGCTGATTCTCTAAGCATACGAGCTGTTATTTTATCAAAAAATTTATTTCTTGGCATCGATTTTGATAGTATGATGTCAAAAATTGACCTAGACCGTTTCGGGATACATCAAATTGAAGCAAGTCCGCATTTGGTAACAGAAACCCAAATATCCTATTTTTGAGAATTTTTAAAAAATAAAAACTTGACAAAAGTGCGCCTCAAAATAGTTGCCTATAAAGTTTATCACTGCATGATTACTCCACACAGCAACATACATACATATTTTGAAACGAAGAAAGCAAAATAAACGGTGTTAAAACTATGAAAGAATGGCTAAAATCTTTGACTGGTCGATACAATATGGTACTATTTGCATATGTTTCTTTGTAAAATGACAAATTTTGCTTCGAGTTACCTTTCAAGCCTATAGATCCAGCACCACACATTTAAAAGTTCAACTGTTTGAATCTTAAGCCTCGTAGTTTGCTGAAGAACTAATTGAAAAACACGACCATTACCGCGAAAAATCCCCAAAAATATAACCGAAGCTGAAAGATCTTCGTCTTCTGTCGCCATTATTTGAGTTCGCGTGCCGCTGAGGTCAATAAAATATCGAAAATTTGACCACAATTGATCATACGGACACAAAATGTCGCACATGTTGTTCTCTTTCTTGATCAAGTCACCACAGGCTACCCAAGACTTATAGAGATGTACGCTGACCATTTTTCTGCAGACCCCTTCCGATCGTACGAATTTGTACGATTGCGCATGAAAGGGTTAAGCAGTAAATGCACAGCGGTAGCTGGTGCGATTGCGCCTCACCTTTCTTGGCACAGGAAAGAGCATACCAAAGCTCATTTACATCAGATGTACCTTTTTTGGCACCATAGAGAGCACAGACAAAGGCTTCCAACTTCCCAAAGAACTCTTCAGTTACTGACCACTCCTCTCCAAGTCTTGCAAACACTTCCTGGAATTCATCGTTCTTTCAAAGAATCTTCAGTGGCTTTACTTTGCCAATGCCTCCAAATGAGCTGAGTCACAGCCTGTAAAGGGATGTAGCCCAAGCAAAGCCTTGCATACTTGAAGACCTATGGCACAAACGATTTTTCCGATGTCTATATATCTGCCCATTTGCTGTGACACGCAACGCTGGAAAAGCGGCACTCTGATGCCATTTTGAAAAACCAAGACAGAGAATGCGTACGTCAGTGTCCTCAGATGAGATGACTATGGCATTGAATGGTTCTTTTCTCACATGTCTAGCGTGAAGGAGGAGGCAGGTGTCGGCTTCCTTTTGACCTGATTGCAGCTCCTCTTCTTGTGCACTATCTGTTGTTAGCTTGTAGCAACACTTCCCACATGTAACATAAAGTGTCTTGTGTTGCAGCTTTGATTGGCAAGACAGTTTATTCCAGTGATCAACGATAAATTTTATTATGCTGGTTTTATTCTGACTATTCTGCAAAAAGCTTCTGAATTGCTTAACCTTCTGGCCGCTTGAAAGGTTTTTAAATGTGATGAAATCTCCTTCACTTCTCAACTCTCTCTCCACTGATTTAATATGACAGGTCCCTTTACACGTCAAACACAACGTCTATTCTGCTACTACCGTCACCCTCTCTCAAGACTCTTGATAATGCCATTTCAGCAATTTCACCAGATATAAGATGGTCTACTTTCAGTTTCTAAATTAATGACATATCGTCAGTCAGGTAGGCTGATTATCCACTGTTGGCTGAACCAGTTTCTCTAACTCCCTTCCAATTTGTGCTTTGTTTGTCTTTCGCGGCAAGCCATTGCTTGTTGCAAGAGGGGGCAGGAAGGGGTCCTAGAGGATAGCAGAGAACCTCCTGCATCTGAAGCTGTCGACTTTCAGCGATGATTATCATTCGTGCGAACAAAATAATTACAATCAGCACAGAGTACTGTCTCGTTGCCTTTGCTCTGCTTCGCCTTTTTGGTTTTATTATGATCACTGGAAGTCTTTAACTTTTGCTTTGTCAGTGTGTGATGGAACTTCATTGGTGGTTTCTCTGGCTTGAGGCATTCCTTTTTGAATTGTTGGTAGGCAGTCTCCCTTACTAGGTATGCTCTGCTCAGGTCACGTTTAATTTTGGGAGAAGCAGTGGCACTCGTGGAAATACTTAAGAGGGGCTGGTAACTGCTGAATGGATTGGTCCAGTTACTTTCAATAAGATCTACCATTGCTTTTACGTCTTGTTCGTCTTTAGCTATTTGAGACTGTTGGAGGTCAACGTGATCATTATTTCCTTGAGCATATCCTACCATGGTACGCAAGTTACGGAGGAACAGACTTCTGAACTCTGCTGTCATGTAATATCGTTGTACTGCCGTGGACTTCAAGCTGAAACCTTTAGTTCCTTTAGTTTCCCATGTATATCTTTCGAGCAGCTTAGAAAGGCAGGCATCTTAAAATATATTATAGTCATTGTACAGTCCTTGTCCAAATTTCCACCATGAAATAAGGCATTTTTCCAGCCAAAGATGGTGAGTTCATAGCTGTTGCAAGAGGAATTGAAAAATATAATATATAGATTTAGCTAGGGCTAACAGCGCAGCTCCCGTTTAAAAAATTCATCAAACAATAAACTTGTAATCCACAGATCAGGGCACATTCATGTGACTTTTGAGGCAAAGGCTAAGTGATTTTAAAGGAAAATAATTTGACAGTCCAAGAGTGTAAAAAATTTTACATCGAGTTAATAGTCTTATTTGCACACCCAAAAAAAGCAATCATGTTCGATCACAGAAGATTAGGCCTGGAAAACAAATGGACCTATTCGTGTATTGTATTTGCATTGGCTGTTGCTCCGTTTGAGAGACTATGGATGATTGATAGTCCTTGGTGGCAGCCAATTTACACGTTGTATTCCTTTGTCTAAAAGAGAGGCCAAAATAAAAAATCAGGCCGGATTTTTTGTGTTCGACGAGTTTACTTTATGAGTAAAGCTTGGCGACGAATCTGGTGGCGTGTAATCCAGCCTTTAAAACATACTTTTTCTCATCACGTCTCAGGTAAACAGTACTATGAGGCCCTTTTTATCATACAGACCTTGGACAGAATTTTGTTCTTTTTTACCCTATTTAAACCTATAATTCTGCACTCTGTTTTTTAATTTTGCAAGACAAATATTGCACTCATTCAATATCCAGGACGATCAAAGCACGCACTTCTTTTGCACAACAAATTATAGCATTGACCACATTATAAAACGTTTTCATGAAGAGAATTCCATAATGCCGGGACTTTTCAGTAAGAAAAATCTGGTCCTATGTTATATGCAGGGTAATAATTATGGGCTTTTAGTGAAAACGATAAAAAAATTCCCAAAACCACCTTTTCAGCCAGTCGGACGGGTTCTCACTTTTGACAGGCACCAAATTTGCAGGGCTGATTAATAGAGTTAACGTTTACGCTTTAATATGATAGAGAATTTGTTATGTTTAGGTTTTGTTTCCCTTTATTTATAAAACTGCGTAGGATTGTTTATGTGTAATCTTCAAAAGTAAGTGATATTGACGCGCAGCGTTTTGAGTATTCCTTCATGCGATGTTTATGTTCGACTAGAAAGAACTGGTGCAGCGATAAAATTTTTGCGAGAGGGACTACTAACAATCATTAAAATAAATATAATTCGGTGAAACATGCACAGAGACAATAATTTTCATTCACGAAGACAAGCATTGAGAGTAAAGTGTCTGAAAATCATGAGTCAGGTGAGTATAAGCTTACTTATGTTTTAAGCCGGCTTCCCGGTGTTTACTGTTTTTCAAATGAACTCGAGGCAAGAAAATTGCTCTGAGCTTTCTGTTTACAGCCAAAATCATAACTAAATTATTCTTCGGAACCTTCTCTTTGAATTTGCGGTCAATAAATGTCTAAAGGCTTTTTAGACTTGATACTATTGTAGGTTAGGTCATTGCTCGTGTACAAACTCAAGCCGCATAAACC
>OZ037996.1:22080609-22083109 GCA_964035705.1 Porites rus
TGTATTTCATTTTGTATATCAAGTAGAAAAAGACAGTTTAAAACATCACAAGATGACACAAAACTCTGTCAGCTTCAGCTATCAGTAAGCAAGTTTCCAGACGCTGCATAAATTTTCCGCATGAACTCACCTGTCAAATTTTGACCAATCAGAACAAATATTGGACGTAGAGCATGATCAACGCGTGACAGTGAGAAAAGTCAAAAGCGATTGCCTTCCCTGCATGTAAAAGCCGGTTGAATTTTCGCGTCTGAGGTCTGAGGTCGCGGCTCACAAACACAACTTATTTCATATGCATTTTAAAAAAATTGAACTTGAGCCTGCGATCATTTGAAAAGGAGCAACTTTTGAAAAGTGCTGCTCATGAACACGGCTTGTTTTATATACATTTTAAAAAATTGAACTTCAGCCTGCGATCATTTGAAAAGTAACAACTTGTCAGCGGATAACTTCAAAAAAAACACGAACTCAGTGGGTTGATACCTGTGCCCGGGATACGGTCAGTCGATACTGGTCAGCAGAAAAACTATTTTGACACCTGTCAATTAATCAATATCAGGTTGCTGGCTCCCATACTAGCTAGAAAGTGTGAGATTAAACATAGGTATACCTGTGTTGCGGACAGACGGAAGGTTGGGTTGTCAGTATACGGTCACATGATTACCGTATTTTCTAGGATGGATAGATTTTCTAAGCTATAGGGCTTCGAATTGAGCCCGTGATCAAATAAAATATCAGCGGAAAACTTTACAAACTACGTGACCTCAATGGATAGAAAAACGAGCCTGCGATACAATCGGGTGATGATGGTCAGCGTATACTCTAGTTTGATAGCTGTCAATTAACCTTCATTAGAATGGCGAATATTCAAATTAACAGACTACGAGTGTGAGTAATACATATCCGTCCGGCTTGTAGTGGAAAATGCCAGATCTTGTACCTGAGTGAACCTGAGCCCACGTTGTTAGTTTTCTGATACTGGTCTGCACATGTCCCATTTTGACAGCTGTCAATTGACCTTAATTTGGCTTGCCAATGTAACTTTAAACGACTGTCAGCCGCCTTACAGCCCTGCCGTGTGTAGTTTTGTTTTTATGTTGAATTGGTAAGTGTGACATGTTATATCAGCTTTTATGTAGGGGCAAAATGACTGGTCTTTCATCTGAGCCCGCTAGATGGTCATGTGATAATTGTCAGCAGATGTCTGATTTTGACAGCTGTCAATCTAATTGTACTCATACGGATAGCTTAAAAAACTGAAAGGCTAGTCAAGTTGTGCAAGACCTATTGTGACATTTGGCATCGGCTTACATGAGGTGTGTGTACGGACGCGTGGGCGGGCGTACGCTATGTCATAACCAAATTTTCTCGGATGGATAGTTTACCAAATTTTGTTACCCATGGTGCTCCGCTGCGTGTGCGAGAGCTCCGCTATTATGTTTAGCCTTGGTCTTGTCATTAAGTATTTTAAGCTCTTTGTCTTTCATCATTACCACTACAATCTCTTTCTTGTTTTCAGCATATAATTTCCACTCCATTTGGATACATTAATTACGTTGGAGCTGTGGAGTTCACATTCTTCTGTCAAGGTCTTGTTTTCTTTTTCTAAACATTGATGTTGTCTTGAAACTCTTGTTAAGAACTGGTCCACGATTTTTGCTGTTTCTCATGTATATCTTTCCAGCAGTACTAGTCTTACCAAGATTGTGAGAACTGGTCAAGACAGTTCCATACACTGCTGTTAGTACACTACATTATTGTTGTAATAGGTTTGTTTTTGGTTATCCTTAATTAAAGAGGGGGCATTTAAGTGTAACAAATAAGGATCAGTCTCTGCATTTGTTATATAAATTTAGTTTTATTGTTGCCTGCATAAACCCAAATTTGCAAGTAATAGTCTTGATGGAACACAAACAACAAATTAAATGTATGATGTATCTTATAGAGAATAAAGCATGCCAGCATTTACATTGAAAAAAAAATAAGTACATAAACACCTGTCACCTTTTCCGAGATATACTGGTGATATGATGGCTGCTTCCCAGCAGGCAGATAGGCTTTCTCTTGCTCAATCCAGACGTCCTTAAGCGATTCCATTTGCACTTGAAAGTCTTCCTCTGTCTCACAATCAATAAGACCTTTGTCAGTTAAAAACGAAAGAGTTTATTTTTCCTGGAACCTCGTTTCTGCCCTGCATTAACCCTTGTCCCTCCAGGATACCCTAATATGGTGAAAGACAAAAATGCATGCACATAAAACGTGAATTTCAAAAGCTGTTAACTTACTAGCCCACATTGTACTATCGTCAGTTCTGTGTCCAAACACATCCTCTTGGAAATTCATGTGAGCTTCTTGCTAAGGGGGTTAGGAAGTGCTAAGTTTTGGAAAGAGCTGCCCTTGAGGAAGAAGTCAGCGCGTTTCTCTACTGAAACATGAGAAAACAATGAGCGTTTTATAGATTTTTGAGAAGAGCTTTAGCCTTCATAGTCGAAAAAGGTAT
>OZ037996.1:22088109-22103109 GCA_964035705.1 Porites rus
CTAAATATTAGAAACAAGAACATGACTAGATAGCTGATTACGTAATGCTCGCTAATAAATTGCATGTAAAAAGTGCAATTAGAATTGCTTAAGAAACTATAAAAGTGACTTAAAAATGTTAACAAACCAAAGGCTGAGTATAATCTGAGAACATTACATGAAGTGCAAAATAAACAAAAAGCAGGGATTCGGATTACGTGTCTTGCATAACAATAGAGGATGACTAAGCTTATACTAACTGGGACAATGAAACTAAATCATGAAAATAGCAATGACAAAAGGATAATTGGAACAAAAATAAATTGAATACAAGGGAACAACTACAGAAAATGATTAGAAACAAAGGTAAGCCATGATATAGTAACTATTGGTGAGAACAATAGCAGAATGTTTAACAGGCAAATTATTTGCTGTGCCAGACTAAAGGTCAAATGAGATAAACACTCTAAACAGAAGGCTATTGAAAATGCTGCTAAATTATAAGAACAATATTGGTACAAACTAAGGAAATAGAAAGCAAATAAACCAAACTAAAAGGCATAAAATAATAAAGAAATAGGAAAATAATGTAACATACCAAATGTTATTGATAAATACACATCCTTGGGAGACTTGAAAATATATACTTGACTGGAGGACTTGCTCTCCTTAGGTAAACCAACTGAACCAACTGGATGCACTGAGGAAGTGGTTGCCAATTTATAATAGATTTGCAGAAAAATAAAAAATAACTATAATAAGGCTAGGCCATATAAAGCTTGATTTTGCTATAAGAAACGACTCTGAGATGATGAGGAGCCAAGCACGAGAAAATAATTTCATTCAGAATCCTGTGAAGTATGTAGCTTGATATACACTCCAAAAACTAATCATAAAAGACAGTATGTTAACTATTCTGCAGACTACTGGTAACAGTTTAGACTAGAGTGGGGCTAGACATCTATTGCATCCGTCAGGGATGCAATAATACTGAAAGAAAATTCTACAAGTAAACAATCCTAGAAGTGTTCCCTGTAAAAATTCCCTGTAAACTGTTGTAATCATCAACTTGTGAGAAAAAACAGAAACTCTAAAAAACGCTTATCAAATGTTGTTTTACCGTAAATGTTTGTATGACAAAACGCTACCACAAGTGATATCAAAACACTGATTTTGAAATAAAATAAAGTTCTTGTTTTAAAAGATCTGTACGTTCGTAAAAATGATTTACGAGGCACAAAGAGAAAACGTACCCTCTTTGCGACTGCGTGAATGCCACTTTTCAAGTAAGTCACGGTGAATGGTGATAGGATTTGCTGGGTCTCCATTAGGTATACTCAGTGCAATGCAATAATTTATTGCAGGAAGATGCTTTTTGTTCACCAAGGCTGGGTGGTTAGAAATCCAGCTTTAGCTTGAAGAACTTATCACTTGACTTGTGAAATACTTGCTATCACTTTCGTCTCCGTTATCCTCAGGGTTGTTTTATTTTTCTTCAGCGCTTTCTTTGGCCCTTGTGTGCCAATAGCACTAAAGAAAGAGGCCACACTTTTTACTCCTGCAAAAGATGATATTAAAATTAGGTTTCTTTATTCGACCAATGGATTTATCACAAGGATTCATAATTGACATTTCAAGTCATTTTGAATACAAACCTTGCAATGCATTGTCGCAGGCATCTCAAGTCCTGCACACCTCGTTCCATCCTTCCTGTAGGCCTTCATCAATATTGCCTGTACACGTACAACTTACGACAATACATTTGTCCACAACTATCAGACTTAGATAGCACAAAGCAGTTCCTTTAATATTTTTTAATTCTATCACTGTTCAGTTGGTGATAAGGAAAATTTGCTCTTTGCTTCCCCATCGTAAAGCAGACTGATGTAACATCAACAAAGTGATGTGCTTTTATCAAAGTAAGCATGTGACTTCACTGTAAATAATTATATCAATGAAGTTTTCCCAGTAGACAAATTCTGACATCCTTATCCATTGTCCAACTTTAGTCACAGTTATTACATAGTCCAAAACTGTGATAATTGACAACTATTACTGAAGACTATTGACCTAAATTAGCGACTTGATCCTGATTCCATGAAATCTGTAAAATCTGCAAAATTCTCTGACTGAAAAACCCTCTTTGCGATGAATTCCAGCTACTGAAATCCACGTGAACTGCCAGTTTTACCCTCTTCAAAGATTGTGTCGAGAAGGGAATTAATGGATAACTGAATACTAAATGAGAGTTTGCTGAGGACCTTCCTGAGAAGAGGTGGACTTACGGAAAAAAGAAATGAAAAGTACTAACAACAACAATAATAATACAAAGTTTGTTTTCATTTTAGTCACAAGGAACAACTGGTTCCTTTTTTATCGTTTAACAAACAAAGGTCCTCTTTCAACAGTTCCAATTTCCCTTCTGTTCCTTTCGAAGTGATTGGGGAACAAATGTTCCCAATCTAATTTCTCACTCGACCCAGTAAGGAACAATTTTTTTCCTATTTACTGGCATATCCACTGCTGTTCAGAAGGTCTTGTTTCCTTGCAGTTCAAATTGTTCCTATTCATGCCCAACAGGAACGGAATTGTTCCCAATTGATGTGGTTTTTTGTTCCTCAAGAGGAGTGTTACGTTCTGCGTATAAATGGGAACAGGTTCCGAATTTGTGACAAAGGAAGTAGCATTCCATTTTGAGCAAAGTGTAAAAAGGAGTATAGGACAATAGTTCCTATTTATCGTAGGCCATCTCAAACTGTTGTCCATCACTTCCTCTATACATATTTATCAAAACGTATACCCTTGGACAATCAGGTTAAGCACTAGACTTACCCGCTACATGCTTAATGTCGTTTGGGCTGGCCCATGCAAGTTCAGGCTTGTGTCTTTGTTCCTTTTGATTAATTATGTACCAGATACAGACAAGGAAGCAATGGGGCAAGGGGCAAAAATGACCGAGTTTGGGCAGAGATGAGTGAATAGGTGAATAGGAGGATCTCTTGGGGAACCTTTGGCTAGTATAAGTGCTTGCATTCTTTAGAAAGATATCGATTTCCACTTAATGCTTAAGATGAACAGAAGAGGTAAGGATGTCAACTGGTCAAAAATAGTATATGCATCGCCTAAACCAAAGATACTTTGCTTAGAAGAGGATGACAGTGATGGTCTTTTTCACTGCCCAGTGCAAATTTGTAACCACGATGGATTCAGTATGCAAAGAGGCTGTAGTAAACACGTTATGAACAAACAAAGTTGGTACTATTACTTCGACAAGAAGACAGACAGTGCTCAAATCAGTATACTTAGTCAATGAAACCAACAAATATGAAGCCAGTGATCAAAAGATTACACCGCATAAGAGCAAGGCAATTGCCTCTTTTGATCCTACAAACAGCATTGCCAAGAACTTTTTTTTGTGGCTCACTGGCAGTGGTGGGGGCTGTAGAAGTTATTGAGAAGCACAACCGATCATTAGCAAACGGTTAAAGTTTCTCAAATTTTGTTGCGAGGACAAAGAGGAGCTCACATTTGACATGGTGGACTTAAGTTTATGTTTACGGAATCTCCTTGTTAAGTTTGTTGATACAATGCAGGATGATTGGAACCTCGGACATGCAGGATGCAAATAAGCATTTACCTAAAACACCAGAAGAATTTGAAACAAAGATTGTATTGCATTGGTAGACTCGAAATGTCGCTTCATTTGGGGTACCTGTGGGTTTCCAGGCAACTCACACAATGCTATTTTATTTCAATCCACACAACTTTGATCTGACATTAAAGAAGGAACCTTAAATCCTAAAATAGCGGCAAACCTAATGGGAGAACTTGTGCCCCCCTTAGTGGTTGGTGTTTCAGCATTCCCCTTCCAACCATGGCTAATGAAGCCATATGACAATGCTGTTCTTGCACCAGAACAAAGATACTTTTACTATTGCCTCAGTGGGGTTAGAATGGTTACCGAAGAGTGTTATAGACAACTCAGAGGGAGGTGGCGAATTCTCTTAGGAAAATGTGAGGGCAGCAAAGAAGTCAGACTGGCAACCCTTGCATGCATGGTTTTACACAAGTATGCATTGATAGAGAGGACACGTCAGAAAAGTTGAATTGAAAAATCAAAAGCGAGATAGGTAGCAGATCTTTGAACTACTCCAGATGACATCCTGTGAGCAGATTAAACTCCAGCCACCAAGCTAATGTCATACGCGATGCCCTTGCAGCAAAACTCTTTCTGGAGAAACAGACAGGTCTATTCTGTTAAATCCAAAGGAGGAGGCCTAGCTACTCTCAAACAATAAAGAAACTTTTTTTGAGGCTGAGTTTGAATTACATTTTAAACAGGTGTTTTAATCCCACATTGGACAAGGCAAAGCTAGTGTTAAGGAGTAGCCTTAATGCGTTTTTCAGGAGCTCATATTTCGTCTTCACAAACGCCTGCTAAACCGAGAACAACATTCCTTTCTCATAGCCTGCGTAGAAGTTTTATTCACGTTGTAAGTGACCAATCAACAGTTGTGAACTAAAGTGTTGACAAGCAAAACACTACTCATAACCTTGTGATAGTGTAAAAACCTGACCGCAGAGCTGCTTTTTTCCTTCCTTTCTTTCCTTTGCTAAATTTTCATGTATGAAGTGCACAGAGTATTCTAAAATCTGATTAAATCTCCCTTTTCCCTCTCTGTGTGACATTTATTAGAGGTCACATAGCTTTCCTTGTGATTGAGTAATTATCGGGTTACCTGTGGCCAAGGTCAACTTTCTAGAATTTGGAAAGTAGATTGTGACTGGGTTAGCTTGAGAAAGGAATGTATTCTTGGTTGAGCAGGTGTTTCTGGGGAGGGACAAAATACAAGCTCCCCTGAAAACGCCTGTATGGGAGGCTAGTTAACAAGGTGACGTGACTAACAAGGTCATCCATTTAACTTAACTTTTACGTGAATGTTTAATTTCCAAACTTGTGAAAGTTATTAACATAAATTTTATCCTTGTTGTTGTTTACATTTAAAGCTCAAAATAGATTTAAGAAAAAGTAGTATGGAAGTAATGTATAAAATCAACATCAGTCGCACTTGTAGGCCAAGACACTAAACTCACAACACTTAACTGCACAAAGGCAGTTTTACTGGGCAAATGTCCTAATGGGGCCCAGTGAGGCCCATTCAGACATTGTAGTTGTGAGGTCTTCCCTTTCATAAAAATTGATCACATTAATTTAATTGAATAGTTCTTTGGTAGAGTATGTAGCTGAGGTAGTAGTTTGGTTAAAAGGTTGTTGGGTGTCCTGTAAATGCCAATATTTTAAAGAAATTACTAGAAACCTCTCCTAAAAGAGTACATGCCAGCAGAATGCCCAGTTTCAAATTCCTGGGTAGAACCAACACAACTGTCAACATTTCTTGGTCTTTCTACCGTAATATAGAGCCATGAATAGCTTGTGTTTTGTTTTGTCGAAGTAGACAATGTAATAAAAGTGAACTCAACTGTTCCTTTTCTTTTTGTGCATGAATATTTTAGCCACAATTAATAAAAAGGGAAAATTCCCTTGAGAATGTCAAATGGTCTATGAAAGACATCTCGTCTGCTTATTCTGTGGTAGTTACCTGTGTTTGATTTGTGATAAAAAAAACATGCGAGATACTTTGTTATTATTTCTTGTTGTGTTTAAAAGCATGTATCCAGAGTAACTGTTAATTTTCATTTTTGCAGCAAAAAACCATTCTCCATAGCTTTTATCTTCTTGGAATCGTTTAATCCCAGTGCCAGATTTAATAGTCAGAGCAGCTTTTTTACACTCTGAAACACTTTTTGAACTTGGATCTCATCTGATCAATGGTAAAGTAGAAATTTTCCTCTCTTCCAGCAGTCCTCTTTCATTTCGTCACAAATGCTCCCATAGATTTCCCCATTCTGTTGGCACTTAAACTTCCTTAATATCAGCTTTGTCTTGTACTCATCAGTGCTCACAGTGATATCAATAAAGTCATTGAGCAGCTGTTGAGACCACCTCGGCTTTCTTCCCGGTTTTTTCTGCTTCTTGTTTGATGACTTACCGCACTTTTCTTTGTGTTCACCTACATCCTCTTCTGACTCTGAAAATCGGTCTCGTTCTTCACTGCTGTTACTGAGATGAAACAATTAAAGGAGCTGTTTCACAAAATTCAGCTAAATTAGGAAATTACAAAACGCCCGTTAAATTAAGAGAAACACAAAAATAACTACTTAAAACTTTAAAACCGGTTAAGATAACATAAAAGAAACAACGGATGCCACGGATGGGCAAAACTGAAGAAGATTGAAATGGATTGAAATTAAGGTTTTTGAAAACTGTTCGGCCTAACAGTTTTTCAAAGTTGATCCCTCCTGCTTGCAACTTCAAAAATAATGCTCAGGAGACATTTGTTTGTCTCGGATCTCTGGTTTTGTCATATACCTGTAATTTCTTTGCTTTCTTTAATTTCCATAGCGATCGAGGGCCAGTAATTGGCAAAATTAAACAAAATGAACTGGACTGCCGTGACACAGCCCCTTTAATGATAACAACATTATTTGTTGGATTACCAACAAATTAATATGTTGATCCAGATTCAAAGAAATGAACTTTGTATGGTATTGAGTACATTAGAATATTTGTTACACATCATATTATTTGCGGCTTATTGAGATACAGTTGAACCCCGGTAATACGAACTCTGAAGGGAAACGAAAAACAGATCAAGTTAGCAGGGAACTCGAGTTATCAGGGTATTAATCCACAATCAACAGGTACTTGACTTTTTCTTGATCAGGTTGTTCTTTTTTCCCGAAAACAGGGCTCGCAGTACCCAACAGATTGCCCCGTGGCCCATCTCTTTTGTTTTTGTCAAGTTCAAATGTTGCGCACTTATTACAGATCGGAATTGTACATTTTAATTAAGTGTATTTTGTGTTTGAAAAACAGGAGTTGCGCATATCGTCCCTGGTGAGACTTGCTCTCCATGCCGGCCATTTCTGTTGACAAATACACTCCACAAAGCATGCTCTCTGAATCAAACTGCTTGCAAAATATGTTAATTTATGCATTAGGTCTGGTACATGAAGAGTTCGGCATCTGAATCAAAGCCATTCCAAAGGCGTTCCACAGTCGAAATTCCTGGCTGGGCTAAGTGAAAGAATTGCTGAGCCATTGCAAATTGAAATAGGTGTTCCTAATTGATTGAGATGCTGAACTTTTCATGTAATTTATTCAATTTATTAGGTTGAGCTCATGAAAAGATTGGCGTCTGAACCGGGCCTTAGTTATTGGCTGAATTGCTTTTTTAGTTTTGTTGCCGAAGTGATACAGTGTATGTTGAAGTCACTCTAGTTTGTTTTCTTCTCTGCTAGATGCGGATGTATGGCTTCAATTTAACTTGTGAGAAATGGCACCATTGATGAACTAATAATGTAATAATGAATAAGAAACTATACGGTACAAATCATGATCATTGATACCTAGGCAAGTTTGGAAGTCTATTATTTATTGGTACATGTATTAATAGTGTTCTTGATTTAAAATTGAGATGAAACAAGTTATGTTAAATCTATCCTATGATTAAAGTGGAAGTTTCCCAGGGGATAGAAATTATCCTTGGTTGTAGAATGTTGCAACATCTGAAATTGTTAGAGGCATTGTTAATGATGTGAAGTATATATGAAATAATTCATTTTTGAACTGCGGTTGTAGATGAAAGTGAAGAGTGATCATCGCAGTAAATTTTGCAATTTAAGCAATTGGAAAGAACCCTGAGAAAAAAAATCAAATCCCGATGAAGCCCTGATTTTTTTCAGGCTTCTTTCCAATTGCTTAAATTGGAAAATTTACTGTGATGATCATTCTTCACTTTCAGGTGTTGTTAATGTTAAAAAAATAATATAATAAATACTCTTGAACTCAATATTTAGTTCATTTCACTGACTCTTTACTAAAGAACATATAGTTAGTAGTATTGTTACTATTTAACAATTAATCCACGAGGACGCGTTGGATATGAGATGGTAAGTAGCCAACGAGGTGCGCAGCGCCAAGTTGGCTATAATCATCTCATATTCAACAAGCACGAGTGGAATAATTCTTTTATTAAAAACGCCCACAAAATCTTGTTGAATCTCCCCGACTTAATTTTGTTAGAACAAACCGGAAAAGACAAGGGACTTCCACTATTCACATGTCACACATCTATCAAAACTGTCAACGCGTGAACAGACTCGCCTGGACTGGATGAATGAAAAATCAAAACATTGCAGCGATGAAGTTTTAAAAACTCATTGGGATTCTAGGACTTTACACAGCAGGACAGCTAACAAAACCTGGCAGATAATGTGAAGAAAAATAATTTTTAATTAACAGCCGTCGAAATTACTGTGAATTTGGATTTTCGGTGCAGTTACGAAAGTGAGAACAATGGAGAAAAACTATTACCCTGGTCTCTTGTTATGAAGTTCTTTGAAGTCACCAGCTGGTTTAATTTGCTGAACGAGAGAAGAAGCTATACTGACACCTCGATTGCTGTTTTGAGTGGGTACATAGCCTGTATTCTGGTTGCTTGTGATTTATATTCTTCATGTTGGATAAACAAGCCGCAGTTATCTATCGGCGAGTGGCTTCGCAATTATAAAGAAACAGCACTTGTCTTCTTTCGTAGCTGGTCAAGGTACTTTAGTTCCATGTATTTTCATGTGTTTTTCAATAAACTTTCAAACAAGCTCTTGTGGCTTTTTTGTTTTTTTGTTTTTTTTCTGAATGAAATTGCATTTTCTAGTATTCTAAGAAATAAATTAAAACGACTTGCTGCGGGCACCATTGTATCCTTCACGAAAAAAATCTCAGCTATCTGCCAATTTTAAACTGACGCGTACACCGACCATATATGGAAAGCATGGTATAATGGTTCATATACCATAATGGCTAAGCCAATGAAAACGCTAGAATTGCATTATTAAATTATTCAGTTTTTAATAATATATAGCTATTATCAGTGAAATTGTTGGACTCTCCTTTTAGGGAATTCACTAAATGCATGGACCCAGATCTCCCTTTTAATTACAATGCAAGCAATGAGAGGTTCTCAACAGCAGTCTTGCCTTTCTTTGATGAGGCCCCCGCTGACTCTGGTGATCGTGATGAGGAGACGAAGATGACCCCAAAAAGAATCCATTCCGTTTACACCATCTTGTTCAAAATCGAAGAGACGATTCATTAGAATATTTGCTGCAGGGCAGTCATTTCTTCCAGCCAGAAACAGAACATCAACAAGGCAACGATTTCACAGTTTTGATGTTGGGCCTCCACCTGTTCCATATGTATAGCAGTTTTTTGTACGTAACCTCAAGAATCCCCTGTTATTTCCTTTTAAGTAAAATAGGCTTTTATCATAGAGAAGGGAACCAATCGTAATTACAGGGTTTGGAGAGGAAAATAATTTTTGCTATTTGAAATGTTCCCCACCCCCCTCCCCCCCCCAAAATTAATTAATTGAAATAAACGGTACACCAATAGTAAGAGGGAAAATATTTGCAGTCTGGTACAAACCTTCAAAATGTCCAGGAAACTTACAATATTTATTATAATATGTACTTACAACATGGACTGGAAATGTTTTTATTTCACTGAAGTCACAAAAGGACCTCTGTAAAAAATGGTGAATCATTTAGGAGATTTGTGTGAACAAGTGAGATATAATAATGGTATTAAAGGTTCGGTATTATATCAATATGCTGAAGTTAATAAACCTTTTTTCGTCAAAATTGCTGTGTAAATGCAAAATCTGTGCGCATTGGAAAATTCTGCTGGAAGGATAAAACAAGCACGCTATAAAGAAAATTGCAAAACAACAAGTCATTACTTGTGAGTTCCTACATCGTTTGCCTTTGTATGTTATAAACATTTCAAAGTCAAAAAAGTGTTCCTGGTTTTTTGGTAGCCTGTGAGAGCAGACACCTTTTTGCGGCTCTTGTTTCACCCTCCAAGAACGATAAAGGTGTCTGCTCTTGCTGGCTAGGTTTTTGGATTTTCACAAAATATTGTGAACAATAATAAACGTTAATCACTGACAAAGGTTATGAAGTCTTTGTTCCAAATTCTTAGATTACGCTTCTGTCAAATATATACAGCTATTTCGAGAAAGGTTGACGGAAAAGTGTGAACATTAAAATAGGATAGGCTCAATACACTGTTCCCGACACTGTAGCTGTCGAACCTACCTTCCTTGAGGGTATATATACAGCTACTTCGAGGAAGTAGCTTGTGAGTCAAT
Source organism: Porites rus (assembly GCA_964035705.1). Lineage (NCBI taxonomy): Eukaryota > Metazoa > Cnidaria > Anthozoa > Scleractinia > Poritidae > Porites > Porites rus. The sequence continues at coordinate 22,098,360 of OZ037996.1, forward strand.
AGCTTCGGAGCCCATTTGGGCTTGACAAATAGTTGTTTAATATCTTGACCTTCATAGTTATGTCAATGTTACAATGTAAATTTCTTGTGTGCAGCCTCTTCAACACCCTGTTTATGCATTATCATCCCCAGACCCTACAGCTCTTTGGGTACCACCATGCACTATGGCATCCTGGCCTTTTCCTCATTCTTTGATGCATAATGTTGTGAAGTATTCTGAACGTTATTTTAAAGACCTTTCTCATCTCTTAAGTTTCTTTTTTGTTTCATAAAGTGTTTTCCTGTTTGATCCTTTGTTTTTACTTGTACTTGAATTTATGCTTAGCTCGTGAATTTTAGGACCTGCTAATGCACCTATCAATTAAAACCCCGACCCCCCCCCCCCCGGGCCAAGGTGGGGATTTGACTTGACATCATTGCAAATCTTAGCAAACTCCCACCCCACTGGGGCATATTGACTCGTAAAACCCCCACCCAGGTGGCGAAACCATTTTAATTCCCTGACTGATTTTTTTAACATTTCGTTCGAATTTTCAACTTCTTTATTGACAAATTCACTAGAGCAAAAAGGCAAATATGATATATGGTGGATACCAGTATGCATCAGGGAGCCAAAGTAAAAAGCTGATGTTATAAATAGACTGCATAAAATAGTTCCTAGGAGCTACATTTTATATTTTGACATAAAGAATGGGGAAATATAGAACTTCAGAAATCACATAGGTTTAACACTAGACGTTAAACGAGCTGTGTCACGAAATTTACCAAAATGAAGGCTGTGGGAACTGCCACCAAATTGAGTGAAACATAAAAATAACTGTTTAAGACATTAAAAGATGGTATAAATGACTCAGCAAACACAAAAGAAGGTACAGATGGGAAAACATGAAGAAGATTAAAACGGCTTGAGATTGTGGTTTTTGAAAACTTGTTAACCTAACAGTTTTTCAAAGTTCATTGTTTTTGTTAATAACGCTTGATATGCTTGGGAGAAACATCTGTTTGAAAAGAAGCTTTGATTTCTTCATTTCTTTGCCAATGTAACGCTCAAAAGCAAATAGGGACCACCTAACTGGCAATATTAACAAAATGAACCAGATAGCTGTGACACAGCACCTTTTATAATATACAAATGACGAAAGAATTTCCGTTAAGCTGCGTAGCATTTTAGAAAATAGAGGTAACAAAAATGTTCATTGAAAATAATGAAATCATGAACAAAAGTGCTGTCTTTAGGTTAAAATTATCCTTTCCAAACGTTTCGGGCCTGGGGCCCGTTTCTCGAAAGTCCCGATAATTAACGGGCCCGGTAAGCAGTTGCCGTTTACATTAAAGATCGAGGTTTCAATGGTTTTGCATCTAACATGATAAAACTATCAGTTAATGAAACAAAATGGAGTAGTTTGCTAGCCAGGACCTGCGCTCTTATTCTTTATATTTCGATTTGAATATTTGATTTCGGGCCCGAAAAGTTACCAGGACTTTCGAGAAACGGGCCCCTGGCCTTTCATCAGTGGAATTACCAGTTCGTTAAAACCGTTGCAAGGTTGATATACACCATAAATTAGAAACCAAATTTAAAGGCTTTGTAGTGCATGCGAGGCTCTGCGCGCGGCGTAGAGGAAACGAACTCGGAGTTTAAACCGCGTGGCTGACTGGTGCCAAGTTGAAATATCAGTCGCATTTCCAGGCGCTTCCGTTACGCATTATCTACAGAGAGCATCATTCTCCGAACCAAAGCGTTGTCTATTGAGTGACCAGCCGTATTAAAATGTTCAGCCACAGGAAACCCTAGCAATAGGATAATTTTCACCTAAACACGGTACTTTTGTTCATGATTTCTTTATTTTTAATGAACATTTTTGTTCCTTTTATAATAAGTAGAGGAGCTTGTATCTACATTGTTTGAGAAGTTTTGAATAACAATAACAATTTCCAGTCAACGAACCATGAAAGCTCAAGGCAAAATCGCAAAGGATTAATCTAAGTAAAGAAATGAAAGGAAAAACAATTAGGAAACTTACCTTTCAAAGCCAGATAATTTCAAAGCATGTACGGCCGAGCAATACATCAAAATACCGGTGATCACGTGAACAAATTACCATGAGGAAACTAGGTATGAGTCAAATCCCCACCTCGCTCCCCGACTGCCATGAATATGCTAAGCAAATCCTGAGAAATTCCCCACCACCATGGGCTAACCATGCCTTCAAATACCATAAAAATCCCCCACATTGCCCCACATAGGCCTGGGGGGGGGGTCGGGGTTTCAATTGATAAGTGCATAACATGGGGGTTGGGGACCCCAGGGAGGTAAGGTAACATGCCAGTCCATATAATCTCTGATTTTAATTTGATCATGTTTACATGATAGGTGGGGTGACCTTCCACATGTTACCTCACCTATCTGGGGTCCCCCAGCTGACCTTGGTTCTTAAGTCCCGTTGAATTTCCTGTTTGGGTTTGTTATCCAGCGTTTAGTTTTTCATTGTTTGTAGCTTTTTCCCAATTACAACCAGTAGGTTCAGTGATACCAAAACATTACCCTCATCTTTATTTTATTCCCACAGTCAGCTAACCCAAATATGCCCAGCTTTGGCTGTAGAATTCGCCACTATACTTGAACTAGTTAGAAGAGTAAGAAGATAAAAGTTGGGAGAGTTAGCAGAAATCAATGAAGAATAAGATGAAAACCAGCGAGTTGCTCAAACACACCCCCACAATACACAGAGTGTATGTTTCGTATTTTTAGTCAGTCAGATGGTTCAGATTTAACATTGAGGGTGCGAACCTTGGACTTAAGATGTTGGTGGGGGCCACAGGTTCAATGCTTGGTGCTGACCAAAAGGCTGCATCCCACATACAAGAAAAAGAGTTTTGTAAAACATGTTAATTTTCCCACATGTTCATCAGGATTGTAGACTAAGAGCAACTTGGTTTGTTGTCATTGACTTATCATTTAGCAATACATACAATCATATTCTGACAGGTGTAATTGAATTGAAATCACATTATCTAAAAGGGTAGTGAATTAAGTACTAAAATAAATTATAAATTACTAATAAAAAATAACTTGAAATATTTTTCAGTCTCTGAATGGTTGCAAATCCCTGCCTGGTTCGGTAAAGTTTGGCCGTTGAAATATTGAGGCACTCACAACTTCAAAATCCATGACAAAACATGCACTCCTCCTTTGCTTTCATGTCCTATGTGTATGAAAATCGTACTCGCACTCAACATCACGCTCAAAGAACTAAATGGTCGCGTTCATCAAAATCTTAGTTCATGACAAATTAAAAAAAATAACTGAGTATTTTATAAAGTAAGTCAAAGTAAAGGAAACATAATTACCGTAGAATAACAGGACAATGTGACATTTAGAAGTACAGGGCTGTAATAAGCCATTAGTTTCGCTTCTGCTTCCTTGCTTCAAAGAAAGCAGCAAAGACACCATACTGCCAAATTTCTTGAGAAACTAAAGTGCCCAAGCACAGAGCAAATTTCGAGACAAGCAAACCTGGTGATGGGAGAAAACTCTTTTGTTTGGAGGTCGATACAATGTACCCTGAAGGAGAGGTTTCGCTCATGGCTTTTAGCATTTACAAAGTCGTTTGCGTGGCAAGTCTGTCGCATAGCCGGTTACCAAACTACTTCATAAATGCTAAAATCTATGAAAGAGAGAAACCTCAACTTGCAGGGTATAGATGCAATGAAGATACACGACTTTCAATTCGTCAAATGGGCACACAGAGGATGCTGAGATTTGCATAGCCGCCATGACTTCACAATCGAAATAAGAAACCACGTGAACAGTCAACAGTGATAATATAGCTCGAAACAAAGCATCATGGGAAGGCCTTTCATCCCCACTTGGCTGCAAGGCTATTAATTAAAACACGGACTTCGCATTTGTAAGGGAAAGCAAACTTTCTTGTTGATTTTTTGGCCACGAAAGAGTGGATACTCCATTTTCAATGCCAGTCCTATGTTGTTCACGAGCACAGTCAGTTAATCGGAAAGTCATGTTTCTTCATCTCCACTCTGTGGGTTGTCCACGTGAAAGCTAAACATATCAATCTGTAACTTTGCATCCTGAAACTTGGCAACTGAAAGTTTCAAATTGGAGCTGAAGGATGAATTTGTGAGCCAAACTCGAGCCACCTTCTCTGTCTCACAGTCTTGCGTGTCCATAAAATATTCTTTGCCCAACAACCTGTCCATTTCATTTTGGAAGCAATGTCCATGTAAAGCATTCATTAATTCCTGAATCATTTGGTTTTTGATCTTTCAATACTCCAATAACAGTTCTTTCATAGCAGCCAATTCTTTTCCTTCACAACAGGGTACCTGAGAACAGAACAGTAGCACTGTTAAAAAAAAAATGAGTCTGCTTATTCCTGTCTTATATTAGAAAATGTGTGGAAATATTAAATAATGACTGTGAATTTTTTAACTTTACCATGTGATGGATGTCCGTTTTCTCAAGATGTTTTCTCCGTGTTTGTTGTTAAGTTGCTTTTTGAATGGTATTTAGTGATCAGTTATTAAAAAGGACAGAAAAAAGGCCATTACGGAACGGCGCCTGTAGATCCGTGTTGCCCGCAAAATCACGGGTCCCATGACTATTTGCGCACTCACAAAGGGAGCCGACGCATGCCGCGTCCTTTGATGCCAGACTCAAGTGTTAGCGTATTGTTTCCACGATACAAAGGTAATCTAACTTAAGAAAATCAACAGATGGATGCTTTCAC
>OZ037996.1:22108109-22188109 GCA_964035705.1 Porites rus
GCGTAAATGTTTGCCAGGGTGAAAAGTTTTTCGTCAGTTTTAATATCGCATACAGTATAACGTCCGGAGGGGTCTGAAAAGGTTTTCAAAATATCAAATTTAAAATTGTTGTTAAAGAGAATACAAACGCCTGCTGAGCTTCCTGAAAAGCAACTAAAGAGCGCTTTATAGCCCCATTCAGATCTCCACGTGTCAATAGTTGCCTCCGTACAGTGTACCTCTTGTAAAAAGATAATTGATTGTTGTTTGTTTCTGAGCCAGTTGAAAGTCTCTCTTCTCTTGTTATTGTTTCCTATTCCCCTGACATTCATAGATGCAATTTTTAGTTCAGCCATTACTACAGTTAATTGCAAGGTATTGTTTTAAATAGTAAACCAGCAAAGATAAGGTGTTACCTGTTTGATTTGCATCTTTTGAGCAGAAGCGGTATTTCGAATGCAAAACTGTTCGGGTTGATTTCCATAAACAATCATTTGTTGGGCGAAGTTTCATAGAATCAAGATTAGAAGATTTTTCAAAGAAATTAATTATAGATCTGTAGGACACTTTTTCCCCGACAAAAAAAAAAAGGAAAACATACATGTAAATGTACACACCAAAAGAAATAAAAAAGATCACTGACTGAGCGCGGCATTTGTATGGAAAAACTAGCTTGCTTCGTTTCGAGAGTCGAGAAGGCAAGCAAAGTTTAAGAAAAGAGATGTATTCCGAACAGAAGCGTGTTTTCCGTCCCGTCCACCTATCATAATTTCGAGTAAAAACAAAAATCTTCAGGTGAAATAACGGAATTAATTTGTTAAAGAAAAAAAAAAGTTAAAGTTAAAGCGTTAATGTTTAAGACTTGTGTTATTAAATTCACAGTTCTAATGGCATTCCAAAAGGCCACAATTTCCCTCTTATGAACAGTTTGTCAGGCTGGGCTTTGCTGAAAGCTGCGGGAATGTTGTTGCGTCTTGCCTTTTTGAAGGTTTCCATCTGCGCTCTCCTACGTTCGACGATCTCAAACGGAAGATCTTGGTACATTTTGTAGTTTGTTCCTCGTAGACGATGTTCCAGCGAAAGAAGCTTTTCACAATCTTTATATCGTAGGAATCTAGCAAGTATGGGTCTGGAACTTTCTCCTCTCTTTTTTCCTAGACGATGAACTCGCTGTATTTCAACATTGGCAGCGTCGCCAAAACCCAATTCTGTTTCCAGAAAGGTGCGCAGCGCCATCTCCGTGTCCTCTTTGTTCGTTTCTTGTTCTGGAATGTTTTCAAACTTAATGTTTTCGCGCCTAGAATATGCTTCCAGATATAAGTTCTTATCCTCGATCAGTTGAAAATTGGCACTGAGTTCATCATTCTCTTTCTGTAGGGCCGCTAGGCTCGATTTTGTGCTGTCTTCGAGCTTTTGTATTCTCTCGGATGTCGTCTTTTTATCTGTTTCGTTTGCGTTTAAACTTTCCTTAAGATCTTCAACATCACGCTTGGTGGTAGCGTACGCATCTTCGAGAGTATGTATTCTTCCTTCTAACTTCCCGAAAGACTTCCCGAGGTTATTCACTGCTTCTTCGATGGCATCCAGCTTTCAAGCTTCTTAAGAATATCTTGCAGTGGTTTTTGAAGGCCTTCAGCCATGTTCAGAGCAGATAGAATAATATCGTCACCTTCTTCTTCGCGTTCGCCTTCGGAAGAATTAGAACTATCACACTCTTTAAGTTTCTTTGGTTCTGGCGAGGTATCTAGAGAACTATCGGAGGATAGCTGTCTTGTTCTTCTTTTACTTAGCAATAGCTTAAAAAATTCTTCCATTAAATCATCCACGGCAAAAGAGTAGTGTTATTAGGCGGACGGTCTTTCGGCACGTCTTCACACCGCCATTGCTTCCCAGTCTCTTCCTCTTCACTTCCTCAATATTTACGTCTCAGTGGTAATTGATGTTCATCAACGCCAGCCCAGACTCTCGCTCACTTGACATGGTCGACCTCAGGTATGTTTTTAACCTTCTTAGTGTACTGAATGAGCGCTCACATTCAGCTGACACTATCAGCAACATGCACAAAATGCGGATCAAGGTGTGGATGTTAGGAAAGAACTCTTGATGGCATGCTGCGAGAGTCTGAACTAGAACCGGCTAGCTAGCTATTGTGGGGGGATGTCCAAAAATGCACTTTGTTAAAGTTGCTACTTTATTGTTGGCATGGTGATGCCGAATGTTTGTTGGTGGCACCAAACCGAAAATTTAATTCTGAAACTGTTGCAAAAAGTGCAAAATGAGTAGTTCTGTTTCTCCTGCCCATGGAAACGCTACAACCCAAGACTTGGAGCACATATAATGCCATCATTCTAGTTTACATTCATGTATCATGCGTTTAATTATCTCCAATTTGATTCGTATAAATGGTTAATCAACTTAGAGGTTTGGCCTTTTAAGTTGATAGGTAAAATAAGGTCATCTTTTCCTTGAATTTCTCCAAAAGTACGATGGTTCTGGAGCTAAGACTTAGCAGGCAGTTAACACAGATGTTCTAGTTACTAAGTCTGTAAAAATCTCTGCGGGGCGGGCTCTTTTGTTTCTATGGACAGTTAACGAACAAACCTTAAATATCAATTTTGGCATATTTCGGCGAGATTAAAGTCTATTTACTTGCCAAAAAAATTCCGAGAAAATTACAACTAATTTCGTTTTCAAGTAAAAACAATCGCTTATTGCTGTTATTTTTTTGGAAAAAATCGATACTAATAAAGCTTACTTTACGGTTTTTTCCAGTTCGCCACTTTGACACGATTGATTCCACTCGTTCTGCAAGCATTTACATTCAACACATCCAGATGCCCACACTTTTCCTTGTGCTTGGTGTTGCTGTCAATCTTCATTTATCTGTCTCATTTCAGCACATTCGCAGTAGGAACCGGGAGGCTTACTTGACGCTTCAGTTTTACAGCAAGCCAAGATGAACAAAATGATATGCAAACATGTTACCTTGGATTTACTAAAAATTATTTCCCCACAAGATATTACCATTCGCCTTATAAGATGGAAAATGCTTTTCCTTTGAACAGTGCAACAAAAAACCATAATTCCGGAGACATTTTTCTCCTTGCCAAACTCTTTTCTAATTCAGCCTTTGGTTGAGTGAAAATCAAACATGTTATTGGTCAGCGGTTTTGACCGAAAAGTCTATGCACTTATGATTGGGCTACACAATGTGTTCTTATCCTTTCGTCAGTGTAATACAGTTTTTGTTTCAATTCTTATGTCTATCAGAAATGGCAACACAAAAGTGGGTTTCTTCACATAGTGCAAATGAACTTTTGAATGAAGGAAATTAATGTGAAAAAGAGAGTAACATTTCAAAATGACTCGATGTTCACAAAGAAACAAAATTTGTTGAGAAAACAGGAAACAATCCGAAATAGATACTTGGTTCTTGGTTATTGTTTCTTTCTGTAAATGTACAAAGTCTACGAAGGGAGCGGAGAAACAGTCTGCCTATGGCCACTTCAAGTTCTGAACTGTTTCACTGTTACTGGCGTAACTCCACCCTTAAAAATTCTCCTCTTTCTTAGGTGTCAAGAATTCCAGAAGGTGCGTATTCAGAAATTGGGGTTAAAAGAATGGAAATAAATAACGGTCGCAGAAATTAACACTACACTTAATTCATGGCGCGGAAATTTACGTTAGCAGAAAGTAACACAACTAAAATTAACGCGATTTTTGGAAATTCGCGTTGATTTCATAAAGCGTTAATTTCCTATAATAAGGTAACCTGAATTTTTCTTACAAAGTTCAACTGTACGACTTAAAGGTACAACTGTCCACAAAAGAAGCAATTCCTTAACATATGGTTCCTTCCTGAAACATCAATGCCATATTCTTTACATATGGGTTTAAGTGTTGCCATTCGCAACAAGGACAATTCATCTTCTGGCATGTTGCATAATTGAAACTCTCCATGTATAAGTCGGTGCTTGTACCTATTTACATCTTGCTCTAAGGAAAGCATGATATCTTCTCTAACTTCTTGTAGAACATGTTCGTTTTCTGCAGCTTCATAATCAGGCTCAGAAAGCTGCTTTCGTCTCGCTGCAAAGCAAGAAAAGTAAGAGGAGATTTGCTGTGGTGTAAAAATTTCCTCCAATTTAAATAGTCGCCGATTGTTTGGATCTTGAGCTTTCCTCATTTCTCTAGCTACTGTTTCCCTATTTTCCCTCCTTCCTGATTTCTCTCCTTGTAAAAATTTTCCTTCAAGGAAAGAGTTTTGCTTTTCACTAAACCTAGTTGCCTTTGGCTTTCATTTTAATGCCCAGCCCATGTCCCAAAAGGACAAGCAAGGACTACCAACTACAGTAACACTGGAAAGAGGTTTAGTTTGGCCTTCTTCCAAATGCTGCGCATAACTTAATTTCGCCTTGTCTTGTAGGGCAACTTTTTCCAGAGCTCTGACATGTGCGCTGTATTCACAGTGTTTTTCCTGTGAAGAGCACCTGACAAAAGACTTTGTACACCCTTCTTCAGAGCAGGTGAAAAGCTTTTGTGAGGAAATATCAGGGCCATCACTTGGAGAGAAATCACAGCTTTTTTGATTACTGGCATCTTCGTCTTCATCATCTCTTGTTGCCGCAGTGCCTGATGAGCATGTTGCGCCAGCCGTGCCAAATATCGCCTTGCCTTGTGTCCCTCTTTGCAAGACAGGCTCAAATTCACCATTGCCAAAGGACACAGTGTCTAATCAACTGAAATTGTTTTCCTCCACCACTACAAATCGGACCAACAGGCAAAAATTTGTAATGTGTAAAACAACCAGCGATAAACAAAGTTTTGCAGGGAATTTGCTAATAATATTCATTTTGCTAAGAATTATGCATATAATATCGAAATTTGCGTGTTTTCAACTCTTAGTGGCTGGAGGGAAGAGACAGTTAATCAATATGATATTTTTTATGAAATGTGAACATCACACAATGAGCCTAACAGTGTTTCGTGGTATTTCCAAGAAAAGTGGGATGGACGTCATTACAGAGAACTGTTGGTGGGCAGGACAATGGCTTGTGTGGTGCCCATGGTATTTCTATTCTCGAGGTGCTACTTTCATTTCTGTGGAGACCAAATCAATGGAATTTCAAAGTGGTGTTGTGCAATTCTCGGGCAGATGTAGTCATCGGTTTGAATTCTTCCTTAAGCACTCGCACCCAAACCACATTTTCTGTTGACAACATTTCTTGAGACTGTTTGTCATCACTTATGTCTATTTCGTCTTGAAGGGTGCTGTCAGTGAAGAAACAAAGAAAACAGACAAGTTTACTATTTCAGAATAAATTTTTGACAAGCGCATCAAACGCTTTTTCGTGTTGAAAATGCCAGATGGTCTAAATCGCACATAATTAGCCACGTGCACCCTTGCATATTCTTATGTTTCAAGATTTCTTATTTGAGTCAAGACAGTTAGGGAATAAGGGTGGACTCCTTCGTGACCTGAGACAATGCTGATGAAAAGCCTCCACAAAATTCATCAGGCAAAGATTCTTGTGATCTTTTATAACTTGGCAGAGTTATCCTTGATCCCCTGGAAAGATAGCATTCGAGGCCAGATTTCCAAAGAGCATTTTGTATTTTCATCAGATTTACAGCTGAACCATTTTGAGTCTGGCAAGCGACCCAATACGAAATTGCTGAGAAAACTTGCTTTCCAGGCATTGAAATTTGCGATGGATTTATGGCAAATTCCTCATTCAACGTGTTGGTTTCTCTTCTTTCATCTGATGTTCTTGATTTTTCCTTTTTGCTGTCAAGCTTTGAGGTGCTTATTGCCGAAAATAAGAAGCAAACCTCGCTCACTTTTAACAATTCCAAATCACATTCATCTCGCTTTTCACAGATCAAATTCCAGGGTTGTTGAATTTCTTCATTGTGTACTCTCCAAACACACTTAAATGCCACAAAAGAACACGTTTTCTCAATTGCTGCTGCTATGTGAAACAAGGCTAATCGAGGCTAGTTGAGTGAAAAGCGATTTTTCAAGGCATCTCAGGTCTAATTTAGATGTCAAATTTAATTCAGATGAATTTTAAAGCAATACATTACATACAATTAGTAGTGGCATTAGAATGTCACCAATAAGCAAAAAATCAGGAAAGCCCATAACATCTGTTGTAACAAAATGTAACAGTGCTGAAAAATAACCATTCTTAATTTCATGTCTTTCAGTTGTTTTGTTTTTCTAGCTTCTTATTGGTTTTTAAAATGCCACCATTCTTACGGCGCTTTTCACAAACATGCAAAGTCTTAAGTTCAAAAGCCACCTTTGTGATTGCATTTTTCACTGCTGTCAATCATGATTACGATCACAAGCAACGAACCTTGAAACACAGAACACACAAAACGGATCGAAATCCACCAATCAGAAACCATGACCTTTTGAACCCGTTAAAGTAAAGTTTTGTTTCCTAAGAGGTCCGCTAAGATGATTGACGGCAGCGAAAAATGCAATTGTTAGTTGGCTTTTGAACTTCACAATTTGCATGTTTGTGAAAAGCACAGTAATAACTAGTTTTTGTAAGAATTCAATGTTTCATAAACTGGATGGTTATCCTCACTTAACTCCAAATTTATTGCACATATCTTCAACGTTTCAATCTGTTGAACAGTGTTCCTCGGGTTATTTTCTCTTAGTTTTTTCCTTTAAAACAGATTTTGGGTTGTGTAGATTATATTGAACATTATGCACATTACGGGAGGTCACGAGTTCGAACCCTGGCTGGACCAACACTCAGGGTCTTTAAATAACTGAGAAGAAAGTGCTTCCTTTGTAATGACATCTGCAAACAGTTTGACTTTCTAGTGTTCTTGGATAAGGACGAAAAACCGTAGGTCCCGTCTAACAGCACCTACACTTATCTGGTTCTTGTGGGACGTAAAAGAACCCACACCACTGTTTGAAAAGAGTAAGGGACGTAGACCCTGGTGTTGTGGTCAATCTTCACTCATCACATCATTCACATCATGGGTGGGTACAGTAAGCTCACAAATGAACTGAGAGTGGCTGCCAGTGGCGCCTATGTATGCTGATATCCGAGCTTACTGTTCACATGTTCAAATGTATTGCAAGAGGGCACGTCTGTTGTCCTCTCATCCACGACTCTTCTTCATTCATTCATTCATGAACAACGTGATGATATTGTTATCCTAAACACAACAACAATGATTTCTAAATTACAAGAATCTTAAAATAATTACAATATCTCTTGTATTTCTTCAATCTGTAAACAGGTTCCAGTTGGAAAGGTTAACACATTAATTTTAATACAAACAATGTGCATAATAAAGGCCATTTCTAAGTTGCCCTAAGCCTCCAACCAAAAAGCGATGCATGATGCACAACCATATTTCATATAACACAAAAATTATGTCCATGCGAAAAGATGACAACCACTTTGGAAAGAGTCAAACGAAAGACTCACATACAGAATAAGCCTTCCATTTTAATCAAATTATGAAACACAACTGCTGTGGAGCTTAACCCTTTGACCGCTAAGAGTGACCAGCATCTTATTTCTCCTTACAATATTATTGCTAAATCAAACATTAAGGTGAAGAAAAATTATCGTCAACTACAAAAGGACGTGATTCTCTTCAGTTCCTTGGAAAAAAAGAGGCAGTATGGAGAGTATACATGCTGATGTTAAGGTTTAAAGGGTTAATTCTCCCCACTTTACATGGGGAAAATGTATTTATAAGCAACAGAAAATAAATACTTATTTTAGCCAATGTTTTTAGTAGCGAGATGGGTATATTTTCAAAGGACTGTCTGCAAAGATTTTCACTGAGTAACAAAATTGATGTTCACCATGTGTTAAGTGGATATACTTGTCAAAAATAAGGTGGCTCGGGGTGCATATATGTGTGTATAAAGAATAACAAATAATTATACCAGTATTTTAGGGTGTATAGAGGGGGAGTGTTGGTTGCTTGAGGGCCTAGGTGTGCTGCACCACAAAAAAATGAAATGTACACTTTAAAGTCACTAAAGCATTGGCATTTTTTACTTCCTACAATTGGTATAGGACAACCCTCAACCTTTCTCATAGATACCATTCCCAAAGCTGACCTAATATAAATATGCTGTCGGAAAGGGGGTAGTCATCATTTCTATGTAGTGGCAGACAGGTGATTTTTTGTTGATGTTTTATTTTAACAACAAAGCTGTAAATGAACAAGACATGATTCTGCCTCTTAACTCCCAGCATTGTAGAGGCCTAAAGTCCTAGCTGGAGTTGTTCAAAATTATAGAGCACGATACAGTAGATAAATATCCACTAAGTAGATAATGCAATGCTTGTCCAGTGGACAGTGATCTATCTGACGGATATTGCTATCCAAGTTTTAAACAACAGAGCCCTGGTCCTAAACAGACTGGTTTAAAAAATCAAGCGCCAGTCAGCTGAGCGGGAGGTTGTGGGTTCAAACCCTGGCTGGACCAACACTCAGGGTCTTTAAATAACTGAGAAGAAAGTGCTGCCTTTGTAATAACATCTGCAAATGGTTAGACTTTCTAGTCTTCTCGGATAAGGATGATAAACCGTAGGCTCCGTCTCACAAGCCCTTGCACATGTAATAAATCTGTGGGACGTTAAAAAACCCACACACTCTTCGTAAAGAGTAGGGCACGTAGTGCCTGGTTGTATGGTCTATCTCACTTTCACACTCATGTATGGGGGCATCAGTACTCATTTGTTCATCTCTTGTAAACTGCACCTAAGGAGTTTGGCAAAGTCCCCCAACCAGTGTTGTAAATTATCCCTGAAAAGCCCTGAAGGGAACAGATACTAAAATATTTACAATGTACAAAAGATTTTGACTTCCCCTTCTTTCAGTTAAAGGGGAAGGTCGGATCTCAAGATTGTAAGTGTGGACATGTAAACCAAGCACTTTTTCAATGAGAAAAAAATACGGAAACAATTGAAAACTGAGTTCAAATTATAGTAGAATCACTTCTGTTATGACACAAATCGTTCCCTGTTGAAAAAATTCAAGTTGCTAATGGCAGTGTCACAAGAAAAAAGTACCGTTGTTGTTAGGTTTTCTTTCAAAGCAACCGAGAAGAGAAAATATCTAAAAGCTAGCAAAGAATTAAATGAATCAAGAGAGGGTCATTTATTACCTGTTTGCTTTTGATTGTCCCGTTTCAAGGAAACCATTTTGGACAAAACGTCTTTTTGGCTTTGGGGAACCAAATTTAGTTCATTGCTTATCCAAAAGACAAACAGAAAAAAAAATCGCTTACTCTGATTCTTTATTTTTATTTCTCAATGTGGACTACTTTGTTCATGGCCAAGGGAATGCTTGGGTTATCAAAAAGTAAGAAAATAATTTATTACCTGCGTTGCTGTGACTTCCAGTCCTGAATTCAATAGGGCTTTGTGCACAGAAATTGGGCTGGCGGGCGCACTGTTTACTGTAGCCAACGCGACCCAGTATGCGATCGTAGGGCAGAGTGATTTGCTTATGTTCATTAAAGTGCCTTCAAGCCATTGTTAAGAAATAGCGCTGGGAATTTGATCAGCAGAACCACTCTCCTCGTCCGTGTTCTTGTTGATACTGCTACTCTTTTTCTCTTGGCTGGTTGTGGATACCTGCAGTATTGGAAAGATAAAATACATCAAGCTTTTGCACTAAAATATCTTTAAACTTGCATCCGAAACCGGCATATTACAACAAATACTAACCTGATATTGCATGGTCGCACACATCTCGTTTTTCACAAACAGTTGCCCACGCCTTTGGCAAGGCCTTATCCTTCACCTTGCAAACACATTTATCACTGATAATGCTACATCTTCTGCTTATTACCGTCATTAGGTAGCAAAAGGCCATGCTCTTGATACCCTCACTGTTGAGCTGTCAACATGGTTGTCTTGTTCGCTGCGCTCTTCTTTCGTAGCACAAATGTTGTGGCATGGGTGCAGTGTTTATATAGTGGATCAGCACTGTGAAACTGTGACAAATTAATTTGAAAGTTTAGCCTTTAGTTGGCTCTGTTTTCGACGTGCTGATGAATAACTCTGAAAGATGATTCATTAGCTTGTCATATTTTGAAGTCAAATTTTTTGACAAAGATGTGTCGGATATGATATAACTATCAAACAAGCCTCAGAAAGGGTATTCCTTTTTTTACATGTTTCTTTAAAGCATGAATCACTTGCTAGCGCAAGACAATAAGGACATCCTGGTGTAATTTAGAGGGCAAGTTCAATGCAAACAATGCAATCGCTGCTTTATGATGGTGCTCTGCAGGAGAAATCGAAGCAAAAAAACCGACCCTTTTTGGTGAAGTACAATAACGATAGGATCATTAGATTTGTTCTCTGACTTGTTTTCTCGGACGCTCAAACAATGCAATCAAAACTGTCATTCAATCCCAGTAGTGCCCGGTACCTTTTCTCAAACAATGATTAAAAGGAACGACCAAAAGGATGTGATGCATTTAGGGTCACCATTTAGGAGCAAACTAGGTAATGAAATGCAAGAAATGACTGTATTTCTCAAGCTTGTTTACAACGGACCTTCTTTAAAAGGAGTTTCTGTGGTGGAGCAGAAACCACTTTAACCGAAGCTTCATGTCTGCAGAAATGTAAAAACCATCTTTCTGTGTGTGATGAAAAATTTTGGCTAAAACAAAAATAGAAAATGTGTGAAAAGGTATGAACTCAAAGCTCCATGGCTCCACAAAATCTGTAAAATCCATCTTTTCTGTGTGTAGTGAAAAGCTCTTTGAAAGGAAAAGAAATGCATTAAACATTGACTGCTAGTGAAATTCATAGACAGTAACACTCTTTAAAAGAGTAGCAGAAAATACGGATTTCGTGGGGACTTAACTGTTTCATGATAAAACTTGCAGACACGACTGACTGCTGACAGACTATGTGATCAGGGAAAACACGGGTTCTACGGATTTCATGGAGACATTAATTTTATAGCTCATCTAAAGTCTTATTATTTTTAGTGTTTTATCATTTCTAGAGTACTGAAAGTACTGCGATACAGTACTACTACGATGATACCAGCTTCTATTCAGCTATTTCGATGGTCACTGAAAAGGATTCGCCCAGTAATGTGTGCGATTGCCCTTGGTCTTGTGGCGCCATCTTGTTTCTTCTCCACTTGCAAAACACTTCTTCTCGTCAAGACTGCAATATTCTGCGAAGTCAACCAGCAGCTTCCAACAAATCCATTTATTTATTTCTGCTGACATCTCTTTAAATCCTGGCCTGCTTACCCAGTCTCAGTCTGCGAAGTCGAAAGATATTTTGGATAGACTTTATCCAACTCTGTGTGGAGAACTGTCTTCTTCCAAAGGCCTTGAAATAGGTCATTTGAACGTTAATGGTTGTTTCACACCTCGGTTTTGGGTACTACTCAGGTTGAAGACACACCAGGAAGATAATGTCAAGGGGATCTACCAGATCATTACAACTTCACGCCGATTTAAGTGTGTACCCCAAATTTTGGGGTCATCAAGTATTCATATATTCAGGCTATTGTTCTTGCTATTGTCGATTACCTTCCGAAGAATCCACGAGCAGAATTCCTTTGATT
Source organism: Porites rus (assembly GCA_964035705.1). Lineage (NCBI taxonomy): Eukaryota > Metazoa > Cnidaria > Anthozoa > Scleractinia > Poritidae > Porites > Porites rus. The sequence continues at coordinate 22,119,687 of OZ037996.1, forward strand.
TAGGTGCGATATGTCCCTTTTGTCTCGAATTTTTTTGCTTGATTGACTCTTTAATCCCCATTGTTACTTGATGAGTATTAAATTTATCCATTAAAATACTCGGACTTGCCTGTTAAATTTACTGCAGTCTATGGGAACGCTTACAAGTCTTTTAAGCGTGGCGGACAACTCAGGTTGCATAACATATTTTCGGTCACGCACCGTATTACAAAGGAAACAAGCCTGATAAATTTGAAGTTAATTAAAGCTTATAAATACCTGGTCTCCTATAGTATTTTTAATTAAAAACTCTCTTGCCTTGAAAATAATTTGGCGTTTAAAGAATTGCTGCGGAAGGTATTTATTAGAACTTTTTATTCATTCGGTATTATCAAAACTGCGCTCTGCAAGCAAGAGTGAACAACTCTCTTAAAAATGTAAACAACGCAAGCAGTGAATGCATTTAACGGGATGACACAGATTTATTAGCGTGTAATTTCACTTTTTTGGACGTTTTCGCTTGCCTTTCAGTTTTTTTTGTTGAACAAAACCTTGCGTTTCAGTTACGTGACTGCAGGGCCGGAAATAACTGCGTATTTTCAGTTCGCCGATTTGCATGACAACTCGATTCGCAGAGTAGTCGAGTGAGACAGGAAATATCTGAAATCAAAACGAGCTGTAACTTGCGGAGTTCATAATTCGCAGAAACGCTTGTATAGTTTGATTGCTCTGGAGAAATGAATAACTGTTATGTGATTGAATGAAAAACTCTCGGCCGGATTTTATTAAGCGATAGGCGAGAAAGAATGCTTCAGGGGCTTGCTTTGTACTTCGAAACCTCAGCAAGAAAAAAATCCAATCTCCGTCCACAGTGGTCGAAATTTCTCGTTCAAGATTTCTTTTTGAAGCTCTCAAAACTCTCCTTTTTGAAAAATACGTACCCAAGTCGAAAAAGTTTTGCGAAAGACTTAAATCCATAAACTTCTACCACAATATGTACGATAATTCTCTGCTGTTTTATTGACACATTTAGAACAAAAGGATACCTTTACAACTTCGCGTCCCTGGGCAGCTTAATTAAGACATTGTTCAATTCTTTTGAACTCACTTCTGAGTCTTCCGACATAGAATCTCACCTTCTTTGAACCGAGTTAAAACGAGCACTCTCGAAGGGGAAGTCCGGAGGAATAAATTGAGCCTTCAAGGTACAAAATCCAGCGGCTATGCCCATTTGTGAAATATGCACTTAAATCGGCGTGAAGTTGTAATGTGTTTTTGAACTACTTTAATGTCACAATTTCCAATCTCGCAACAGCTAGCTAAATGTGTATATGCGTAGTCAACTGAAAATAAAGGCATACATTACAGTGCTTACTTGTGAATCGACTATAAAAGCTTGATAAATCGATTCTAACTGAAAATGAAATCAGCAAACTTTCTTCAACAAAGGTGAACGTACTTACAATTCTGTAAGGCGTTATCCTGTGATGACACGGCTATTTTCCTACCTTATTTGAAGAAGAGGTATGACACTGTTTTCAATAACAGGATTCTTTCTCACTGATCCTTCAATTTCTCTAAACACGCTAGTCCCACAAGCGAGCTGAAAACTGATTGGCTAAATTCTAAGAAAGAATAATAATCTTGCGTGTCCGGTTTTATCACTAATAAAAACAATAAAAAAAATACTGTGACTCAAAATTAATTCGGCTGTCAACGGAGTGCAAAACACTCGGCCTCAGTGCGGAAATTGGGGACCTAATTGAGCAACGATCAAATAAGCATGAAGGTAAACTCAAATATATTTTATATCAGTTCAGTGTTCTGGAGTAATACATGTTCAAATTATTGTTCTTCTCCACAAAGCTCTTGCTTTGTAGCAATAACGCATAATTTGTGTATGGGGCGATCGTACTCGCCATTCTGGGTCCTGATGTGCACCTTCCTGACTAATCCGTCCTCCTCAGGTTAGGTGTCTAAAATCAGCGCCATCTCCCACTGTAGTCTCTTCCGATGTGGGTTGAGCTCGAATACCAAATCGCCGACTTCGACGTTCTCTCTTTTACGAAACCACTTGCTCCGCAGCAGCAGCAATGGAGCAAAGTACTTCAACCAGCAAGTCTAAAGTTCGACAACTCTGTTTTGGACACTCCTTAGTAAATGCCTCAGATTAACTCTGGCTTCTTGCTCAGGCTGAGGAGGACAGCTGTGACGACCAACTAGGATGTCGTTCGGGGTAATAGGTGGTTCCTCCCAGACGTCTTCGGAACTTGGGTAGAGGAGCTGACTGTTGATCATGTAGGTAACTTCAGCCAGGAACATTCTCCATTGTTCTTCGGTGAACGCTTGATTCTTACATACACTGTTAAGGGCTTGCCTGACAGACTTGATCAGGGATTCGACAACCCCGTTTTGGTGACTTGCATGTGCGACATTCCACTGCCATTCAAAATCACAGACAAATTCTTCCTAAACGATGCTTTGGATTTTGGGGATCTCCCAGTTCTGCATTACCTCTCTCAGGTATTCCTGTGCCCCTACAAAGTTGGAGCCTCGGTCTGACCAGCAGATGTTTGGGTGTCCACGCAAACATGCGAATCGACAAAAGGCCATTAGGAAGGCTTCGGTTGACTTGTCAGTTACGAGTTCCGGGTGAACCGCTCGGGTTGTTGCACATGTGAAAATTATTACCTGGGCTTGTTGAAGTGTTCTTCGGTTCAGTCTGATCTGCAGTGGCCCGAACATGTCCATAGCGGTGTTCGAGAATAGAGGAAATCCGGCTGCTACCCGCAAACTTGGCAGTTGACCCATAAGCTTGTAGGGGTTTCTTGCGCAGTTTCCGACAGTCGACACACTGACCATGGACTTGGCCATTTTCCTGAGCCCAATAATCCAAAGCGTTTGTCTTGCTTCGTGCATGAGACTCTTGTAACCGCAATGTCTTTGTTTCGGGTGCAAGTGTCGTAAAAGGAGGATTGCTAGTGGATGATCTCTGGGAAGCACAACGGGGTTTCTCATGTCCTTTGGTAGGATCCTGGCATTTTCAAGGCGGCCATGAGCTCTTAGCCCTTTCTCGTCTGTCATGGCGATCAGCTTTTCCTCAAGTTGTGACACATCTAGGTGGAGCTGAATCCATTTCAAGAGTTGCAATTTTGAACGCTTTAGATCCTGGACTGTTAGGGAGCTGTTGGGTACAGCCCTACATCTTGTAATGTCAACAAAACGAACGTAAGCAAGGATTCTTGCGAAAATTTTGTGAACGTCGTGCAACTTTGCAATAAGTAGCAAAAGATAGGGTTGTCCTCCTTCTCTTTGTGAACAGAGGCAGCATGAAACTCTCTACTGTTGTCGTGCCATTTCGTTGCAGCTTTCATTTCTTTTAAAGTCTCTTTTCGATCCTGGTGAGGGTTCTGGTCCTCTTCCTCAAATTTTGGCCATTCCGTCTCTGGCAACTTTAGAAACGACGGCCCCGAGATCCAACTTTCGAGGTCACCCGGAACAATTCCCCTGGTAAGGGCATCTGCAGGGTTGTACTTGGATTTGATGTAGCGGAACTGTTCTGATTCCACTGTTTCTTGGATTTCAGCCACCCTAACTGACACAAACGGTCTGAATTCTCGAGGTGGGGTCTTGATCCACGTTAAGACAGTTCGAGAGTCTGTCCAGAAAGTCTTATCGCATTCGTGAAAATTAACAAAGGCCAGCCCCTCCTGGCATGTGTTGTAAATTCTCGTAAGAGCTAGGCCCCGCAAGAGTTCAAGTTAGGGAATAGTTTTCCGTTTCAGCGGGGCAACAAAGGGCTTGACAATAACTGGAACGCATTGCTAACTTCCATCCTGCAGCTTCCAACGGAGAAAAATGGCGGTTCCATACCCCAGTTCTCCTCCGTCTGCAAAACCATGTACTTGAGGTGAACCTATTGTACGATCTGGTTTTAGCTTCTGGTCAAATTTGAAGGATAGAAGTTGGTTTATTGCTTCTTCGTTTTCCTTCCATTCTTGTTGGATTGCTGCTGGGAGGATGTCGTCCCAACCATACCCGGTACTCCACAGTTCTTGGAGGTCAATTCGGTACTTAATCGTCACAGGCGCAATGAGTCCAATAGGGTCCCATACTTGGGCCAATAGGGCGAGGCACGATCTCTTTGTGAAATCTTCTTTCTTTCTCACAACTGAGTCTTTCTTTAGGGCGAATGTGTCTTCTTGCTTGTCTCACTTGTGACCAAGCAAATCTGTATATCGTTCACCGCTGGTTTGGTCGAATTCCTGGCTGTTTGAATGCCACGCCTTTATCTGGAACTGCCCCCCTTCCAAGCACTTCGTCAACTGTAGTTGTGACATGCTTGGCTTCAGCAGCGGTTGGTCTGGATCCACCAATATCATCAACGTACGTTCGCTTCTGAAGTTCCTTCGCCGCAGGGAACTCCAGTTGGGAAGCTTTCGCCAGGATGTTGATGGCGTTCGAAGTGATATCTGGAGCTGGCTTGTCACCAAAATTTAGTCTGAGCCACTGGTATGCAGTGGGAGGATCACTCTGATTCTTTCTTCACAGGAATCGATGAAAAACTTGATCATCTGGATGCACCAACACTTGGTTAAAAGTCTTGCGAATATCTCCGGCATACGCAAACTCATCCCAGCACCATGCTGATAGAACATTGGCTAGGCTGTTGATTTAATTTGGTCTTTTCTATAGGTGATCATTAAGGGAGAGACCATTGTGCCCTTTAGATGATGAATCAAACACAAGTCTGACTCTTGTGCTCTTTTCAGGGGAGTTAACACCACTTGTAGTGGCATGTACCATTCTTAATGACTGTGATCCACGTTTTCAGGTGGTACTTTGATGACGAAGCTTTGATCTACTAGCTTTCGGACTTCTTCATCCACGATCGCAAGGCAATCTTTCTTTTTGAACGATTTCTCAGCTGAATACATTCTTTTCAAGGCAATGTCATAATTACTTTGTTCGGGAGGCCCGGTTTCCTTCCAGGACATTCTGACTTGCACTCTTCCCGCTCACCAACGTGGTCGAGGCTGAGATAGGTTTTACGAACTTGTTCTTGCGCAGAGCATTTTCACTGCAGGTACAAAGTTCTGTCCGTCTGACTCCTAAGAAATCTTGATAAACAAGTTTCCTTATGTCTTCTGTGGTGCTCACAGTTACAATGTCCACTGAGTGAACACGTGGTATAGCTTCAGCATCCGCGTCCAGTTGTCCCAAGATATACCAGCCAAAACAATTCCTTTTCGCCACTGGTTCTCCTGGATTACCGCTGTTTGTATGGATGTCAACAAAGGCATCGACGAAGTCACTTCCAATCAGAAGATCGACCGTACCACTGGACAGATATAACTTATCTGTGATCGTCTTGAGGTGAGGATAAGCTTCAACAGTTTTTCTTGACACAATCTTAGCACTACTACAAGGCTTATGAATGATATGTACTTGGAGGTTCTTTCAGATGTCTTCATCAACGGGTGATTCAGTCACAATCTCCAAGACTTCAGACACCTCTCCCCTTTGTTGTTCTCCAGCTTAGTTCATAGTAAGGTGTGTCTGAGGACCAGACAGACCTAGTAGTTTTGCAGCCCTCTTAGCTAAAAGACTTGTATTTGAACCGGTGTCCAACATGCCAATTAAGGTTTTGAAGTTTCCTTCGCTATTTCTGTCTCTGATTTTCTGAACTGGACAAACTCCAGGTATGTTCTTGAGATCGTTAGCGCCCCCATTGTCTCTTCCTTGGACACTGTTGTTTTTAGACTCGGCCTGATTTGGACTTCTTTTGTTAAAGGCAGGTGTGTTAGGATCCAAGTTTGACTTGACAGTGATGATTTCTCTTGCACTTGTCACAAGTAGTTCTGTCGGCCTTTGACAGTCATTCGTGTGATGAGACACTCTTAAGCATTTTCGACATCTTTTATTCTCCTTAACGACTTCCCACTTTTCGTTGACTGTTAATCCTTGGTATACCGGACAGGATGCGAGCAGATGCATAGACTTGCAGCCGAGGGGACAAGATTCATCATCTTTTGTACTGTTAGCATCATTGGCGTGATGATCGGTCTTTCTGCCTCTGCGCTCTTTGTAGCTGATGCTTCCCTCAATTTCTTTCTTTCCCCTGGATCGAAAGGCTGCTTGGAGCCAATCGACTAAATTTGCCATGTTTTCTTCTTCCTTTTGTTGTTGCATCTCTCTCCCAAAGTCCGCATTGTCCTTTGGTTCAAGTTTCGACAAAAGTTTTGAGATAAAGAATGGCCCTTCACTTACTTCCTGAACAGGACAGCCATTGTCCTCCATTTCACTTGCAAACAGTAATACTGAGGTGGCGAAACGTCCCAGACTCTTCGAGTTGCCTTTTACAGTGCCGTAGTTATCAATTTCCGCCAGCAGCTTGTCCATTAACTTCCTTTTGTCTGCAAATTCTATGTCTAGAATCTCTATCGATGTTTTTGCTCTATCGATGTTTTTGCAAGTCTTCAACTGTTCTGTCCACCAAGAACCGTTGGGCATGGCTTTACGAAACCTTTGAAGTTGTTCATCCTTATCCTGGCCATGTTTTTTCATCCAATGCTAAAAATTCCTTTTTCCAGGTTAAGTACGCCTTGCGTGACCCATCCCACAATGGAGCCGGTAGCCTTTCTAAACCACTTGCGTGCGGTTTTGATGCCATATTTTCTGTTATTGTTTTTACTGCGTCAGTGACTGCTTCAAGGATTGCAGTGTTTTCAGAGGTGTTTTGTGATGCTGATTGGAGGGTACTAAATTCTTTTTGATAACTGACATTTTCGCAAAGTGTCTAAATATCGCGGTTTAATTTCGTCTCCTGAATTTAGCTTTTCGGTTATTCTTTTGTCTTCTGACGTGACTCCCTCTTCAACTAGTCTATCAGCAATGATCTCCATCTGTTTCTTGACAGCCTTGTACTTTGACTCGATCTCATTAAATACAGCCGCCAATAAGTTTAGTTTGGGTTTCACCTAATAGAGAGTTTCAAATTCCACGAATAATTCATTAAGTACATTGATAGCGTTATCTCTTTTCCCAGAGAGGGTCTTTAAATCGATCTTTGGAGGCATCGTGTTGCCATCGAAAAAATTGTCGTTCTTTTAACGTTCACGCCCTTAGCCTTGTTTTCATGCAGAGAATTTGGCGTGCGGTCCTCACGCGATCACGATATCTAACCAAACAAACCAAAGAATCAGAGAATTTGTATGTTTGTTTAAGAAGTCTTGTCCTTATGGTGTAGGTTTCCAAAGACAGTTGGTCGCTCCTTTTGCTGTCGGTCGTCCTCATTTTCCTGTCGCCAAGAAGATCTTCTTGATGACTAGTTGACCTTTGGTGAATCTCCTTGTGCGTCATAGAATTTTGACTGTTGCGCACCTCGGTTTTGGGTACTACTCAGGTTGAAGGCACACCAGGAAAATAATGTCAACGGGATCTACCAGATGTTTTTGAACTACTTTAATGTCACAATTTCCAATCTCGCGAGAGCTAGCTAAATGTGTATATGCGTAGTCAACTGAAAATAAATGTATACATTGCATTGCTTACTTGTGAATCAACTATAAAAGCTTGATAAATCGATTCTAACTGAAGATGAAATCAGCAAACTTGCTTCAACAAATCTGAACATACTTACAATTCTGTAAGGTGTTATCCCGTGATGACACGGCTATTTTCCTATCTTATTTGAAGAAACGGTATAAGACACTGTTTTCAATAACAGGATTCTTTTTCACTGATCCTTCAATTTTTCTAATCACGCTAGTCCCACAAGCGAGTTGAAAACTGATAGGCTAAATTCTAAGAAAGAATAATAATCTTGCGTGTCCGTTCTTATCGCTAATAAAACAATAAAAAAAAAATACTGTGACTCAAAATTAATTACAGCTGTCAACGGAGTGCAAAACAATGGTCTTCTGGGCAAGATTAATGAGGTTAAGGTGTTATTACTCACTTTAAAATTCGATGTTTTGGCAATCGCAGAACCAAGGAGCCGTTATTTATATCCAAAGGATCGAGGCGCTGGACTTTCTTAAACGTGACTTCCCACAGTATCCTTGGAGCTTGAGAACTCTTGACAGGCAACTTCGTCACTTTGACATTTTCTACAACGACAAGAGTGTTGAAGTCGAAGACGTACAGACAGCGGTGGGAAACGAACTGAAAGGCCCTGGTAAGCTTTTAGGTTACCGGGCTATGCACAGAAAACTCCGCCAAGAGTATGGCATAAATGTAACCAGAGACCAAGTTTACAATGTCATGACGGAATTGGACCCAGAGGGTCTTGAAGCACGCGGTGGTATTGGGGCGAAGAAAAAAAGACAGAAAGGAAATTTTACTACAGGGGGATCAAACTGGGTTCACTCGTTAGACGGCCACGATAAACTTATGGGATACCAAAATTCGATATTCCCATTGGCTATCTATGGCTGCCTTGACACATCAAGTAGAAAACTACTTTGGTTACGAGTCTGGACTTCGAACTGTGACCCCAAAGTGATTGGACAGTGGCATTTCGATTATCTTTACGAGACAAGAGTGATGGCTGCAATGCTGAGGGTAGACAGGGGCACAGAAACTGGGGTAATGGCTACATTGCATTCCTTCTTACAAAGACATCATGGTGACATGGACCCAAGTGACTCTGTTGTTTATGGACCTTCAACTGAAAACCAGGTAGCTTAGTTACTATACAAGTTCTTACAATATACATGGAGCCATTTTTAACGTTTAGCTTTGAAATGAGTTCTTGTGAGGGGGCGAAAATTTTGCTCAGTCCGTTGATAATGCTATCCTGTTAGGGTAGAAAGGGGAGGGATTATCATCTACTATACTGCTTATAATTCTAGAGGAGACGACAGATGCTAAGTCATTACAATGTCATTTCAGGTATAGATTGCATGCACAGATTATAAAGCCTGGTTTATGCAAAAAAGGTCATTTTTGAATTGCTATTTTGGAAACTATTTACAGCTATAATAAAGTGAATTATAGTGTATTATCGTTTGTCTCACAGTGTACAGTGTAGTCACTTGAAGGAAGTAGAACGTAACGTTTCCACTGTAAAAATTGTAAAACACGGTTGCACCACACGGTGGCTTCTGTAGTTATGCAGTCTTCAGAGCCATGTTGTAATATATTAACTAAATTCTCAGGTTATTGCTGGGAACATTCCATGTTACGCCGCGAAATGTAACGATTGACGCAAAATGTAACATTAACGCGAAATGTAACAAGCAAAATGTTACAGCCTTGAAATAACTGAGAGACTTGGACATGAGCCTTGTAGATAAAGTGTAAATTGTCTGGTGGTTACGAAAACAGTTTGTTTCTTAAGTTTTCGTATAATATCAAATAGACTCACAAAGGTCGTAAAACAGGTTACAAAAAAGTTACGAGTCATGTATAACCTTGGAAAAGCAGTATTGACAATAACAACAACGCTAACTTATTAAACATAACGTGCGGAAAATATCCCAAGCTATACGAAAAGAATATGACTAGAAATGTGAACAATAACACCGTAGGAAACACGCACCAATCAGCAGATGAAAAAGTTAAAAGTAAAAGTTAAGAAAGGTAATCTTTCAAAAGAAAATTTTGAAGGTAGTCAATATTAAAGACAGATGAAATTTCTCATTTCTTACCGGACTTCCAGTAAATGTGAGAAATTTCATACCAACCCAGTCCTGCTGCCATAAAACTTAACCATGCCGACGCCCATTTGACACTGTTGATTATCTCACGCGGTCGGATGACTGCTCCGCTACACTTTACTTTTATAGCCATATTACTTAGTTCTGGCAAGTGCACTCTTGGTAGTGGTTGTCTTTCAACAGCATACTTGAAAAAACGAGAAACAGCCCTTAAGGTTTGGCGCATATAAGGATACATCGCGAGAGTTCACATAATGATCTTTTCCTGGACATCTATATTTAATACTCCTTCTTCAGGGGATTCAAATGATGTATCATTGTGGTCTGGAGATCTTACATCTAGGTTTTGATAGACAGGATCGTTTTGCAGTTTAACATAATGTTCACCATCACCTTCCGCAAAATGGCCTATGTGAAAACTATAAAGAGGGAGGGACTGTAGTGGTGATATAATGGCCGTTGCCGAGGGCCCAAGGGATGAGATAATAATGAATTCTACGTTATAAAGGTCTGCTGCAGCTTGAAGAGTAAGATGATCCCCGTACGTGCCATCTTGTGCCATGGTTTCTATATACGTCGGCCACGCAACTGTAGTAAAGTTTTGCAGATGTGGATGGTTCTCTAAATACTCTACGATCTCCTCTCTTGTAGTTTCTTCGGAGCGATCAATTCCAACACTTGTGAGAGACTCGCAAGTTACTGAAAACTGACAATTTCCATCTCCTGGAGGATCATACGAGGAGGAAATGTGCTTCCTCGAAACGATCTTCCATAAACTCCCTTTCATTTTGATATGAATGTTTATCCTTGCTTACATGAAGTGCTTTAGCGCTTTCCGCTTTCTTATCATGATCATTCACATTCTTTTGTTTCTTCTTTTCTTTCTCCATAGTTGTACTTGTGATATTACAAACTGAAATCCACTTGTTAATTCGTTTTCCAGTGGACGGCGATGAAAATGCAACTTTATATAAGCCATTTTTAAGATTTCTCTTTAAGATTTTCCCCTCCAAGACATATCTTTTCTTGACTATTTTACTACTAGTTGAGGGATATCGAATGAAAACATTTTCTCCGATATCGTAAATCGATGGGGGATGTTTCTTGGCCTCTTTGTTTACCATACGGTTTGCGCATTTTTCAGTGGCAGACAAAGCTTGTTTTCTGGTAGCTTTCATATGCTTGGAGCGCGATCTAAAGTCCTTAGGGCGTGGCCTAACCATGTCTTCATATTTATCTAAAGGCAAGTCCCATTCCTTTGCGCACGTGTTACCTGTGTTATCTACAAGATTTGGCTTTCGGCCAAAGTAAATTTCAAATGGGGACTTCCAAGCAAGTTCCTCCTTTGGATCTTGGTCTAGTGCTTCAGTGTAACTCGGTAAAGCCTTGACCCAATTTACTCCAGCCTTCTTCATTGCGAGAAAATCATAGCTTATTTTTTTCCTTAGTGATCTATGACCTCTTTCCACTTTTCCCTGTGATTGGGGATGGTAGGGTCGTCCTTTAATGACTTTAATTTTGAGTTTTTTACAAAGACGAGACACTGCACCGTCAAACTCTGGCCCTTGGTGGTGCTGTATTACGCGTGGAACTCCATTTTCCTTGTAAATACGCGGTAGCTCACGTGCTACGTGAGATCTTAGCTTTCGCTCCAAAGGAACCAACCACTGATATCGACTAAAGACATCCATAACTGATAGCACATATTTAAACACTTTACCTTTGTGTTTAGTTTTTAGTTTTTCCATGTCGACTAAGTCGATCTGGTGTCGTATCTGAACATCTCGTGCGCGAATCGGAGGAAGCCTTGCTCTTTTTTCGAAGCAAGCATTGAGTTTCTGATGAACGGTGAATTTTGAGAGGACTTCGTGAACATTCCGCTCGGAAACGCCACTGTAAGAATCTTTAAGTTTGTGGTGAAGTTTCCTTGTTCCAGATCCTTTGGATTTTTTAAAACACTTTTTCACCACCCCTTTCAGTGATGATTTCTTTACGATGGGCTTTCCTTCGAAGCATAACATACCTCCCTGTAAGGAAAGTTTATCTTTGTTGCGCCAGAACCTCACTCGTGCAGCGTTTTGCTGTGCTGTTCGCTCCTTGACAGGAATAACTCCCCTTTGACCATCTGCACAAATATATCGTAGGTATCATCATCTAGGGTCGTTATTCCAAATCCAGAGTGGATGTAGCTGAGGAAAATCACCAGAAAAAGTGTTCCAAAAACACAAGACTTCATTCCTGACTTATATGATCGCTCCACACAAACAGAAGGAATAGGTCTTTCTGATTGACAGCACAGCTCGGCTAGAAGCTAGTGGCAGTCAGTTTAATATGTCCAGACAGTGTCTATACATTGTCTGAACAGTGTCTAGACAAAACTGAAGCGAACAGTTTTGTAGTACCTTTCAATGGTTGTCTTTACCCTAGGTTGTTAAGTAAGACTTAAGAGCTGCTAAATTTTACTTAACCAAAAATTCGTGTGTGAAGGCCTAAGTAAAATCTCAAGAAACTTTACTTTGAATCTCATTAAAGTTGGAATGTTGAAACGATTCAACAAAGTTTCAAGCGACTTGAAAACCATCCTTAAAAACGACTTAGCTGACTTGCGGTTACTTGCGGTTTTTTGAGCTTTGAGAAAAACGAAACATGTCAATCAATCTTAATTATGTTGCATGGGAAAATAGCCTTAAGGGACGGACCATTAGAAAACCTGTTGGGGGGGAACGGGGTTGGGGACGGGCGAAGTACAAAAAAATATTCGCCCAAGGAGAAATTAAATGAAAAAAAAATTCATGCATGCCAATTAACCCTAAAAAATATTCATGCTATGGCCTAAAATTTTCATACAAGGAATTTGATAACAAAAAAAATTCATACGCCTCGAAAATTTTCCCACCCCCAAACCAATGGTCCGTCCCTAAGTTAACCTGAAGTAAAAAAGAATCGGTTGTGTATGAAGCTTTATTGCTGCGGAGCGACCGAAGGGAGCGAGCAGCAACATAATCAGGATTTAAAAGAAATATATAAGGGGCGACGAATTCTCGAATTCATCACTTTTTACCACAATGCATTGCATTTAACCACACTTTTTACCACAATGCATTGCATTTAACCAGAGTGCATTGCGCCACGAACAACTCAAATAAAAACACGGGGAAGTTCGGTGGGTGAGAGTGCATCGTTTGCTGCTCAGACTTTGAGTTTTCTTTGTGGCAAATTTTCTACAGCAAGGTTAGAGGTCTTACCAAAGACCTCTAAGACACGCAGGAGTCTTTCAGATGAGTACGATGGTTTACTTGGGGATTGGATTTCAATTCAAGAGCCTTTTTTGCTCTTCAACTCCGCAACCCGGCGGGGGATATACAAATCCCAGCTTGCTAGAAGGTGATGTGAAAGTGAGAAAATGTCATGCAATGCTATTCTTAAGAAACTGTATGAGCCGAAAGTGAGAAAATGTCATGCAATGCTATTCTTAAGAGACTGTATGAGCCGAAAATGGATGTGATTTTGACCATTCGCTTCAAAATAACAGCGGAAATCGAGATAACAAAACATATGTTTTGTGTCCTACTTTGCAGACGAGGACGTGTATCGGCGTTTTGAAAAGCACAATTATGTTCTTTTATTCATTTATTGCCATGGAATATGCGTTTACATTGTTTTTTCACTGTTAATAGCTCGGTTAATGCGGCTGGCGATCATCTTGCCGGCGGAAGTTTCATGGAAAAGGAATAAAATGAAAGAGTTTTCCCAATGATTACGTAGTCAGTCTCTGTGGTATAGTGGTTAACTGTAATCGCGTCGAGTCGAAGGTGCCGGGTTCGAATCCTGCTGAGTTATTTATTCCTTCTTTCTTTTTTTTCCCATTTTTTGTGTTGTTGTTTTCTATAAATATAGCTAAATAACTGTTACTTAATAAAGTGCAACAAACAGCAAGAAAAGTATTGTGTTTCCAGAGAAAATATCGTGCACCGTATATTAAATATGTGGATAAACGATCTGAATTTCTATTATTTCCTGGGAAAACCAGAGTTGATAACCACTTGATCATTTTCTAAACAACGTTCCCACGAGTTCTTTCTATAGACTGATAGTAATTATTCTAGTACTTTCCAACATGTAAACAGGACATTCCATGTCATTTTTGATTCTTTTAAGTCTCACTGCCTAACTAATGCCAGTATCAACAGAATGTGCCGCAGCATTACTATCTTTTAGATACCCTAGATTTACTTGAAGTAATTAAAATTTACTTGCCTTGAAATATTTCTTAGCTTGTTTAGGCTCTAGTGTAAAGACTACTATGGAGTAAAATGGCTAAGGGCAAAAAACATACCTCAAATATTAGCCCAGTAAAGGTGAGGGCACAAAAAAAACGTTTTGTAAGTCTATTTGACATTATAAGAAAACTTTATAAATAAACTGTTTTCGTAACCACCAGACAATTTACAATTTATCTACAAGGCTCGTGTCCAAGTCTCTCAGTTTTTTCAAGGCTGTTACATTTTGCTTATTACATTTCGCGTTAAAAACATTGTTTCATTTTGCGTCAAAACGTTACATTTCGCGTTAAAAAGTTGTTACATTTTGCGTCAAAAGTTGTTACATTTCGGGTTAATGTTACATTTTGCGTCAAAAGTTGTTACATTTCGGGTTAATGTTACATTTTGCGTCAAAAGTTGTTACATTTCGGGTTAATGTTACATTTTGCGTCAAAAGTTGTTACATTTCGCGTTAATGTTACATTTTGCGGCGTAACATTCCATGCCAACATAATTGTGTTCACCTCTCACCTTGTTTGTAATTCAATCCTAGATTGAGAGATGGTGGAGAGAGCTACACGAGCGCATGGAGAAATACTATAAAGGTCATTTGTGTTGGCTCAAGGACCAAGGCCATTATCATCCACATGATGACAAAGACAGGTTGATTCACTATGCATTTCCTCAGTGTGTCATTCACAGTGAAACCTGTATAAAGGGGACCTTATTAAGCGAGCACCCTGTGTTAAGCGGACACTGGAGCATTCCCCGAAGGTGTCCGCTTAATACAGGTTACACTGTGTTTATACACCTTGAAGATTGGGCTCCATGTAACCTCCCTACCTTTTTCCTGGGGTCTCTTCTCTCTCACTCCAGGAGGGTGGGAAGATTAGAGACCCTGGTAATGAGGTTGCTAACTTCCTGTGCTTTTTGTACCTGGTAACTGTCAATGCAACTCAATATTATGATTGAACTAAAAAAAGAATTATAAAAAAACAAGCCAGTTCTAATGCATGTAAATTAGGTTTTGTCTCTGGAAAGCCAAGGTTCAGTGTCAAGACATATGGAATATTATTTGTGGCGTGAATGGTTGGGAGATGTTTTTTTTTTTTTCAATTAGCCAGACATAAAACAACCAGCGTTGTAACTCTGCGACATTTTAATTCTGTTGTGTTCCTCTCCAATCGTATAGGATGCTTCTGGCGTTCATCATGATACCGCTAATACAGAAAGATCTAGATGTCTTTAGAGAGTCAGTTTGGAACACTCAGAGGATACGTGCACAGAAGGACACGATTCTTCCAGATGGCATTCCAAACCACATGTATAGTTTCCCTGAACAGTATGGCCTGGAAGAATGTGGTTTGTTTGGAACACCTGATACCATTTCAGACTTGGCATTTTTCTCGTTTTGGTAATTTTCTCTTTGACTTTTCATTTGCATTACATTACAGGTCTCCCAGTTACAGAGGAACAGCTCAAGGAGGCAGCTACTCAGTCTGGAGTGCTGACTGTTCCTGATGATTTTCTGCAGCCTGAATTTAGAGCAGAATGCGAACGTGTCTTACCAGATAGTGTAACGATTAGACCCCATGAATGCAGGGATGCATACATTTACTTAAAAAATAACTTCCAGCTGTAATTGTCTGTATTGTAGGCACTAGTGGTCCTTAGGTTGCACTAAGCTTGTGATGGGGCAGCTGGGGCATGCTCCTTCTAGTCAATAAAGTTACATAGTGTGCATAAGTTCAAGATAGATGTGACAAAAATTATTTCTGGTAAAGAAAACAATCTCTGAAACATTTTTTGTACATTGTTTTTTTTTATTGACTAACAACAACTGAAAATATTATGTCATATAACGTTTCAATCATTAAACTTTATAATGTTTCACTTTTATTAATTTCTTGTAACATGGAATCAGCAAAAACGAAATTCCATAGTGGTGAAAGACCCACATTTAGGACTATTGGTACTTTCTAGAACTGTAACACTATAAAAGTAACACGTTTATATTCATAATATGAAGTTGGAACAAGTAAATTTTGTATATATTTTTGTAATTATTGATTAACTATGACAATAATGTTCGAGTTGCAGAGAGATGGTTACAGCTTACATCTAACGGCAAATATGTCTACTCCATGCTGCCCTACAAAGGGCAAACACAACAGCATTCCTCATTAAAAAACAACAGTATACACAGAAAAGGGGGAGGGGTGGGGGTAGCTTATGTGGTAAACATATAGCACATGTAAAAACAGCAAAACATATCAGAAATTAACTAACTTGGTCTAAGTTTCAGCTTTAGAAGCTTGCAGTAGGAGTTGCACTGATGAACCTCAAAAAAATGACTCAATTGCTCTTCCAGTCAAGTTGCCAGTACAGAACTGATAACCCCCATCCTCATTGTGTATCTCAGCTGAGGCTATTTCAGGATCGTACAAGGTATATCCTGACCCTTGGAAGTCTAAAACCATAACTTTGCCTTCTGATTTCTCATACGTAAAATGAGAAAACGCCTGTGCCTTCTTACATAGCATGGGATCTTCTTCACAGACAATTCCATTGTTGTTTATAAACTTTGCAAAGTCTCCAGGGATGAACTCCTCAACTGTTAACAGCTCCCCGTCCTCTGTTTTCCCCATGTACACAGACCTGTATTCAAACGAATCTCCATATTCGTCAAGCTTGTCCTTTGCAATTGTTTCCTTCAGCTGCGATGCAAAGTTTCTTACTAGATATTGCATCTGTACTGACTTTCTAGTATGTTCTTCTGTGGTCTGTCCTGTATCTTTAATCAGTTGAACAGCACTCTCCAGATAACTCTTAACAACCCATGTTCCTTTATTAAAGCCTTCTGTAATGCTTGTGGCTTTAAATGCCTTTCGGAAACCTACAGCTGCAAACTCTTTCTCTTCTATGACAAATTCAGCTTGGAGTGGCACTGATGACCATTCCATGTGGGCAAAGTCAAATTTGTAGATCAGGATTTTCTTGGCTTTGTTATCAACTACCCTTCCAAGCCTAAGTATGTCCTTGATAGAAAGGCTCTTTGGGTAAAATTTACTCGTTGCAGGTGAAGGCTTCGCTGGGCTTGGATGGGAGGCAGGCCTTTTCTGTGGAACTTCATATCTTGCTTTCTTTTCCTGTGGACCAAGACAAAAAATATTGAACAAAAGGAAGAACTTGCAACCATGTTAAACTGCTATCTTGAACATTGATAAAACAAAAATTGATATAACATTTTGCCAGACTCTTAAGTTCTATAATTATCGACAATGGGGGGGTGAGTATTTAATCAGGGGTTCCAGACAAACACAGAGAAACTGATGAAAGCACAAGGCTGAGGGCCAAGTGCTCACTTTTGAAAAATAATTAGTATTAACTATTGGTATTGGGTATCAAGATCCGTCCACCTCACCTAAATAAATCTTATTGACTGCTAACCCAGGGGCAGATCTAGGGGAAGGGTGCAGGGGGTGAACACCCCCTCTCCCAACCCCCTGAGATGAAGCCTCTTCATATTCGCTTTTAAAATTTCTTTACATCACCAGTCAGTTACGCCATTTCTTATTGGTGTATCCCCTCCTAAGGAAAATCCTGGATCCGCCCCTGCGACCTTACGAATTATTGAGTTTAAGAATGCTGGTTTGTAACCTTGTAGTGGAATGTAGAAAACTATAGATTGTTATGAATCAGGGAACAAAAGTTTTCTAATTCTATCCTGGAAATTTCAATCCTCCTGGGACTTCATAGTATCAAATAGTACCAATAATCTAATGTGCTGGAAGCAACAGCTGGATGCAGATTTGGTTTAATTTTGCAATTAAAACGTTTTCTAAACTTTACTACAAACAGTGGCTTTGCAAAAAGTCACTCCCCACGGGTATTTCTATACACCACGAGTAAACCGGTGAGTAAACAAAACGCTTCCGCGAAGATTATTTTACTGTGACTAAAACCTCAACTACCTAAAATGTCCTTATCAGAATTCCTAGAAGAAAGGTCTTGAGTTCATAATCCAAATCCAAAGTGCAAATAAAACTCATGATTCATTTTGATTATTACGGGTTTATTGTGCTATTACCTTGCATTCCAACGATCCATCCTCATTGGAAATGACCTCCACTCCTTCGCGTTTTATAAACCGTATATAGAACACTTTTTGGTTTGGAATATGGGCCATCTTTTCGCAAGATGGCCCGCGCTCTCCAGCCAGTACGTCACAGATAAGATTTTTTTCGATCTGAGGCCTGAAGTGCTTCTTGCAGGCGTCTTTGATGTTTGCAATCGTTATCTCTTCGTGCTCAAAAGGCATGTATTCCTGGGGCCCTATCCTAGTGTATTTCTGCTGTTTGCCTGATACATCTGCACTCATTCTCTGCACTACTATTTCTTCCGCCACAGTGCTTTCCTCTCCTGTTTTCTTGCCTTTTCTCTTAGCCTTCTGAATGGTGGCATACTGCCTCCACTTCGCCATGTTGACGACTCACACAAAACGCGCGCATGGCTTTTTGGGAGTCATTGGTTTGGAGGCCTGGGGCGGGTCTGGCAGTGGCAGCGCTCGGCCACGCGAATAATTTACTTTCAATTTTACTTCAAACGAAAGTAAATCTTCGCATGGCCGAGCACTGCCACTAACTCCGTTTTCCATTCTCTTTTCAAAATTTATTGAATTTTAATTGACTTTGACTTCTACTTATATTCTGTTTTGTATTCTCTTTTAAAGTGCAGTCAATTTTAATCTGAATGGAGTTAACTTTGCATTTTAAATTTAATTGCATTTGTATTTTGATTGAGATTTTACTTGCATTTTGTTTTACATTTTATTGCATTTTTATTTGATTTAAATGTTATTTTCATTTTGTTTTACATTCAATCTACTTATAATAAAGAAAAAAAAGAAAAATGTGCCGAAGACTCAGTGGCAGTTCTCGGCCACCATACATATCTATTCTGGTGGTACAAATTTAGAAATGTGTGTTAAGAATAAGACACAACAAAAGGCAAATATATAAATCCTATAATTTCACCATATTTTGAATAACAGCAAATGGCTCTTTACAGAGCTTTCCTATTCCCCCCCTCATGACTGTTCTGTTTTCTGCATTTTAAGCAGTTGGATATCATGCTGCCCACCGAGAGTATATGTTCAAACCATGTCTGTTCCACAGCAGAGAATTCAAAGAATTTTCCACATCCCACGAACTTTCCTCTTGTCCCTGGCTATCGATCTAATGATCTGCAATTTTCCAGAGGCCCAAGAATACTTTTAAAACTGTTGTTGCCATTGGCTTGGCAAGCCAGAAGGTGAACTATAATTAGAATAGTACTTACTTCCATTCCACCCCGAAGTGTATCCAAAGTATAAAAAAATTATGCAGAGTAAGCATACTGATTGGAAACCTTGTTTGTGAATGACAGCATAATTGACAGATACCAACTACTACCACAAATTGCATGTAGAGATATTATAGATCTACATGTACATAGTATTGCCAATAGCACAGTGTAAACACACCTTGCTCAGATTTGGTGTCATTTGCAACAGGAATTGGATCCACCGTATAAAGAATTGGTTCATGTTCATAAACTTCAACTTGCTTAATCAGAGCTTAGTGAAATCACAAGCGGCCATGACAGTAAACTTTGACAGAAGCGAGCCCAAGCACGCACATGTAAAAACAAATCTGATTGGACAATGCAATATTGTCACACCCTTCCTTGTTTAAAAAGAAAGTGTACAAACTAGATATGACATAACAGAAACAAACAACTAGCTAAGCAGTAAAGGATTATGTCACTGAACGCTCTAAACATTGTCTTTCAAACAGTGTCTTAGTTAAAAACTCAAACAAAGTCACTTCGATACGACAAAGTCTTTCAAATGGTTGGGTGATCTGCAGGTCCGACCACTGCGAGTTACTAGCAAACCCACTGGCTTTACAGACATAGACGTTGTTGAAACATCTGCAGGATTTAGACTTGTGTTGGGTTTCTCTGCAGCAGCAGAGTGGGGCAGTGAACGTTCCATCTGGCATACTGAGAGACACAGGGTTACTACTTGAACACACTGGCGCTTTGCTGCTTCTGGGGTGTCTCTTGTTTCTTCTGGAAACTCGCCCATCCTCAGCTCTCACATCATGAGACTTTACATCAACTTGCTTTTCTACTCGTGCCTTGTAACCATTGGCCGGATTTATCTGTTGGCTTCACACGCACAACTTCTCCATTGCTTAATGGTGGTATTTCTTTAGCACTGATATTGTAGTATTTTGCTTGCAGCTGTTTTCTTCCAAAGAGTTTTCCTGGGACATCTTCCACTATTTTGGGTTTCAATAGTTCATTGGTGGTATCAGTGTTCAATTTCAGCACCCGAACACCCTTTGTGCCAGAGAACTCTGTAGACTTTCAGAGGGCGTATTTCTCCATTATAGTTAGGCTACGTAGATTTCTGATCTTGCAGCTATAAACTCTTGGCGGTCATGATTCCAGCATGCTAAGGATGTTAGGCTTGTACCAAGACCTGGAGAGGCACTCGTGTGCACCAGATGGCACACCCCTATGTGTTTATGGGGACCCAGCATACCCCCACAGAGTACACTTGCAAATAGGGTTCAAGGGTGCAAGACTCACTCTTGCTCAAGAGAGGTTCAATCAATCCATGTCAGATAGGCGGGCAACTGTAGGATGGTCTTTTGGAGAAATAACCACATACTGGGCATTCACAGATTTCAAGAAGAATCTCAAAATTGGCGTGAGTGCGGTCGGAAAGCAATATTTAGTTGCTACTCTATTAAAAAATGCTCTTGTTTGTTGTTATGATAACCAGGTGTCCCAGTACTTTGACCTAGCACCCCCAAAACTGGAAGAATACTTTCATTAAAAATAAAGATGCTAAGGGAGTACTGGGGGTTAGCTATTGGGTGGGGTGGGGGTGTCAACCAACACGGTAACACCCTTTGCCTTTTCTGTATAATCAACACTTCTCAAGTACAGTATGCAATAATAGAATTGTAAAAGAATATGTTATTGATTTCTAAGTATGTGACAAAGACATTCCTGTAACTTTAAAGAACTTAAATGTACAAAAACTTTAAAGAGCTTTGGTGTACAAAAACACAAGAGTTAAAGAGCTTTGGTTTGTCTTGATAACGTCAATCAGCTGTTGACACACTTGCAGCATAAGCTATTTTTTGCTGCTCTTGCTGTTGCTGTGTTTTCCTTAATTCGGCCTCTCTGAGTTGAAGCTCTCTCCCACGAAGCGCCTGCTCAGCCTTTAATTGCTGTAACCTTATCTGGAGGCTTTCTTGCAAAAATTGCATTGTATCTGCACCTCGTCTGCGTGGAGGCTGTGATTCTTCATCACCCCCTGTGCTCTTCTTTTTTTGGTTTCTGCAACAGTTTCCATTGCCATCTGCCTCATGCTTGCTGCTTTTTCTGAGTCTAATTTTTTCTTTGCACTTTCTGCTTCCTCCTGGCTACTAACTTCCTCCATTCACTCTTTTATGTCTTGGCACAATTGGTCCAGCTCGTCATACTCAGCATCTATGCCAGAGGCCTTTTTTTCTACTTGCTCCTTATTTTCAAATTGTTCCATGATTCTTTTGAACCGATCTCTACAGGATCGGAACAATAGCAGTTGATCCTAAAACAATTATGAGTGAATTAGATTTTTTTTTACTCCAATCTTAACAAAGAGAATAATAGTCATTCATCGTCATTTCTAGATGACTTAACCTTGACTGAAGAGTTGCGAATGGTATGTGAAGGAAGGATAGAATATAATGAATGTTTTAATGTCTTACAATCCTTTCCAAAAAATAAAACGCCTGGGAACGATGGACTAACAATAGAATTCTATTTGGCTTTTTGGTCTTTGATTGGGAAACCTCTGGTAGATTGCATCAATTACTCTTGAGTTTGGAGAACTTTCAAACTCACAAAAACAGGCTATAATCACATTAATTGAAAAAAAAGGAAAGGATAAACGAGTAATTAAAAATTGGCGGCCTATTATCGCTAATCAATGTCGATGCGAAAATTATTTCTAAAGTTTTAGCGAAGCGCCTGGAAAAGATCTTGCCAAATTTAATACATCCCAGTCAGAATGCATTTGTTAAAGGTAGGTCCAAATTTGACGCAATTAGAACGATTGATGATATTGTGGATTACACCAAACGGAACAGTTGGTCGGGATTTATGATCGCCATTGACTTTGAAAAAGCCTTTGACACACTAGACTTTCGATTTCTAATCAGAACATTACACAAATTTAATTTTGGCCCATCTTTTATTCAGTGGATGCGTGTTCTGTATAACAATGCATCCAGCTGTGTAATGAACAATGGATTTACGACTGGTCCTTTTCTTCTAGGTAGAGGTGTCAGACAGGGGGATCCACTCTCCCCTTACCTCTTCATCCTAGCGCGTGAGACCCTAGCTATAAAAATAAGAGAGGACTGCAATGTACAAGGGCTTAAAATTGGAGAAGAAATGATTAAACTGACTCTATTTGCAGATGATATGACCTGTATCTCAAAAGACAAAATATCTTATACAAATCTGTTTCGTATTCTCAACTCTTTTGGAGAGTGTTCAGCCTAAAGGTGAATGATGGAAAAACAGAAATCATGCCTCTAGGAGACAATATCCTACAGGAGAAAGACTTCCCAACTCATAGTATTTGTGAGATCATAAAAATCTTGGGGATATATTTTGGTTATGATGATAGACAAAGGAACAACCTTAACTTTAGTCAAACTTTAAAAAGTATAAAGGAATCAATCAACGTATGGAAATGGAGAGGGCTCTCCCTTTTAGGAAGAATACAGATGGTCAAAACTTTCGCAGTCCCAAAGCTTATGTTCAGAGCATCGGTTATACCAGTCTCTAAAGAACTAATTAAAGAGGCAAACTCAGTTCTCTACAACTTTATTTGGAATGGGAAAGACAAAGTGAAGCATCTTGCATTGATATCTGATATAGAAATGGGTGGACTCAAAATGTTGGACATTCAATCTATGATTTGCGCTAAACAAATAACATGTTTAAAGAAATTATTGGAGGATTACTCAAGTCCTTGGAAAGTAATCCTAGACAAACTTCTGTTACCAGTCGGAGGTCGTTTTGTATTGCATTGCAACTTTCAGACTTCTAAATTGAAAATCAGTCTACCAGCATCTTATAAGGAATGCTTCGATGCGTGGTCGGAGGTTAATGGAAAGACTCCAAGTTGTTACGAGGAAATCATTAACGAAATTATCTGGAACAACAAATTTCTTTGTTATGACAAAAAATCGATGTACAGAAGAGATATAGTAAACTTAGGCTTCGTGAAGATTAAGGATTTAATTTCTGCGAACAACTCCTTCTCGTGCGACTTCTCTTCACTTACAAACCCTGAACAACGATTTTTTCTTATGAGTATTATCAATTCGATTCCCGCAGAATGGCGCTCACTTATTAAAGCATCTACAAACGTAACATCAGCCAATCCCATACCGATTACCCCAACTATTAAGTTGCCAATTAAGTTGCAATCGTAAAAGCTTTTCTACTCAAGGTAGAGAACCAGGGTGATAAAAGTGCAAACTGCCTTTTCTTCGTAATAAATTTTATGGCAGAAAATAAAATTTTTGAAAATAAAGATTGATAGAGAATGTATCGGCTAAAAGAAGAGTAATTTAAGCTTGCATGTATGTACGATTTGTCACCTTTTGTCATCGTGTTATTGCTATTAAAATCACTGTAATACGGCCCGTTTAAATGTACTTAATGCAGCTATCAATGTTAAACCCCAGGGTCCGGGGGCGGGGCGCGGACAGACCCAGGGGAATTTGACATTTTCATGGAAGCCTGGAGTCAAATTTCCCTCCCCCCAGGCACCTACTGAAAGTCAATTTCCCGCCCCTGGGGTAACTTTTTCTATTAGAGTCAAGACTTAATAATCGACAGGTTGGAACGGATGTCTTTTCCAACATCACAGAGTGTTCACCGCAACACAAGAGAGGCAGTGCCAGAAAATGTCATCTTCTGCAGGGTATAGTAACGGTGGCCAAGATGCTCTGACACAAACTTGATGGTACCAGAGCAGAATCCACTACTACTCAAATAGGACCTCATTAATGTCTAAATACTCGCCCCACTCATCATCATATTCCTGAAAGACAAATGTCTTCCGGCCGATTTCAAATTCCTTTTAAACAGTTTATAATCAGCTTTTGAATGCAATCGAGCATCACACAGAACATCATGAATGTGAAAACACGGCCAAAAGTATTCGAAGTGAAAGAGATGAAACAAAGACTCTTCTTTTTGTAAACATGTGATCCTACAATGAACAAATTGATGCTTCATATATACCTAAAATAAAAAAAGATTTCCATACCTTTCTTTCGCTCACGTTGTGTTGATGCTTTGAAGAAAGGGAGAGGTCATTTGTCTCTAGTGACTTTTGGGTATTAGCAAGCTGGAAGGTTACTCATTTCCAGTTTCTCTTGGTCTTCCAAGATGGCAGGCCCTCTCAGTCAATTTCCCATGAGTAGTCCCTCCCCCACCCTGAGGCTTAACATTGATAGCTGCATAAAGGTTGTAAGACTACATTTACTGTTGTTCAGAACTCTCACCTTGGTTTGCCAGCGAAATAAGCCGCTCCTTGTGTTCTGATTTTCCAACACCATTTTGAAGCCTTCCTGCCCAGAAGAAGACACATGATATGGCCGAGCCCGTTATACTCCAGTGGTTTTGTATGCAAAAGGTAAAACTCTCAAGCATGACAAACCTTCAAGCTTGCATAAAATCATCAAACTTAAATGTAGCATGAAGGTGCTCGGGTATGGAATGTGAAATGTGATTTTAATGTCGCGTGGTGACACTTGAATATGGCGTTGTTGCACTTCAATCTACCACTGTCAAATTTGAACATATGATGATAAAGCAAGAACATCAAAGACCCGCTTGCAGATGATATTCACAGGTTGCACGTCGGATGAGGAAACTACAATATTGTACTGAAAAACTCCAATTTTCCATCATGAGACTTAAATTTTGTATAGTCCGACCTCTATTAAGCGGACATCCTTGGGACTTTAAAAAGTGGCCGCTTAATAGAGGTTAATTATAAATTGGATAGGAATTGCAATATCCATGATGTTATTGACTCTAAAAACGAAAATGCTTTTAAAAAGTGAACATATATGAAGATAAATCCAAAATCCAGTGTAACAAAACATCAAGTGCATTCCAGCCCATGCATAGTTGTAGCTCTAACACAGAGGGTACGTAGTTGAAGTGTACAGTATTGTTCGAGTTGGTAATGTACAGAAAAAAGCAAAACACTGTTGACAAGTTTGTTAAGCCTTTTTGCATCAACAGTGTAGTATGTGAATAAATTTAGCTCAAAATGTTTCACAGACGATTTATTTAAAGTAATCCATTAATGCTGTTTACCATTTTGGGGAGCGCAGTTGTAATGACAAGATCACATCATTTGCCTTTCCTACAGCTATGGGAAGGTCTTGGTAACCATTAAACTGGGCAAAGTGCCAGTGTTGATCAGTTATGCGCAAGGCTTCTGCAAAGCTCTTGACTGATGGCTCTTCTAATTCCTTGTCGTAGTCGCTGTCAATTGAGGTGTCTTGAAGTGAAGCTTCAGTGGTCTTCTGTTGTTCAGCTATGTTATCTTGTAAACCTTGCATTTCTTTATCTCAGTTTGAGAACTTCCGAGGCTTTCTTGCATGCTTTTGTGTTCATCTTCGAGGAATTTAACTCGTAGGTTTCAAATTCGTCTGTTAACTTTAATAGTCTTTCAAGCTTCTCATCAATCTCAGCAAGACGAGCATTTGTTGACTTGCAGTTAAGGCAGCCATGGCTGTTGTCCTCGAAGACATCCTCGTCTGTTTGTGAGCTTCCTTCGCGTGTACACGCCCTTTTTCCTTCTTTGAAAGCTTCGCAAGATATTTTTGGTTTGTTTTCAGGCATTACTGAATTATTATTTTGTGAGAAATGGCCATCTTCAGAACCAAGGCAGAGAAAGTTTAACAGAGCGATTGAAATACGTCCGTCATGGTCTTCTTGGTCACCAGTCCAAATATGTTCCTTATTTATGTGAACGACATACCTAACATTATTACATCTTAGTTTAAAGTCTGCTATGCCTCCTCCATGCTTTTCTCGCAGACGTGCTAGTCTTTTTTCGTAGGAGTCTTGATCGTCCTCCTCCATACTGTCTCCACCGTCGATAGGGTGGCCTGCATTATAGACTTTGGAAAAAAAAACATTGTTTACGATAAACACAAGGATAGCAATTTTGTTACTGGTGCATTTTTGAAATGTCAAACTCCTAGCAAGCAAGTTAGTTATTAAATCATACCTGAAGTTTTCCTCCTTTTTGCTTGACCTTCCCTTCTTTCTTTCTCGTCCTGTTTGGGTTTCACGACACTGTGTGGATCCACCCATTTTTAATACTTTTGTAGGCGTCTTCTAGTTGTTTGTCTGTTTTTATGTCGCATTTTCGGCGTCCTTCACTCATGTAGTCGATAGTTAAAGAAGACCCATTAGAAGCGGGACTTAACTCTTCGGACTAATTTTCAAGCAAATGTTTCTTAAATTCGTTGATTGCTATGAACTTCGGCAAGTCGCGTATTGGTATACCGTTCAAATTGGCCCTTGTTGGCCAATTTGGACACCTTCATAAAAGCTTGGATAGTTTCCATAGTTCACCACGTGCAACACGGCCCGTACAAGAGAACAAAATATTATGCAAATGTAATAGACTATTTTCGATATATTAAAATTCTTACTTGGCTCCAAGGGTGTGAGGTAAGAAAACAAAAGAAATGTACTATTCATTATTGGGCCTCGAGGTGACTTGTTTTGTTTTACTCCCTAGGCCTCGCAGCCAAGTACGAATTTTAATATATGGGAATTGGTCTATTCATTATATACTTATACCCATAAAGTCCTTGGGTCTCATAGTTTATAGTTTATCCTTTCAAATGACAACGTTTTTTCAATCAGGTGTATAATGTACATATTTTATTGCTATATATTTATATACATATTTCTTTGTTCGTTTAGGAAATCCTTAATATAGGGTTGACCTCTGGCTTTCCTTTTTCTTACAAACTGCACTTGTTTGTAACAATGCTGGTACACAATGACAAATTGATCTGCAAGATGCACTTTACTTCCAAACTTAAGATCGTCCCTGACATAAACAGGAGAAAATTATTTTATACACTGTTATTCAAAGATTCGTCAGTTAATGTAAGTTTAACAAATCAATGATGTTTTCAGAATAAGATGTTTACTGATCACTGTCATGTAACGAAAATCAGTAGTTTAAACTATGGAACATAGGTACAGAACTTGTACATGTAGGCCCCAAGTGAGATAAACTCAACCTAAACAGTAGACAAATTTTCCATCAAGGCAGATGTTAACGTTAAATGTTGCACCAAGTTGTTCCTTACATCCATTTAAATGGATTTGTTTGAGTTGGCGCTTTATGTCTTCTGTAATACGGACGCTTTGAGGCCCGATCCTTTCAGAGGTGTCACTCTGGATGCAAGACTTCTTTAGATGGAAATATTTCTTCTAGAACTAAACAGTGAACCTGAGGCACCAATTCTGATGTGCTGTAGACTTTCAAGTATGCAAATTGTGTACCACACTCCAACACAAATAATGGATTTGGATGTGTACGGATTTTGCGAATGAATGTAGCTTGAGCACCACTTAATCAACATTTCCTAGTTTCGTCTCAAAATAAGGACAACAACAACTATATGTGGCTGAAAATGGGGAAGTGGGTAATAAATATTTTAGCTCCATGAACCCCTGAGTTTACTACTGGGAGCAACCCTGTGAAACCTATGTGAAGTTCATGTGAAACCCACGTGAAACTTTGATGGATGTGAAACACCCTGTGAAATATACAGTGCTTCTTACACCAAATTTTGAAGTTGATTCTACCCAGTCAAAAAAATGTGTGAAATCGAACACATTTTTTCAAACTGAAAAAGCCAGGTGAAACAATATGCGAAATATCCCTTGATTGTAAGAAACATCCTGTGAAATCAAAAGCACTCCTTTAAAATATAAAACCTACCATGTGAAAAATATGTGAAATTTGTAGATACTGTTATGGGCCTAAAAAGCATGTGAAACACCCTGTGAAATAAAAATGTACATTGAGAATTCTCAGGTTGATGCAGCCCTGTGAAAAAATGTGTGAAATCCTGAGATACTGTTTCAATCTGAAAAAACCGTATCATGTGACATGAATGTAAGTACAGCATGTGAAATATAATATATAGATTTAGACAGGGGTAAAAAAATAAATTGAAGTGATTAAGTGAAGCTCCTGTTAAAAAATTTAAATAAAAAAATAAACCTGTAATCCACAAATCAGTCAACTTAAGGGCACATTCATAAGACTTTTGAGGGAGTGGCTCAGTGAAACAGTCCATTGAACTGCATTATAATAACAATACTACCAATAATAATAATAAGAAGAAGAAGAAGAAGAAGATTTTAAATGAAAACTCCCATAGTACGTCAGGACCAAGGATTGGCCCTGGTTCTAGGAGACTTGGAGGAAGCAAATGATAGCACTGAAAATGTTTATAATAATAATAATAATGATAACAACCTTTATTCTTTTTTAACTTCTTCCAGGGAATTTTATCACCTAAAAATTGCTTATGGGTGTTCTATGTGTTCAAAAAGCCCTCCAAAGTAAATCATTACATTAACTATTTGAGGGTTAAGGGATTCCTTAAATAAAAATGTCTTAACTAAAGTCAAAAAAATTATAAGTTCGTTGTTTCGCGTGTGGACCTTGGCAGCTTATTCCATAGGAAAAGAGCAGCCGCCTGGAAAGCTCTGTCTCCCATTGTTTTCTTGGTTGTCGCACTTGGTCTTTCCAACAAATGACCATTGTCGTTGCGCATTGTATTTGTATACCATTTATTCAAGATGCATAACTTGTTGTAGTGCTCATCGTCCTTTGCTGTTACAAGAGGTTTGGAGATTTCTTCAAAAGGCACTATTTTTTCAGTGAATCTGGATGTGTTAACCTAGCACAGTCTGCTCTCCTTGTCTTGGGTTGTTACGGAAAAAACAAGCACACAAGCAGATTCTATCAGCTGATTTTCAACCTTGTGGCAAGAAAAATGGAGAACCTTTCCAGAGTGTATACCATTGGTATTGTTAACAGCAACAATTGAGACAGTGTTCCTGTTTTCTCTTTGCCTGTTGTTACCCAAGTTAGGGATTTGCCAGTGACAGGATCATCTTTTATCCTGAGAAAGGACTTTTGAAACTGTGGCTTTGGTTCTGTTTCCACCTTCTTGTTGCACGGTTTACCAGAGTCGTTAAGTGAAAGCTGTCCTGTCACTTTCATATACTGGCACCAGTCAAAGATCTACACACAGAAGATAAACTAGTTAGCTTTTCACTTATTTTTTGTATTATTATTTTTAAATTTGCCAATGGCAGGAGCGTACCTGGAGCAAAAATGTATTCTCAGAAACAATAATGTTGACGGCCCAGCAAGTTTAGTTGGTCCCCAAGGAGAGATTAAAAATAAAAGATGCAATAATTTTAATGGTTTAAGTTTGTACCAGTGCTGTTGTTAGTACATGCACACATTATGGCTGGTGAAAGTTTGAAAAATTAAATTTAAGGCCTCATTTTCTTGAGTTAAGGACCACCTATTTCAGGGTTTTCATTAAGAATTCTAGTACCAGGAGAGAATATATGTAACATTACCGGAGAACACAGAGAATTCTCCTAATGAACACCCTGCTGTTTTCTTTGTGTAACAGGTAAAAGCCTAATGACAGCCTTGTGGTCCATTGCATATAGCATGTCATCTTTATTGGTAGTAATATCATAAAGCACTTACTCTATATGTCTCCATAACATCGGCCTCAGGATGGCATCTATTGGTTACTCTCCTGCATATCCAACTGTTCATTCTTTCATACACAAACATCCACCAACTATGCACTGGCCCATGGGTAGCAATTCCTTTGGCAATGTGGTGTACCATATGCATGCTCATTGTCTTTAAGCAAAAATATGTAAATTTCAAATTGTAAACAAAATGTTTCGATATAGAAGATAAATTTCTCAAAACATGTTATTCCCTTCAATATTTTTTGAAAGTGTAACAAAAAAAAGCTTAGTAGTTACATCACAAAGGAAAACCTTCATTTAAGTAAAGGCTCTTTTATTATTTGTCTTATAGGTATCAAAAGAAAGGAAGGACAATAAAATGGTGCTTATTGTATTGACATATACAATAATAAAACCTCTCTAATATTTGATTGGTACCTCCACTTTGAAGGCGACAAATCATTTAAATTGAAAGCTAAGGTAGAATTTTTTTTACAATTACCTGAACAGTTATTGGAAAGTCCCTTTCAACCAATGCCGGATAACACCACATTTGCCTCATCTTCTAACTACAATACGTTTTGTCTATCTTGGACATCACCACGGTGCTAATAACAGGTCAAAAAATCTGAACAGGGTAACTCGCTGCCTCTTTCCCAAAAGTGGCCGTAGGAAACAGAACTTCAATATACCATCAGTCACTAGCTGCAAATAAATAGGAGAAAATATTGCCATTTTTACACAGGGATGTTGTTTAGCAAAAAGCTGACATTTAAATCTGATGCTGACTGATCATTAGGAAGAAATAATACGCTGAAACACACCTGCTTCCAATCATGGGATTTCATGTAGGAGTATTTAGCAAACCCTGGTCCAGGACTCCAACCATATCGTACAGGGACTTGGACATTACCAGTTCTTTTGTCAGCTAGTTTGGTATCATTACTGGTAAGACAGAATGGGGCACTGGGAAGATTTTCTTTCTTCTTGCCTTCAAATTAGAAAAGAGATATTGAGAATTAAACAGCAAAGATGAATTAACTTGATCTGCTTCTCTTGCATTAGTTATCCCAGTAGCCTTTATCAATTAAATTAAATCTGACCTCTCATAAGATCTAAATATAACTACATTTTTTTGAAACTGACTTTAAATTACCTTAGAAACATGTAACTAATGATAAACACTGCAATATGGCCACAGCTTGTTAAGGAAACTTTTACTATCAATAATCAATGTTTTACACTACTTAATGTTTTTTCTTCTTTACATAACACTTTGAATTTCATGAGGCTTAAGTGCGCATAAATGGTATATTATTCCCAAAGAAAGCAAATACAAGAGTTGCAAGTAAACATGTCATTGTCTTCATCCACTTACCACCTGTTGCAGATTCCCCTGTAGATTTTTCTTGGTTTTCCTGTACCCAGCTTGATGGAAATCGGCCAAGAAGTTCTGTTTTCCTAACCTTCTGACTGTCTTAGTAGCCTGTAATGAGCTGCACCAACTCACTATTTACATTCTTCATCAAATGCATTGTATCTGGAAAGACCTGCGTGGTGCGGTCATGGTCAGGAAGAAGCATTAAGCAGTAACATCCTTTGCTTCCAGTTGCTGTGGCAAAGCCTGCTGCCTGGGTAGGATTCTTGGCATTTTCATATGCTAAACTATTTATCATAACTTCTTCCTGTGTTAGCTTTTCAGGAGGTAGGCGATTCTCTGCTTTCCCTGATGGAAAACTTTTCTTTGCCTTTCTTAGTGGGTGGTTGGGAGGAAGAAAGCACCTGTTGTTCCTGTACACATCTTTGTATAGTGAAGCAACATGGGTCCCTGAAATATAAGAATATTCCCACCTCTAGCACAACTGTGTACAGCTTGTATTTACAGCATTTGTTTTGTTTTGTCCTTTAGGTAATTTGTCATCTTGACAAATAACTGATTTTAATGGGTAGCAAGATGACAGCTTTCAGGAACAGAAAACAGAATTCAAGACGGAGAAAAGCTGTCGACAATAGGAGCAAACCTTTTCATGATGTACTGCAAATGTACCAGCAAGATTGAATAAGATTTGACCAAAACAAAACAAAATTGACTTATAAAGCACCTGCTTTGAGAAAAAAATTCAAGACTTTTTCCAGGTCTGCAAAACTGCTAGGCAAATGTCAATACTTTTTCGAGAATGCAAGACTGTACAAAACCTGAAATTTGTACATGTAACTTTCAAAAACTGGGAGGCGTTACATGAGAGTATATCCTCATACACCCCCTAGTTATTTAAGTGGAGGATATAGTTTGGATTTTTGAATTATTGAAACTTGAGGCAAGTGACACAAGATACGAGAAGGGTCTCGGGTCAATGACCTGGCAAAGAAGGCTTCCCTACCTAACAGATGACATATAAGTCTAAGTTATATATGATGAAAAAAATTGGTATTTGGTCTTAGTGACCCCGCAGATGGTCTACATAACCCCCTGCATAAAAGAATTAACTGGAATGCTGGTGAAATAAGAAGTGAAAATTGATATTATAGTTGACAAGGAAAGGACTTCATATCCAAGAACATTATAAATTAAACTCTAATCTATAATTCAAGTATTATACTGTTGGTGCAATATCTTGGAGTAGATAAGATTTAAGACAACTCACCTACAATCTCACACCACAAACAACCTTGTAAGGCTCCTGCACCAGTGCAGCGAAAAACTTTGTTTAACCCTGGGTAGTCCAAAACATAATTGTGGAGATGCACCTGGAAGGTAAAGTATTCTTCTTTGTAGCCATCGTAGAATGAAGTTCCAGATAATACCATCAGCTCATCTACAACAATTTCCAAGTAGGGGTCTACTGACCTAGGTTCCTCCTTCCCATTGGCGGAAATGACACCCACTAACATTAAGTTCTCAAAGCGATTTCGACAATATTTTAGCCAGTTCAGGACACTTAGCATGATTGGCCACATAGGATAACATATCTTGTTTGCACTGAATGGGTTTACTCCATCTGTGTTCAATTGCAGAAGAGAAGAAGAGAAGAGACCATTAGGAGCATAGGCAGTTTTCCACAAGGGACAATTGAACACGTCAGTCATCAAGTCTCCTTGGTTAGGACGCAATGCATGCTCTTGCAAAATCTGTGACGTTTCTTTGCACTCAAACAGATGCCTGCATCTTCCTTTGTGATGATGATCACCTGAAACAGAGCTTTCCTCTGAAGACATCGTGGTTGATTCTATGGCATCGTCGCTTATAAAACAGCAAGCCTCATCACCTTGTAGGTCTTGTACATCATGTAGGTTCGTCCCCTGATGACTCTTGTCCTTGGTTATCAGTTTCCCGATCTTCTTTATGTGTTGCGGTTTTAGCTTGGACGTACAGTACGTTGTCTCCAAAAACGGACTTGTGCCAGTGCTTTTTTTCACAGACCACAAATTTCTGTTACATAAATGGCATCCATAAGGTACTAGCGCTTTTTTCCCATCTCTGTCCTCTTGGTTTCCTTTCTTCCTCGCCACAGACTCAGAGAACATGGCACAGCTTGCACTCTTCAAAACAACCAGCGCGATTAACAGTAGCCTGCATGGCGGGCGTTTGAAATTGAAGGGACAGGGAGTTTTAGGCTCTAGAGAAACACGAGGGGCGCGTGAGGAGGAAAAGAAGGAAACCGCCTCAGCCCTCGCATTTCTCTCGTGCCTAAGACTCCCTTCCCCTTCCCTTTCAAACGCCTGCCACGCAGGCTAGATTAAAAGAAAACTGGTTGGTCAGAAAGAAACATAGGACCTGGGAACGAAGTAGTTGGTTCATCCAATAGAGGTGAAGAACAGCTGTCATGTGAGATTTCCATTGACAGCGCACAAGCTTCGGTTTTTTGATTACTCGCGGTTTTTTTAGTTTATTTTCAGAGTCACTCATTTGTGAACGCTTATAGTATCACTGTTTTTCATTGCCTATATAATTACATACGCGACCTCTTTGTTCTCCAATTGACAATTATGTCGACTGCAGAGTTGTTGAGTACTCTTATCTCACAGTTAACATGCCGGCCAGAGGCCACAGCAGCTTGCAGAGGGAGCAGAAGGGACACCAAGCAAGCAGTTGCAAACCTCAGCGCAAAACGTGATCAGAGATGAAAGAAAGAAAAAGGCCACTCCAGCACAACAAATGTTTGCAGTGGGTTTATATATTAGCCGGTGTTCTTAGTTGTTATCAAACATTTGGGTGGGAAAACGTATACAACCTTCAACTGCGTGCATGCATCGCATTCAAGATTATTTGTTTTTTGTGCTTAACATGATAAGCCCAAAAGTCCTTTTTTTCCGTTTTTTTTTTTACATCATGCAAAGTGTTTAATTAGGAATACCAGTTTTATTTTAGAACTACAAACACATGGTTAAAGATGTGGATAGATCATGGGGTTTCCTCGGTCAGGGAAAAGTCAGGCTGAAATTAATGGGTTATTTAGGAATGATTGTTTCACTGATGATTTTCCAGATTAAGAATACTTGAATACATACAGAAGAGTCAGAAGTCTTATTTGAAGTGTAGTATCATCAAGACTCTTTCTGGCAAACAATATTTGATGTGTATTGAATTTCATTAACTACACAAACCCATATGAAAGCTATTTGTACTATTCATTTGGTGTATTTTTATTTTCAGTAAAATAACTGTTGACATGATAATATTGCATACTATCTGAAGAAGTATGGGATGGTACAGCTGACACGCCCAGCAACCGAAGCGGCAGAAGTGATTAAGGTGTAGGCACAAGTGATGATGTGCAAGAGAAAGTCAACAATGGGAATAGTGATGGCAGTTTCCAATTCAAACAAGGGTATGTATTATGCAAATAGAAAGCTACTCCATTGTGTAAACATCCAAGGACACTGTTGCATGGATAGGCAACTTTAGCATATCTTTGTCAGTTATTTATTATGCAGGTGGTCCTGATCATGAAATCTGTAGTCCTAGCTAGTAGTCCAGCCTGATGTTGGTTGGAAGTCTTCCAAAGAAGAAGTAATAGACAGCTGAGATATCCCCATCCTTTAAACCACCAGCTGAACCTGCAAATTGATCTGTTTTTATTATCATGTACATCGTGTTCTGAGAGATGTTCCTTACATCTTGAGGTGACAATTGTACTTTAACCCTTTCACCACCGGCTATTCTGAAGAAGAAGTGTCCAGGACACCAGCAACTTTTGTACTTGTGCCTTAAAATGGACATGATTGAAAAAATTGCGTTTTTCACATTGAAGGAAGCATTTTGGTATAAAGCAACCCTTAACAAAATGAAATATACTTATAATATACTCCGAACATACATGAAGTATACTGCACTGGGTATACTTTAGGTATACTTGATGTATACATTTTGTATACACTTGATGTATACTTTTTGTACTAGTAATTTGGAACACCCCGATGTATACAAAAAGTATACCTCTCCAAGAGGATGTATACTAATGGTATACATGCTTCATACACAGAAAAGACCACAAAAAGTATACTTTTTGTATAACACTTGCAAAAAGTATACAATTTGTACACTTCTAAATTAAGTTGCTGAAACCCATAAATTTCAGTAAGGACAAATTAAGGCATGCATGACCACCCTGGCTCTACATAAATTCACTAAAAAATGTTCAATATTTGCTTGTAACAATAAATTTTATTTGGAGCTTTTTTAACAGTAACAGACGTACAGTATGTCAATAATTTTTAAAACACAATATTATTTTCACTGTAGAAATAGCTTATATATTGTACTTAACATTTAATAAATATTTTTTCATAATTATTTCAAACCCAAAGACTGCTTGCTGAAAAAGGACAATAACCGAATGCCCTAACAAACTTGCAATGAAATTAGTAATCTGAATCAGGCCAACTACTTATCTGTCACAACATTAACTTTTTCTGCGTACATAATTATATTACAGAAGAAAAAAAATTAAGCTTTTCACTCATCCTTCTTTAACTTTCTTGATTCCAAAGCACTCAGCTTGTTTCTTAAAGCCAGCTTCAGAGAGGACTCAGTTGGCGAATGCTTTTGGTATTCTCTCATGACAAATCCTGTAAAGAGGGTCAAAAATCATTACAACATGAGTAGTGAATTTATGGATGGGAAAATTAAAAAAAAGCAGTTTCTGAGAGACTATTAATTTACATAGTCATCATGTTATTGCACACATACCTATAATGCTTTGAAGTATCTCCTTGTCTGGGCATTTCTTTCCATTTGCTCCAGTCAGGTTCATCCCCACCAGCTCGTCGTTTGTGTAAAAACAGTTTAACAAAAACGATGCCGCTGACTTATACGACGCTCTGGCCATTGCTTGGTGAATATGGTTCTGGTACACAAAAACTTGAGAACCAGGAGTCAACTCTACCATCTGTTGGAATTAAGAAGAAAAAACAGCCATGTTATTTTTATGATAGCAATTTTATATAGACATACACACCTGAACAGCCTGTATAATAATTCCACATGTTCTGCCGCATGTCACATTTCAAATGCTCAAAAGACATTGACAACTTTGACACATAACAAGGGCGTGTAAAGAAAGTCAGCTTACAGTTTACCCTTTGGGCAAGTTGTGGCTTGCAGGGACTAGCCCAAGGAAATGCCCCACAAAAGTAAAAGAAAAAAAGGGCAAGGAAAGCAAGAGGTGAGGACGAGGGAAAGTGAAAAAAACAGTCGTGGAGGCAGTGAACTTTTTTACCTGATGCCTGAACTTCAATGCTAAAATTTAGCATCAGAAACTATCAGCATTGTACTTGAATTGTTAGTATGTCTTTCGGGTAGTTCACATCTACATTGTAGATCCTTTTCAGCCTGGTAAGAACCAGAAAAGGTCTTAAATGGCTCGAAAGAGTGGTTTTCTGCTGCATATTATCTGGGAGCAAATGGGTTAAACTGTAAGCCTGACTAGGTCTAGTAGGGTCGAACCTCTTGCAAACATCAAATTAGCCATTGACGACTACATGATTTGCACAAAAACTTTACACTGATTTGTCTACAATAGCATGCACATTCTGTGATTAAAATGGTGAATGAAGTGCTTACCTTAAAGCGTTCTGCTAGAATGGGACTGATCTTTCCAGGTCTTGGAGGATCAGAAACTTAAAAATAATGATAGGAATGACTATAGTTATTAACAAGATCGAAAGTTCACCTTGCATGTAATTATATAGTTTTGTTAGGTTATAATAGTTACGAATAAATACTGCATATTTAACCGAGTTCATTTATTTTTCTGGTACTCAATGATCAATTATCTCCTTCATAAAAATTAAGAACCTACTTAGCCTAAATTGGCAATACGTACCCCAAAATACATGAACCTATTTTGCCAGACTTCAAAAAAGTAGGTTCTTATATGCAGGTGTTTACTGTAATTAGTGGACAAAGACCAGACAGTGGATCGATCGATCCACCACCAAAACAGGGTGCCCCCAAGCAGACTAACTGGATTATGTGCATCCCTTTTTCTAATACCCCTTATTTCTTTTATTCACAACAAGACTGCTTGTTTTCTTTTAACTCTCATTCTTTAATTTTCAGGGATTATCACATAAACTTCCTCATACATACCTTGACCTTGCAAGCTCTTTAATTGATCTTCAAGTTCCCTCACTCTCTTTTTGCGTGTTACGCATGATGGACAATACTCTTCTTCATCTGAACTTGAGAGTGGCTGTGGTAGAACTCGTCTGGGGCATTTACCACCCACAGTTGGTCTGGCTACTAAGTCTTGTCTTCTGTTTGGAAAATTTCTGGGTGTGTTTGTCAGTGGGGTTCTTTGTGCTCCTGAAATGGTGGCTTCTTTCTGTTGATTTGGTATTGACAGTGGCACTTCTGTTAATCTGCCACGCAGAGTTGTCAGAGGAGATCTTGACACTGGTGTGGTGGAATTTGGCATCTGCTGAACTGGTGTTGTGGATACTGGTTCTTCCCACACATCCTGCAGTGTGGTCAGAGAGGTTCTCTGCAGTGATGGAATTGCTGTCTGACAAATAGATGGTGTGGTTGGTGGGTCCTCTGAATTGCCCTGCAGCATGTCCAGTGTCTTTTGAAGCTGTGAGATTGACAACACTCTTTCTGGTGTGGCACTCCGTAACTCATTTACTGTGTTCTGAAGACGATGAACAGGATTTGATGGTGGTGTTGATGAAGTTGTGAGATCCACACACTCTGAGACAACATCGGAATCAAAGGGATCTTCTGCACTTTGATTACTCACCAAAGCAGTCATCCTTTCTAGCAACATGTTATTTCGCTCAGTAAGGGCCTGCCGTTCCTTTTCTCTTTGCTTATTTGCCTGCTCCTTTTCAATTCGCTTTCGCTCCTTTTCTGCTGCATCATCATGATCTTTTCGGGCATTTTTCTTCCTATTTTGACTTTCACTGTCATTTTCTTTGCTTCCTCCAGCTTTCTTTCTGCCCTCAGAGGTCTTGGGTTTTTTTTTGGAAGGTTCATCATCTTTAAGAAATAACAGGATAAAATAATAATGTATAAGAAAAAGGTCTGAATAATTGAGTCTCCCAAAAACAATGAATTTGTAGTAGCTGTAACAAAATACAGCCAAGCCTGTTTATGACAGTCACCCTTGGGAAATGGCCAGGTAACCATTATACAGGTCCACTACACAGACAATATACGGCTAAATTAATATTTGGGAACCTGTCCGGTGACCGTAATACACAGGGTGACCGCTATATACAGGGCGGTTATACAGGTTAAATGTTTTTAGAACTTTGATAATTATTATTTTATTATCTACCTCTGTAAATTGAAATTTAAGGGAACAAGGAGCAACCACCTTCAATAATGTCCTCAGTGACTAGTTTTTTATAACACTTACATGTAGTTCCCTTTTCGCGGTGACTTTAAACCATTATATGCTGTTAGTGTCAAATAACAGCTTACTGTACCTTGACTGGTTTCATATCCATCAAGTCGTTTATTCTTTGTTCTCTTTCTCTGCTTCTTACTGGGGGATGAATTCTGTTCACAGTTTGAACTGTTTTCTTCTGTTCCAGAATTTCCAAGCTCCTTGTCTAAAACACTTCTAGCATCACTCATACTGTCTGAAAAAGGCCAGTTAATAAAAAAAGGGTTAGGACTCTTTTTTGTGTGAGAAAGAACGATTTCTTTACCCCTCTTAGCAGTCATTCATGCAGAGGCAAAATAACAGTCATCACTTTACAACTGTAAATGTATATTTATTATCATTATCAGTAAGTTTTTTTTCTTATGTGGTCCAGAGTTCTGACAGATGCACAAGTACATGCTCATGACAGCTTAAATCACTTGAACTATTAGTCTTACCATGGAGAGAGAGAATTTTTCCCCTCCAAATTTCTCCATCATATTGCATTTCAGCAATGGCCCCAGCTCTTACACTTTCCTTGACAGCTAACTTCTTCACAATAATCGCTTCCAATTCACTTCTTCCATTTGGTCGATTCCATTCAACTACTGCAAAGCCATTTGGTTTCACCTACAAGGGGTAGTTAAAAAAAGTTATGAAAGTATTCTAGCACAATGTAAACAAATTTGCTCTTTCGATGTCAGAGAAAAGCACACACATTTAATAGTTTTGGTAATCTGAGACACCAGTCGTGGGTCCCATTTTTTTGTTTGGAATCATGAATAACAAAAACCTGAGCCTGAAGCTCACAGGAATATGTGCACATGTATGGGAAACTACCTTCCCGGTTAGTTACTTTTGATCCAAGAAATACAAGAAATGGCGGCCCGGTCTCCGTTCACAGTCCCTGTTACCCATGCCGGCAGTCAAGGTAATACAGCGTTGATGCTTGTTAATTTCAAACATGTTTTAAAGGGGGCACAAAAATTTTAGAACACTCACCAAAGTCATTATTTCAAGGAACTGTACTACTTCGACGCAATCGTCAGGGATATATAAGGGTATATATTTTGGTTAACGTTCGCAATATCAATTTTGCCCTCGCCGAGAACGATTAACAAGTAGTAAAAAAGTTGTGAGTTAGTTATACTAAAGAAAGTTAGTTATTAATCGGTGACAGAAACACATGAGCGGTTGTTCAATCAGGCGTTACTTATAGTTTCTGTTGGTGACCAGTGGTGAATATATCAAAGCCTAATTTTCATAAAAAGACTGAAATCAATGACAAAATTGAAATGCGAGTCATGAACGTGGAAGAACATATTTGCAGAAATTATAAATCACTGAGGTTAAAAGAAAACGACAGGAACCATGGATGTCAAGATTCAAATGATCACGCTTCTACTCCCGATGCTGTGAAAGTCATATCGGGTCGTGATCGACTTGTGACAAGCCGGTCGACTGCGAGAAAGCCAGTAAAAAGTCTAAAACGTTTCAGTTCGTCCTCTGTTAGTATTTTTCCCTTTAAATATCCTTAACTACAGGACGCTCTTTTAGAATTAAAAATGACTACTGAAAATTAATAATTTCTCAAGTCTTTTACACTGGAAGCTTATAAGCTTAAGTATTTATTGGGGTTTACCTCGGTGTAAAAACCTGTGAAACTCACGAGTGACGTAAAACAATGAATACAAAGGAGCCACTGAGAAGTCAACACAATAGAGCCAAGGAAAACAATAGCTAGAAAACAAAGAAAAACTTTACAGGTTTTTACACCGAGGATGAGCATTTATTGTCGCGTTCTTATTTGAAATGCACTAGCTGAGCCCGATCGAGTTGTATCAGTTCCAGTTCGCAGACACAAAGATAAAATGAATTTTACGCTGCGAATGTATCAAAGAAGTTCTAAGAGAACAATTCCCTGGCTTGAACGCTGCATTCGACCTGAATGAAGAAGGTAAACTTTTACCATTTTTTCTCACCGATTTAAGTAGAACCGTTGAGCTTACCTATCACCATAATTGCTATTAAAAAACGAACTAAAACGTGACCTGATTAGGGTTTTTCAGGTTTTTTTATACAGTTTAATGTACTCACCATTTTCCTGGATACTGGATTGCCCGAAAAAGGGGAAGCGACAATAAACGTTCAGTCGAAAAAGAGTCTGATGAACCAAGCAATTCACGTTTCACAGCTACTGAAGTTTCGCGCCAAAAGATCTAACACATACACCGACAAACGTGCCGCAAAAAATCCCGCCAAAAGGAAAACAAACAGACGCCGACGTATTGAGCATGCGTAATATCTGCCTGGGTCGATCGGCTTTTATACGAACACAACATGGCGACTGGAAATGCAAAAGAAACACGTAACTCTAGAAGTTGTGAAAAAAGAAGAGGTACTTACCTGTCTTATCTGTCACATCCGTCGTTGAAAGTTCCCAGAACGTCAGAGTATCGCCAGAAACTAGCTAAAACTTATGATAGAGAAACGAATGCGGTATCTTGTAGCGACACTGTTGAACATTTTGAGTCAGAGTTCCTGGACTACTCATATGCATCTCAGGGGATCGAAGAATACTCTCTGGAAGACCGTAATAATGTTGATTTGTTGAAAGAAGATGGTCGGCCAGCTGAGGTAGAAAATGACAGAGAAGGCCGCCCAACTAGAGACTCCATCGCTGATGAAATGTTAAAGGGGCTCCTGAACAACACGGCAGTTGAGCAAGACAGCTGTGATGAAATTTCGCAAGTTTTTCCTGAAGATCCAGCGCTTGATACAACGTACGGATCTAGCGAGTTTCATGAGGATTTGAACGAGCAAGATAATGACGTGGATGAACTTTCGGAAGCGGAAGATAGGAATGAAAGCAGCACTCAAGATGACTACGTGAAAATTACTGAGCTATCCTTATCACAAGACACCCCTTTATACGAGGGGTCCCCCGTTACTTTTTCAGTTAGCTTGCTGCTGATTATTAGCTTCGCCATAAGGCATAATTTGAGCGGACTGGCTTTGGCTGACCTTTTGACGTTAATTAACATTCATCTTGTTGTACCCAACTGCTTTGCTAAATCGACAGCTGTTCTCAACCGATTCTTTCGAAAGCTTAAGAAGCCTATCGAGTACCACTATTATTGTTGTTGCTGTTTTGAGTACATTGGGCTTACAAAGACCTCCTGCTGTTCTAACAAGTATTGTCTGGTAGATTTTTCCAAAAAAGGTGCACTGGCCTACTTCATTGTCCTACCCTTAGTCACACAGCTTCAGTCATTGCTGTCAAGTAAGTAGATTATCTGCTAAGGTATAGATCATTCCTTTGGTATCAGGTCACTTCCTTCCAAGTCAGTTCGTTCTAAGTAGATGTCCCACCTGTTACTAAATGATACTAAATAACAAAGAATTTCTCATTATCTTTATCCACTACCATGTTAAGTATCCCCTGTCACTAAATAATGCCCCACATCAAAGGATTTCTCGTTCTTTTGGGTTTACCTCGGTGTAAGAATCGTGCACTTTTTCTTTTCTTTGTACTTCATGTTTTCCCAGGCTCTTTTGATGGAATGAAGTGACTGTAAGGGCCTCCACTGACTAGAAATTTAGTTGTCGACAACGTGTTGTTTTCGACAACTAAATGTTATCAACAACAAAAAAACGCAGTGTGTAAGACGGGTTGTTGACAACTAAATGCTAAATTTTGCTGTTGTTGACAACTTAAACATTGTCATTGTCGCAAAAAAAAAAAAAACGTTTTTGACAACTAAATATCTAGTCTGTAGAGGCCTTAAAGCATTCACTCAATACATGTATTTTAACCATTCATCAAACTGAAACAATGTTACATATGTAACTGGTTGTTATCACTTGTTAATGCATTGACAGTTAACATTAGCAGTTCGTGATCAATAATAGGAAAAATTCCAAGATTTAAATGAAAAAGATTTTTTGCAGTCTTGTTACATGTACATGTATTCAGGAAATATTATCATTTGCCTCAGTCAAACAGAACCTCTGTGTGAAATTTATTTTCTCACTCTTATGTATTGTTTTCAAATATTTGTTTTGTTTCTTAGGGCCAGAAGTACCTGATTTTCTGCAGTATCGTGTCACAAGACAAAAACAAAACTCAGATGCCATTGAAGATATCTTTGATGGACAACTGTATAAGAAGCACTTTGGGGAGGACGGATTTTTTAGGGGTTCATCCACACAGGACAAAAAGACACAGATCCATTTGTCCCTGCAAATAAACACGGATGGAGTTGCAATTTTTAGGTCTTCAAAATTTTCCATATGGCCGGTTTATTTTATTGTCAACGAATTGCCTCCAAATTGCAGGTATGTAATAAAAGCTTGAATTTTTACCCTTGATTAAACATGTGCTGTAAGCGTTTTAAACAGCTTCAAACCTCCTCCCCCCCCCCCCAGCCGAGTATTTCATTTCTATAGTATTGCTAAATAATATATAATTTCTCTTTTTTTTTTTGAAGTATTGATTAAAGAATGTCAAACCAAAGTAACCAAAATAACAATGGTTGTAAAGTATAGTCATGTAAATAAATTAATTGTGGAACTGAAGTACACAGTTTAAGCATCTACTTGCCTTCATGATGCCACTACCAAAGAGAAAATTCCACAGTTAATAACCAATAAGAGAAAAGAAATTGTGAGAGAAGAGTATCACTTAATCTAACTGCAACACATCATAATGAGCACTGATAATTTGCAGAATTGCTAACTAGTAAGAATTGTTTGTAACTCATTCTTTGCTTGGTAACTGACCTATCTTGAAATGGACCGCTTTTGCTTTTTTTCTCATTAAAAAAACATATTCACATTTTTTTTTTGTTAAAAAACTTCATTCTTTCCCTTTATTTTCTGTCCCTACAGGCAGCAGAGAAAGTACCGCATGTTTGCTGGGCTTTGGTTCGGTGTCTCCAAGCCACATTTCCAAACATTTATGCAGCCATTCGCAAACTCACTAAATGATTTATTCTTCAAAGGTAAGGTTTATGTTTTTAAAATCAGTCCCCATTTTTTGTATTACCTTAAAGCATGCATTTATCTGCTACATTCTAATGTACATATATGCACACTGTAGTCACAGCTACTCTCTAGTATACTATTAGTTCAGAATGTTCATAATAAATACATTGTACAACTGTTGCTGTTTGACATAATTATTACTCCCCGAACTATATATAATTTACAAAGGGGGACAAAGGAAATTGAGTCACTATAGAGTGACTCACCGGACAACTTCCCTAAAACTTTGCTTTATATTTTCTGTAAAGGTGACCTGTATATAGTGGTCACCTGTTAGTGTGCGTAACGGATGCAGTCACCCTTTAGACTTAGATGCTATTCATTAACTTCCAGTAGAGTTTAAAGAGAACCTGTATATAACGGCCACTTGGCCATTTCCCAAGGGTGACCGTTATACACAGGTTTAACTTACAACTCTGACTAAAGGAGATTTGGCATAATACATGTAGATA
Source organism: Porites rus (assembly GCA_964035705.1). Taxonomy (NCBI): domain Eukaryota; kingdom Metazoa; phylum Cnidaria; class Anthozoa; order Scleractinia; family Poritidae; genus Porites; species Porites rus. The sequence goes on from OZ037996.1 coordinate 22,163,867, forward strand.
CAAATGTGTGCTTTAAATTATTGAAAATTATTTTCAATCATTATTTAGCAGCTACATGTATGTATGAATTTCAAAATGCTTTGATGTGTTATCTGTTATCAATTAACTTTGAAGTCTATAGAAATTCTGCTGCCCTCATTTCTACCCTATGGGTCAACATCTGAATAGTCAGGATTTTTTTGCTCCTTTTTTATAGGGATTGATGTAAAGCTGAATGGCAAGAACATGTTGCTTCGCTGTATTTTACTCTTAGGGACATTTGATGCCCCAGCAAAGTGCCTTTTCCAAGAGTTTTGTCAATTCAATGCCTTTTATGGTTGCCCATACTGCCTGAGCCCTGGCAAAACTGTGCAGACAAGTAGCAAAGGGCACACTCATGCTTACCCATTTGATGAAGCAAATCTCAGAACTGGTCATGGGGAACCAAGAACACATGAACAGACATTAAAGTTTGCAGCTGAAGCTACCAAGGAAAGTGCTCAAAAGGGCATCCCAAGTAGTGTTAAAGGGGTTAAAGGCTATTCATGGTTTATGTTTATTCCAAAGTTTGACATCATTAGAGGAATAGCCATTGACTATATGCACAGTACATTACTTGGCGTGGTTAAGATGTTGCTTACCCTTTGGAGTGACAAGACATATAAAGCAGAGCCATGGTCTGTCTGTAAAAGAATGAAAGAAATTGAAGAGAGGTACCTAAAGATTAGTCCTCCTTCTTGCATCACGCGCCTTCCCAGAAGCCTGATAGCAAACTTTGGGCATCTCAAAGCATCTGAGTTAAGGACTTTCCTGTTGTTCTACTCTGTTCCATGTCTGTATGGTATTCTTCCAGAAGAGTACTTTCAGCACTACCTTCACCTTGTGGAAGCCATTTACCTTCTTCTCCAGGATTCTATCTCTCCGAATGACATTGTAAAGGCCTCTGCTTTAATAAAGCATTTCTGTATCAGGATAAAGGAACTTTATGCAGCCCGCTATGAAACTTTTAATGTGCACTGTTTACTTCACATGACAGAAAGAGTGAGAGATCTTGGTCCACTGTGGACTCACTCTTGTTTTTGCTTTGAAGACTTCAATGGGGAATTAAGAAGCTTATTTCATGGTACACAAAGTGTGGAAGAACAGATTGTGACAGCTGTCAGTGTGCAACAGAGAATACCTGAGTTGGTTCCTCTCCTCGAAAGTGGATCTATGGCTCAAGAACTTTATGAACACCTTTCAAGAAAGCGTCCCCTTGCTTCCAAAAAGGAAAAACTTCCAGGCAACAGCAACTGCAGCATCGTGGGCAACTTACAAAATTATGTCTTTACTGCTGTTGAGCGAGCTGTAGTCGAATCCCTAATTGGGCCAGTTCAAGAAGTGTATCAGTTTTTCAGATTACTCATTGGAGAGCAACTGATTCACTCCAAGTTATACAAAAGCATGACAAGGAGAAACAACTTTACAATAGAATTTAAAGGCAACAGTGGGGATTCACCACCTTCATTTGGACAGATTTTGTTCTATTCCAAAATATATTTACATTGCCCCAACCCTTCATTTTGTGCTAACTCATGTAAATGTAGGAAGCCACTGTTTTATGCATTGGTCAAAGTTCTGAAACCTAACAAGACTTTAGCAATTGCTAATGATCCCTACACTGGTACTGCTGTTTCTCACCTGGTTCCAGTCATCAGGAGTGACAATAATTGTATCACTGCAATTCCAGTGGACAACATTATTCGATTATGCTTTTTTGTTGACTGTGGTAATGACAATACTCCCTTTGTGGGAATGTTTCCTAATCAGTACGAAAAAGACTAAAGCGTTTGAGTGGTTTTTTTGCAACTGTAAGTGCATGGTAGCACCATCAGAGCACCGTCACAGATACATGTAACATGCAAAATTATGATCCTGCAACACGAATGGGTAGGTTTCAAGTGAATTTTTGAGAGAGAAAAGAAAATGTGTGCCATTTATTAAAAGCTGCCATCTTTTCCTGTCAGGGCACGTAAACATAATTTTTTTTATTAAAACTAGCTTCTTTTAATGTTTTTATTATAGCAAAATAATGTTGTGTATCTTTCGAAATTGCATGACATTGACCCCTTAACGAAGATTGTGTATGACATATCAGTCCCAAAAATGTTGATGTTGTTGCTGAATTTCTCACAATGCTAATTCTTACATGAACAATGGACAATATTATTTTATAAGCATTGGCCAGTGAGTGATGAGTTGCAAAGAGCGAAATATATAATTTTTAAATTACTGCAGTTTTACAGATCTATTAGAGATATGTCTTGTTTGTCCAGTTCTTGTTGTTCAAACGTATTCCTTTCATCAGCATTTGGAATTTCTCAGAGATTCTCTAATCAGGTACATGTAAAACAGTATTCTAGAGTTTGTTTCACTGAAATTATTTTTGGTAACCCTTCAATTCAATCAACATATGTGTTGTTTTTCTACTTTTGTTCCTGCTTTAATTTAATTTTTCTTTTGTTTGGGCATGGTAATGTATGTGAAATTTAAACCAGGGAAAAGTTGAACTACAACATATACTATATATTTATATGTTGTTATATATAAACTGTTTATGCTATACAAAGTATACAAAAAGTATACATCAAAGCTTTACTTCCTAATCAATGAAGATGTTTTTTATACAACTTGGCATCAATGCAGCACTGATGTATACTTATTGTACACATCAGTGCTGTTTGAAGGCCTTGAGGTATACTTGTTGTATACGTCATTGCTGCTTTAAAGTCCTGAGGTATACTTGTTGTATACATCATTGCTACTTAAATGCAAGTGATGTATACAAAGAGTATACATCATTTTTTTTTGCTAAGCCAAATCTTGCTTGATGTATATTTGATGTATACTAAAAATGTACACCATGGCAATGTAATACATACGGTGTATACTATTTGTCTACAAAAAGTATACTATCAGTGCTCTAATTTTGGTAAGGGTAACCATATATCATTTTAATTGTCAGGAAATTTTCTTTCATTTAAGGCAACTTGCAGTCTATTTAGGACAATACTGACTTAATTATAGAATTTCAAAGTTGTTTAATTTTATGGATTACAAACTTACAGTTTTCTTTTGCAGGCACAAGGAAGTTAAATACAATAAAACAGTATAATTTTGCCCCTTGGGAACTTCTGTGTATTGTCCAATGCAAGGGTCCTTAACAGAAAGAAGAATTCAATGAAAGCAGTAAAAAGGAACCTCTTGTGTCAGCATGAGCATCATAAAACCATATTCCGCATACTGTTGTGAGATGAAATGCAATTTGAAAATGCATTTGAAAAAGTTTTTACTATGTGCATCACCCTTATCTAAAACTTCTAGAAATAAAAAACCTATTGACAACAGTGATGTCCATTTTGTGTTTTTGGATTAACAGTTCCTACAAGCTTAGCCAAATGTAACTCTACAGCCAGTGTTCCAACTTTGAATGATAGTCATAAAAACAGTTGGAGCCCTCCTTTCCAATGCATAGATAAACATTGCACTTCAAACACTTGAAAGTAGTCTTCCTATCTTTAAATGGACAGTCTTTCTTGCTTACTCCTCTGTTTCTTCTCAGAAATTCCTGTTGTTTCTTTAAACAAACAGCACACCGATGATCATTGCCAGTGCCACGACACACAATGTGTTCTCCAACTCCAAACATTCTCTGTGGGTAGTCATTAGAGCTTCGTCATCGTTTCTTGCTGTTTGCATGGGTTGTTGGGAAATCTCCAATTAGCTGAATGCACAGTTCATCCTTGAAACTAAGAAGATCTCTCTTTCTACGGCCTGGAATTTGATGTGGCTGGTAATGTCCCTCAATAACAAAGGCATTGTAGATGCACATTAGAATACGCTTTATGAACATCCTCATGTACCACCTCATTTTCCTCTTTGATTTGCTGACACAAGTCATTTGGTCATGTAAATCAACTCCTCCCATGAACTTGTTGTAATCTTTAACAAGCTGAGGACACCTTATTCCCACCCGCCTCCACTGTCCACCCTGTCTTACCCTCCTGTTGACGATGCCACCATCACCAATGTTGTCTTCATCATCTTCACTATTCATGTCGTCATTCACTCCTACAGCTGGCTGTTGAACTGGAGGAGAATGTAAGGTGCTCAATGTATAGATCTCCTTTCTGTCGTTCCACTTAACGGCCAACATAGTGTTGTTCCAGCCAAGCCAAGCAATTTCGCCTCTCTCTCTTGTGGGCATTGCTTTCAGCTCATTCATTGAATAGCCTTTGCGATTTCTTGCAGTACCACAAGCGTATAAACCCATGTTTTTCATTGCAAGAAAAAGAATAGGACTGGTGTAAAAGTTATCCATGTAAACATGGTGATGTGACTGCACTAAGCCACACAATACATTCAAAACAGCTTTGCCAGTCTTTCCAGTGTTTCCAACATTCCTCTCATCATTGCCAACATACACATCAAACTGTTTACACAACATGAACAATTTGATGCCATATTTGACAGGTTTATCAGGCATTCTAACTTCTATTTTCAATCGCCCCTTGAAAGGCACCATTCCTTCATCCACAGAAATGCTCTCATGACAGTTGTACAAGGGGAAACATTTTTCACGTATCTTCGTAGTAAGAGTACGGATCTTATAAAGTACATCTCGTGTTTCATCTTCTGTTCTTTCGTGTTCAGGATCCACAAAGAAAATGTATTTCTTTAGTTGAAAATGCCGTTTACGGGATGGAAAGATGTTTCTCACTTCCGGGTGTATGAAACACGCTCTTTGCCCCACTGGAGAAAAAGTACCTCTCATCTCTGGGAACAACAAGTAGGTCATTTGAAATTATCATCCTCGCGATAAATGCCTTGATCTCAGATGGTGTTGTTTGTTTCCAACCCGCGGCTTCCTTTTTAGCAGTATTCCTATTTGTAAATTCAGCGATCTGCTCGATGATTTCATTGTCAAAAAAAAGCTGAAAGTACTCTAATGCGGATCGTTGTTGTGGGGCGTTAGGCGTAAAACCACACTGCAATGAAAACGGATCGATTTCTTGCTCAAATTGAGTGCTTGTCCAGGTCATATTTGCTGGTACCTGCGATGGAAACCCTTCGAATTCTTCCTCTTCATCGGAATCTTCTGATCCAAATATTGCTTGATAAACCGCTTCACTGTCGTCAGAAAAATCTTCATCAAAGTCAGACTCATCGATCGATGAGTCTGACTCCTCTTCGCTCGAAGACAATTACTGTCACACCAAGATGGGTTCAACAAGTTTATTGGCAAAATGACAAACAAGAAATCTGACAAAAGACAGACCCCAAAACCCAAGGTGTGAAATAATGAGGAAGTAGTGAAAGCTAAGCGGTAGTGACCGAATCATGAGTTGTAGGGATGTGCTGAGCTAAGGTTTTAGCAACATTGAGTTTTTGAGTGGTGTTGAGAACTAAATAAACCATATAAGCATCTGATGACCAATCCCCTAAGAATTTAATGAACAAGGGTGAAGCACCAGCATGAAAGGCAAAAGTAGCACCTCCCCTTCGGAAGCTGTGAGGAGAATATTGTGTGGGATCCAACCCAAGACTAACTATGCAAGACTGAAGGAATTTAGCAAAATGATACCCTGTAACAGGCTTGAATCCTGTTGAGGTATGAATAGTAAATAAAGGTGCCTCGGTGTCCGCGGGGACATAGCGAAGATGACGTTTCAATGCAGAAACAGGACATAACACTGAGTGAGGGATGAATAGCAGAACAATTTCAAGGGCCCTCTGCCTAAACTGAATAGTTTTGGTTTTGTGTACATGGAGTGTACAGTGGTCTCGATGAAAGCTAACATAGCTAATTCTTAAGTGAGTGGCTGAAGCACTAGTAACATCTGCTATTGTGGTAGGAACTAAATTAGATTTATGCAACAATGAGAAAAATGCAACAAGAAAAATTGTCCACATGCAAACATGCAAGGGATGACGAAAATCCAACAACTTGAAAATGGCTAACAAAATGTCGACAGTAATAGGTTATTTACGCCCTACTGGTTTGGCTAGCACACGTTTGGCAGCCTGTTTGAGGAAATTAATCTGTGATGATGCAAAAAAGGTGACATCAGCTCCTAAGTATAGATTAACTTGCTTAAGGCAACTGAGATAATTGTTAACAGAATTATACGAAGAAAAAGAACCTACAAGAAAGGCTAAATAGAGCCAATAGACCTGCTCAGTTACGGGAAAGGCTGGTAGGTCATAAGTTTTACAAAATAAGAAATAGGCTCTAAGTTGTGTTCTGCGGGTACTCATTGTTCCTTCACTAAGTGCTGATTTCTTGAGCAGACCAAGGTAATGGACCAGGGATTCTGCAAAGTATGTAATAAATACCAATATTAAACGCCAGCAGGTTAAGTGCAGGTAAAGGAAAACAGCAAAGGGTTAACTGTAACTGGCTGCAACTCAAGGGAAACTGTTAAGGCATGGAATCGTGATTGGTAGATGGCATCTGTGTGCCACCTACTAAGGCAATCTGCTAATGTGTTTTCATGTCCAGGAATGTGCACAGCCTTGAGCATGATGTTGTTAACTGCTAATGTCAGCCATAATTCCCGTAAAGAAGCTTTTAAGAAAACGTGCCTGCTACATATAGAGTTTATCATTTCAACGCATGCCTGGTTGTCACAGTGAATCATTATGCATCTGCCTTTTAACTTTAATTGCCATAGCTTGACTGCCACAACCACTGTGAGAAGTTCCAACTGCGTAATGGATAACTGCTGCTGAGCAATAATTGGCGGGAAGAGTTCATGGAAATATTCTCCCTCACAGATGGCTCCACATCCTGTCAGGCTAGCATCGGTGGAAAATAACTGTTCCCTGGATTCTAGAAACTCTGTACCTATCACTGAGACACCATTGTATTTGTGTAGAAAATGTAGCCACCACTGTAAGTCCAGTTTGAGCTCATATGACACAGGATTAGTTCTTCTACGCGAATCACAACTGCGCAGTTCATTCAACAAACGCGACATAAAAGCCCGCCCAGGGCGCACGCAACTGCACACGTAACTCAATTTACCAATGAGGACTTGCAATTGATGTTTAGTGGCTTGCTCCAGTTCAAGCCAATGAGAAAGTTCAGCTCGCAATTCCAATAATCGAAACTCAGGAACCGATACAGTCATGTCATCCGTATTGAACCAAATTCCAAGCACAAGCATTTGTGTGTTCGGCAATTGATCTTTGGCGGGGGAGGCTTCCAAGCCCAGTTCATCAAACAATTCAGTCATCCTTTTGAATACTACACCTGCTAACTCTGCTGACTCAACGCCATAAAAGTCATCAATGTAGACATCAGCAAAAAACCCTCTGTAGTTAATATATGAATCACTGCTTTTGTTACTCGCTGGCATACCATAGTGGCCGAGCGAAGTCCAAATGGAAAGCGTGTGTGAAAATATAGTTGATTGTTCACAACAAAACCAGGCAAAGGAACATCCTTGGGATACAGGGGCATTTGTCGGAAGGCCCGGGCAAGGTCTTTCTTGTAGATATGACAATGACGTCCACGTAATCGAATGAAATGAGTAAGTCTGTCAACACCTGGAAATGTTAACTTGTACTCATGATTTAAAGAACTATCCTTTGGTATTCCGGAATTAACTGATGCACTCTCAGGGAAGCTTAAGTCATGAACCACCCGTAACTTTGAACTGTCCCGTTTTGGCACTGTTTGTAACGGCGACACAACACATGGAGAGGAAAATGGATTGCACGAAAATGGACCAATAATTGCTCCATGAGCAAGTTCCTCAACGAGATAATCCATCAGACACAAATTGTTTTTGATGGCAGAGGAGTGGTTATTCAAAGTAGACTGTGGCAACACATTTGACTGATAATTAATTGGCCAACCATAACGCAAGTATTGGACCATAATAAAATCATAATCATGCAGGTATGTGATCCAGTTGTCAATATTGAACGAGGTTTTAATGGGCACTTGTGCAAGAGCAAAATTGTAGTCGCCTGAACGCAAGACTGTTTCGATAATGTCAATGTTTTCAACTAGTCATTGTGGCTTTTGCTGAGCAGATTTGTTAGTTGGAATAGGATATCTCCGTTTAGCACAATGGAGCATGGGATGCTAATCAGAATCACATACTCTGCAGTGATGCGTGTTCTTGTACTCCGGGTCAGTGATGTTACAAGAGCATTTGGCAGTATAATTCCAGTCAGTACAATACATATCTTTCTGCTCTCTCCGAGGGGGGTCGCGTTGCTGGCGTGGACCTGAAAACTTGGAGCCTGTATTCTGACTGGAACGAAGATCAGCATGACTAAAGAAAGTATTCGATCGAGCTTGAATGACATCTATTTGACCCCAGGTAAGCCTACCTTGTGCCAACACTTGGTTAATAGACAAATTAAAATTTTGAACACTCGGCCAGGAGTAGTTCATAGCTTTTTCCATAAGCAACTGGAGAAACTGAAGCAGATGTTGTGATTGCTGCTGTTGTTGAACAAACTCAAGAAAGGCAAACACAAATTCTGAAATGTCAATTTTATCATAATCCAACGTACCTTTTGCGGAGAAAACAGTGTGCCCTTTAGCACTTGCTTTGAGCTGCTGCATAACCGAAAAGGTGGGATTTGCTGGCTGAATCTGCTCCTCTCGCGACGGTGGGGTCAGTTCATTCATGAGTGACGCAAGAATTTTTGCTTGTGACTGGTCGTGCATAAGTTGACCATGTGCGTCAGGCGACATTTTGTCTTGTGTTGTTTGGAGTGCTTCTGCGCCGAGTTTTTCTTTCTGTGAAAGAAGCTTTAACTCCAGTTGAAGGTTTTGCTGTTTTAACCGCTCCAGCTCCAGTTGGTCTTGAATGTTGGTGGATTTTGTAGATTTCTTCTTTGCCACAGCGCCCGTCACAGCTGGCATTGTGGCTGGGACCTGTGCAGCCGACTGAGCGGCCACCGAGGGAGTCACATTTGGATCAAAATCAGTAGGAAAAACCATAGCAGGAAAGTCATACACAAAATCTGGATTGAGTGGTTGTTTGACTGATCTTTTAGGCTTAGAAGCTGCCATGGTTGAGGATACTCAATTGAGGAAGCGTGGAAAGATGACACACCAAGAGTCGCCACAAATGAGCTGGAGTTCTTTCAATAAAAGCCAGTGGCTGAATGAAGGAAGTTTGTTTTCTTTAAGACAACTGAGGATAAACAGAGTTGCCTGGAGTAAGGAAGAGGCTTCTGGATCGATTTTGGACGGAGAGTGATCTGGCGAATGACAGAGATCACCAGGCGACTTTTGTCAAGGCCTAACGCTAGGAGATTGTCCAACAACTAAAGCACATGTAGAGGTCACATGATCAATTCTGGCCAATGACTGTTCGCCATTAATTACATGTATTAACATAAATTAATACTACCCATTTAAAACTGGCTGCGAAAGAATCGAAAGAGTGCAGCGTCGAAAAACTTCAAAACTTTGGGTGAAACCATGCCGTTTTCCTTCGCTAGAATTCTGGGAAATTGAAGTGGCAACCCAATTGAAATAGCTAAACCCCCCACTTGGCATAGATGGTTAATTTGCATTATAATATTTCCGCCATGTTTATTTTGCCGGATTTCTGGCGCGTAGCGTTACGGACACTTTTTGTTTGTGCCGGAAAACTGGCACGTGGTGATGGAAGTGTTAAGCACATTTCAGATGAAATCTTCAGAAGCTGGATTTAATTGGTTAAATCAGCATTCCTATTAAGATCACACTGATGGAAGGCAACCACAAGGTTGCAGGGGCTGGATTTTTAAAAAGGTCAACTGCAGATGGTATGTTTCTGAATTACAGAAATTTTGCACCTAGATACATAGATGTTGAAGTTAATTTTTATCTCAGGTAATTTTTGTTTTAAATTCTCTTTTGTTTTCAGGCATGGCAATGCACTGTATGCTAATGAAGTTGAATAATAAATTACTTGCGATAAAAAATTACCTACAACATTGACATTGCACACTTTGAAATCAGTTTGCATGCATGGCAGTCATCAAATGGATGGATTAGCAACTTAATGTTCACCAATATATATTTAGCTGTCACATGTATCTTACTTGAGGATTCTCAAATATAATACTTGATGCTCTCCTGCTTCAATTAAACCCTGAAATTCGGTTTCAGCCCATGGCATTGTAGTAAATTTAAAAAAAGCACACACAAAGATGTTTTGTTCAATGGGTTCAAAAGGATACCTTTAATTTGCCTGCTGTAATTGGTGGTTTCTTTTCTTCATTATTTTTAGTCTTCTTATATATGTTTTTTTTCCACATTATAATGATTCCTAGCAGTAAAATACCTTCTTAGTACTTGGCCGGGTTTCAACTTTAAGTTTATATGATGTTTGCATCAAACAATTTTGATTGTCCAATCTTCAATTTTTTGAAGAGACCTATGCCAAGCACACAATGTGCGCTAATTACTCTTGGGATGACCATGATGTCAAACTTGATGGGCTGAAAGACAAACCGTTTCTGAAGGACATTAAGGTAAACACTTAACGTGTTGAAGCTTATCTTGAACAAGTCTTTGAACTGCACTGTTATATGTATGTTTATTTTATTAATTGCAGGTCAACAGGAAATTCTATTGGCCCTTAGTGGTCTTTAAAAAAGGGCCATTTGCCCGAAGCAAACGGAAAAAAGCAAGCAATTCAACAATTACTAAAGATCCCTTGCCTCCACTTCCAACACCACCTCAACAATCTATATCTTCGAATCCATCTGCTACACCAACACCTCTGTAGTACCGCGGTTAGGTTAAAACACACTTTATTCACGACCGTTACACTCCGAACTCAGAACGCTAACCGACTCGAATAAATTACAACACACGCTATCTATAGTACATGCAAATTACGTAATTTCCGTGTGTATCACATCACATTCATTCTCTCGCTTCTACGCGCTTGCATTAGCATCGTATACACTACATTCCCTTCTTTGATCAAATTTAGCAGGAAGGCAGTTTTAAAAGGCTGCAAAACCCTAAATGTTCAGCAAAACAAAGTCTTTGAATTAAACTAGACAAAACAGGAAAAGAAGTCCTAAACATCCAGGACAAAGTCTTTATAGCGCGCAGGCTGTCTTATAGTTCGGGTTGACCTCCGCACAGGCCTTTCCGCTGCGTTATCTTCCTTTTCGGTAGAATGCCCAGCTTGTATTTGGGAATTTTCAGATACTCCTGTAGTCCCTGGAATTCCGCTTGGCCCTGATACCTCTGTCGTCTCCGGAACTCTGCTTGGCCCTGGCTCATCTGTCTGTACTGTAGAACTTGCTTGTACCACTTGGTCTCCGTTGCCATTGGATACACCATCGTTGTACTTCTTTACGAATGCAGTGTTCCTTTTCAGTTGCACACCAGCTTCGTTCCTAAGCGTTACCTCTGTTCCTCTCCTCTGAACCACCTTAAAAGGAGCAGGGTTGAAGTTGGTAGACAGCTTGTTCGTTTTTTCGGCTTTCAAAAGTACTGTGTCACCCACACGTATGCTCTTGGGCGTGGCACCTCTCTTGAGATCTGCATAAGCTTTGCCCTTTAATTTACTTGACCAATCCCGCTCTCGCACTTCTTCGCCTGGCACTCCGACCGTCTCTCTCCTTAACTCTGGCAATTTGGACCTAACCTCGTGGCCAAACATCATGTAACAGGGGGTAGTCCCCGTCGACGTTTGCGGAGTGGATCTGTACGCCATCAACCATACAAGCAATTCAGTTCTCCAGTTCTTTCCTTCTAAATGTGCAATCTGTAGACATTTAAGTAACGAGCGATTTTGGCGTTCCACCTCTCCATTAGCTTGAGGCCACAACGGCGTCGTTTTCCTGTGCTCAATACCATTTGCGCATAAATATGCTTCAAATTCTTCGGATACGAACTGGGGCCCATTATCTGTCCTTAAAGAGAACGGAAAGCCGAATCTGGCAAACATGGGTGCAAGTGCTTCGATGACCTTGGCACTTGTAGTAGACTTCAGAATAGCAACTTCTAAGAAACGACTGTAGTAATCGATGACCACCAAGATACTCTCTCCTGTGGGTAGGGGTCCCAGCAGGTCCGCTCCACAATCCTGCCAAGGAGCACTCGGAGGAAGAACGCGGGACATCGGCTCAGGAGGGTTAAATCCAGAAGTGACCTGGCAGCCATGACAAACTTTGCAAAATTTCTCAACTTCCTTGTCCATTCCCGGCCACCAAACTTTACTACGGAGCCGATACTTCGTCTTCACTATACCCTGGTGCCCTTCGTGTGCCAACCGCACCACCCTGTCGCGCAGGAGCTTGGGAACCACAATCCTTGTGCCGCGAAGCAATAGCTCACCATAGATGCATAATTCGTCCTTGACTTGTGCATACAAGGGAAGCGTACACCGGTCCCAGTCCCCTGACCTCACGCAACTCTTTACTATCGTCAATTCTTCGTCAAAATAGGAAGCTTCTTCAATTTCTGTAGGTGATAGAGCAACGGGTATACAGCTTATAGCAATGGCTCTGACAAAGTCGTAGTCTTCTCCATGGTCCACTTGATCCAAGGAGTTCAAACGGGACAACGCGTCGGCTATATTTGTCTTCCCTGGGCGGTACACCACTTTAAAATCGTACCCTTGTAGTCTTAAGACCCATCTCTCTATTCGGGCGCAAGGCTTTGAAGTGCTCGAGTAGACACGCTCTAAGGGCTTGTGATCTGTTTCCAACTCGAAGCTCTGTCCAGAAACGTACATGTTGAACCGTTCACACGCCCAAACCAAGGCAAGTGCCTCTTTCTCTGTTTGGCTGTAGCGTCGTTCCACGTCAGTTAGGCTCCTCGACGCGTAGGAGACAACTCTCCACATTCCCCCCTGCTGCTGGGTGAGAACCGCTCCTAATCCAACTGGAGATGCATCGGCAATGATTCGCGTTCTGCAGCCAACCTTAAAATAAGCCAGTGTCTCTGCCTGGGTGATTAGACGCTTCAGTTCCTCAAAGGCTGGTTGTTGCTCTTTACCCCAGTGAAACACGATGCCCTTCCTGGTTAACTCTTGAATAGGCTTGGCCACGGACGCCACGTCAGGCATGAACTTAGCGGAATATTGGACAAGACCCATAAACGATCGCACTTCACTGGCGTCTTTGGGAGATCTAGCCTCTCTTATAGCAGCAATCTTCTCTTCGGATGGGTTTATGCCGTCACTAGTCAGCTCGTGACCAAAGAACGTAAGCCTTGACAATCTAAACTCGCACTTGTCTCCGTTCACCGTCAACCCCACTTCACTCAGCCTATCTAACACCGCAAAAAGACGCTTGTCATGTTCCTCCACGTCACACCCATGAACAATGAGATCGTCCGCAATGTTCGCAACCCCAGCACAACCCCTTAACACATCTCTAATGATCTGCTGATATTTCTCCGGCGCCGACGTTACGCCAAACATCAACCGCTTGTAACGATAAAGCCCTCGATGCGTGGCAAAGGTAGTGATGTGGCGACTTCCCTCACTGAGTAAAATCTGGTGAAAACCCCACTTGAGATCTATCTTGCTGAACACCGTACTGCCATTCAAGTCGTGTAACAGCTCCTCAACGGTTGGAATTGGGTGACGCTCTCGGACGATTGCTTCATTTGCACGACGCATATCAACACAGACTCTTACGTCGCCATCGCTTTTGGGAACCACCACCAACGGCGAAATCCATCCTGACGGCCCCTCCGGCACTTCCTCTATAATGTCAAGCTCCAAAAGTTCATCCAGCTTTGCATCCACCTTCTCGCGTAACCCGAACGGTATCCTACGTACATGCTGCGCTACAGGCTTCACCGACTCATCAATGTGTAGCTTAAGCTCGTAGCCCTTCAAAAGACCAACACCACTAAACAAGTGCTTGTATTCCTCTCTGACATCCCCGTCCGATCGCCCACCGTCAACACTGTTTGTCTGAAAAGGACCAATACGCAACAGGTTTAGCGCCTCGGCAGTCTCTCGGCCCAACAGCGTGCGACCATCGCCTTCAACCACCACAACATCGGCATTACTTCCGTTTTCAAACGCAGCCAGCGTGACATCTGCCGTGAACGTTCCTAGGGTCGGTAAAGGTTCTGTACCACCATAAGCAAAAAGTTCCTTTGCAGATTTGCGAGATTCACAGTTAATCCCCTTTTGCTTTAACAACTCCCAGGTCTGCTGGCCCATAACATTACATGAAGCTCCCGAATCAATGAGAACATCGGGTACGTCTACACCCCCAATGACCAGCGTTACCAAAGCGCCCCTTTGTTCCTTGCGATCATTCACCTGTTCCACTGAAAAGGCATAATCGGGTCTTTGCGAATGACCTGATGCAGCGAAATCTCCTTTGTCTTCCTCTCCAGGGCTAGGTCTTCCAGTCACGAGGTTCGTCTCTCGCCCTCCGCGTCTGCGTCCACCTCGACCCAGTCCACCAGCACTCCTGCCTCCTCTGCCGCGTCCGCCTCTGCTACTCTCAGGTCCTCTAGATCCCGAATGGGTCCTGCTTAGCTGATGGAGTCGAGGGCATTTAACTTTAAAATGGCCTGTTTCGCCGCACTTCCTGCAAGTTTGACCACGCGCCGGGCACTTTTTGTCTTGACTGAAGTGTCCTTCTCGTCCGCAGCTAAAGCACGTCTTTGCTTTCCTGGGATTTTTGTTTCCATACAGCCTGCCACCCACTGCATTGACCTGGTTATCTGCTTGGTCGGTACTGTATTGCTTCAGTTGTCGATCAACCGCTTCTTGGGATCTTGCAACACGCAACAATTCATCTAACGTAACAGTTCCTTCCTTTTCCAGAAATTTCCGGCGTAAATGGCTCGAATAACACTTGTCTATGAGCTGATCGCGAACGTAGTCATCCTCGCCGGCGCCAAAATCACAAGTCGCTGCTCGCTGACGCAATCTACAAACGAACTGATCAACTGTCTCTCCGATCCCTTGCGAAATTTGTCGAAACAAATGTCTCTCAAAGGGAATGTTCGCCTTTGGCACGAAATGGTCGTCCAACACCTTTAACATTGCTTCAAAACTTGCATCTCCACCCTCACCAGCTAGTGTGAAATAAATTTCTTGCACATCCATACCAGCGACATGCAACAGCAAAGCACGTTTTTGAGCGTCGTTCGATACACCTTTCCCGGTCACGTGCAAACTGAACGCTCGCTTCCACTTCTTCCATCGCTGACTTAAATTGTGCGCCTCTCCTTTTGGATTAAATGGTTCCAATCCACTGACATCTAAAGTAACAGAAGTCATCCCAGAACCGCCAACAGCACCGCTCGTAGTACCGCTTGTCGCGTTAGTTTCGCCCGATCCACCGCCTCCCGGCATCGCTGAAATAAATCCTTGACGAAATCCTCGACGAAATCCACAGCGAGATTTTCAACGAAACCTTTGAAACCCTCGGCAAAATCCTCGAAATATCCTCGAAATATCCTCGTCGCCAATGTAGTACCGCGGTTAGGTTAAAACACACTTTATTCACGACCGTTACACTCCGAACTCAGAACGCTAACCGACTCGAATAAATTACAACACACGCTATCTATAGTACATGCAAATTACGTAATTCCCGTGTGTATCACATCACATTCATTCTCTGGCTTCTACGCGCTTGCATTAGCATCGTATACACTACAACCTCCTCCTCAAGAATTGACGTCTTCTG
Source organism: Porites rus (assembly GCA_964035705.1). Taxonomy (NCBI): domain Eukaryota; kingdom Metazoa; phylum Cnidaria; class Anthozoa; order Scleractinia; family Poritidae; genus Porites; species Porites rus. Next base: position 22,179,533 of record OZ037996.1, read on the forward strand.
ACTAACCTACTACACCGATACCACCAAATGCAAGAAAATCACCAACTCTTCCAATATCGATACTACCAACCTTAAATCCAGGTAGTTTCGAAAACAAAGCACTCGAAAACAAAGACCGAAGCACGAAGCACCCAAATCTGGAAAACAAAAGCACCCAAAACTCGAAAACGAAGACCCCTAGATCGAAAACGAAGCACCCTAAATCGAAAACGAAGACCCCAAAATCTCGAAAACGAAGCACTCAAAACACGAAAAGGAAGACCCCTAAATCTCGAAAACGAAGCACCCAAAACTCGAAACCACTGTAGGTTTAATAAGTGCAACTTTACGTCTTACATGACACAATCCAAATCAGGTGGACGCGCCTCTAAAGGTCCACAAAATCCATCCCAAGGTTTTATAACCAGCTGTTTCACTGAACTTTTCTAGACAGGATATCCTGTATTAATTTTGTTATTAGTCTCGCTAAACTTGATACAGCTTACCTTAATATGCATTTTTTCGGTACACATACATGTTTATGTAGACTTCAAAACTGTCCGTCAGCAGATTTTGGCGTATTCAAGTACGTGTGAGCAGTAACACAAAAGGTCTGATACGAGGCTGAAAACGGAGTGTGAGGCTCGCGCGTATTACTCTTACGCCACGCTTTACCGACGTCTTTACTGACTTTGAGAAAAAACTGATTGTTTGGCAGTCTAACATATTGGGTATCTATGACAGTGCGTGATCAGATCAGATCAGATCAGATCCAGGCAGAATTTGAATGTGTTTATACAGGACATACCGGTTTTGAGTTTTTGGGTGCTTCGTTTTTGAGATTTGGGTGCTTTTTGCTTCGGTCTTCGTTTTCGAGAGCTTCGTTTTCGAAACTACCCTTAAATCCGTCTGCTTCGAATGTACACACACAAGCTAAATCAAAAAGAAAACACAAGGGTTATGTGTACGTTTTAGAAGCCACAGATCAAGAAACAACAGAGAAAAACAATGCACTAGAAGCTGATGATGGCCATGGGTCTCGACCTAAGAGGAAGAGGAAGGAAAGGCATGTTATGGACATATAACATACTGAAACTGTTAAGCTAAGTCGATCAGTATGTGTGACAAAACTAGTCCATTTTGGGACCAAATAACTCAAATTTATAACATGCTTTTTCTTCCTCTTCCTCTTGACCGATAATCTCAAGGGAGATCTAGAGTTGCAATTTAAAAAAGCATAAGTCTTTACTAGTATTTCCTATTATCAACTTTTTCATTTGAAACTCGGGCATTACTTGTGCATTTCTTATTTCTTACCCTTGATATGTTTTTCCAATAATCTTTCAATCATTTTATTAAAACATCTTGGACAGTGATGTTATTTGTTGTTTTCATAATGATGTAACCTGAGATCAGGCTCTATATTTTGGTTTCGCTTTGTAAATAACATTCGGCCGGTAGCAGGCCAGAATATCATAAGAGAGAATGTATGAGAACTGCTAAAATTGGGCCTGGCCTCAGGTTTATATTATAATATTGTTGATTTGTTGTAATATTGTTCAATGTTAACAAGGTTAAAACATCAATTTTTATTGGCATGTACATGTCTATTCCAGCTATTTGGGCCATGCAGTCCATGTTAAGGCTCATTGGCAAAAGTAAAAATAATAATATATATATATAACTATCAGTGGTAAGGTTGTATACTTTATAAGCTATAAAAGTGCTCAATGGAAAAATCAGAGCTGTAAATTTATATATTTATAGCGGTAGGCTAATTTATTTATTTGCTATTCCAAGTTTCATGCTTCTTGCGAAGCAATCATCAGGCAACTGACAAAAGTTACGGTTATATTTTAAAGATATACAAATTTGAAAATACCAAACGCTGCTTACAGTGTTACATGATTGACATAATAGCTGTAAAGTAAGCAAGAGTTCGAGGCCACGACAGCTGAAACTTTGAATAATATATATAGTAGACCTGAAAATACTTTTTCACAGGATATTTCAGTTGACTGGTGATTTTTGCTAAGGGAGGCAAATGAAAGGCCATGCATTTTTGGTCTTGTAACTTTAGTTTCACACTCTTTTTCACATAGTATTTCACATTGTTCCTTCTCGCATCTTTTTTTTCCACATGGTATTTCACATAATTCATATTTTCACATCCTTTTTCACAGGAAAAGATAATCATCCTCGTTACTGGTTATTATTATGTTTCACACATATTTTCACATGGTAATTCACATGCTGTGCTGTGAAATACCTTGTGAAAGTGTGGAGCCCGTTTCACATGGTTTTTCACACTCCTGTGAACTTCCTCGTGAATAATTATGTGAAAATCCTGTGAAAATTGCACAGAATTTCACATGTTTTTCACATAGGTTTCACAGGATTGTCAAGAACAACAAAACCTACAACCCAAGGGAATGCACACAGTGGATGAGGCGAAGGGAGTGGGTCTTCTCTCAAGGCCACCGTGAGAATTGCTGGGTAGGGAGGAGGGAGTTGGGCCTCCGGAAATCGAGGCTATGGGGCAAAACTGTGAGGAGAAATTCGTTGCAGTTTCTGGATTTCCATCATTGCATCTTGGACTGGATCTGCCATGACATCAACAAAGGAACCAAGAACATCATCAAACTCCATGGCTGCCTCCAAGATGTATGCTGTTCCAACACGTACAAAGAAATCTTCACTTCCTTCGAAGGACTTTGTTACCTTGTCTGGGATAATACTTTTGCGATTTACCCTTTCGCGGAAATATTTGAGGGTACCTGAGAGGCTCGGCTTTGTATTTAAATGATCAAACACAAGCCGCAAATGGATATTAGCACAAAGAGGTATCAATATGGTAAAACTCACCCACTGTTATTTACGCCAAATAATGTTGCTTAACAATCTAACATACTTTATTGAACTCATTTTGACGCGTTGCTCTGTATATTCATAATTTTGCATCCCAATTGTTTCTCATAATAATAACAATATTATTTCTGAACAAGACAGCGAGACCTTTCATATTCACCACGTCAATGCAAACAACAATATTTCTGTGTTCTTACAGTGGGTTTACACTGTGTACTGACTTGTTTGTTTTACTTAAGGTTAAACTGACTTGGTCGACTCCCCACTTATATGAACAAATTAAATATATTTTCCTTCGATTTGGCCTAATTTTATACCCATTATTTTACTATGGCCTAATTTTAACCCTTTTAACTATGCTGAAATGTAGCATATGTGCATGCACATTATTTTCAATATTAAAAACACTCTTTAGGAACTTATGTGGCCAAGGAATAATTTCACCCAGATAAAATTTGCATGACAAGCAAAATGCAAGTCCATGTATAACCAAATTCACAGTTTGTCCAGAACTTAAGAATACTGTTTTACATGTATGTGTACCAAATACGACTTGCAATGGACTGATTAACCCCTAACTTGAACTTAATTTACCATATGTCATTTGAGTTTGAGTGAGCATTGTTGTTCTAAAGTATGACCATTTAAAAGTCAATATTTTATTTATATGACAAAAACATATTTTCTTTGTAGATACCTGCAGATAGGGCATCTTGGTATGGAATGGTTCTACAACAAATGGACTACAATGTTCAAATCTGTCTTTTGCAATGTGACAGCCCCTTCTGAGATCTTTTGCCCCAGCAAAGTGCACCCTGGTTAACTGGTCTCCCCCAAAAGGAACACATACATTTTTCATATAGTCATCATCATCACGTCTGGTAATGTGCGCTCCAGGCTGAGCTGATGCTGATTGCAAAACCTTCCAGACCTCCATTTGGCATACCTTGTGCTGTATTTCTTGGCACGTTTATAACACCCGCCTTACTGTAAATCTCCTCTAAAGTATTTTCATAGAAGCACAGAATGTCAACAACAACATCACATTTTTTTTCATCCTTCAGCTGGGTTGGTAGACGGACAATAGCAGATTTCTTTGCCATTTCATTGGTGTAGCGATGGGCTATGTGTTGGGGAATAACTGCTTTCAATAAAGACAGTGATGGAATGTGTGCCACAAGTACTCTACCCACCAGGACCTTAAAATCTTCTCTTAGCTTGTCTGTTTCTGCATCATTCAACGGGAAATGGCAGTTGGGAAGTGTCTGAATGCTACGACGGGGGTAGACCTGACACTGGCGTTCACATGGCACCCTGTCTACAATTAAGTTGGAGGGAAAGTAGTGCAGATCTTTGTTCTGATGGTCACTTTTCATGTCATGGACAAGAACCCTGGTGTCCCAGTTGTCACCTGTACCCTGCAGCTTTTTCCCTTGCTTTACCTTATCAATTATTTTGTCTGCAAAGTGTCCCCACATTAACTTCATGAGTTTCAGTTTGCTTGTGTGCCCAAGGCAAAATCCAATACTTTGACATCTGTCGATGAGCTATCAAACCGAATCAATGTGGTTAGAATTTTTTTGGAATCATGGCACATGGTTTGACTCTTTTTACCCCTGTTAGAAAGATTTTTTTTTAAATTCTTACACACCATAATATTTACCAAACCTAAGATTTACTCTCTTTACTTTCCTTATTATGAAGATAAATAACCCAATTCCTCTGATCTGCACCAGATCAAGGGCACTTGAGCTATTCTTTTCCAAGTGATTCGATCTAGCGCCCTCCTTCCAATAAGTGCCCCCCTTTTGTCCGAGTTTCTCACGTTAACTGAACATTCACGTTATATTTAGTACAGTTACAAAGAGAAGTACAGTTTCTGTTATTGTCTGTTATTGTTACTTTTTTGGAACATTCAGTTGTTCTCAAAAAAATAAGCGCCCTGTCTCGAATTTACCAAAAGGAAATAAGAATTACCTCTTAGCTCAGATGTCATTTAAATCATTTACTTAAAATCTGTTTGCAAACATGGCTGAGTTGGAACTACATTACACAGCCTCAAGTTTGATTACTTGAGTGGAAAAATAATAATTTTACATTTAATTACTGGTAAGTGTTCTTTTTCAACCAACCTGCTTCTTAGCATTTCCTTCTGCAAGTAAAATAGTATATTGATTCTCTGAATTAGGCTTAGGTCATGGTTCTGCTTCTACATGAGTATACCGTAGCATAAGCAAATTGAAGGGATAGTGTTGGATTTCAGTTTTGATCCAGTAGTTGTTGTCATGACATCAAGCAAGAGTGGACATCTTTGTGAAATTTCATTAAGAATAGAATTCCAATCAAAGCCTGCCAGGTCAGGATATTGTTTTTCCTCAGAATTGATGGTGTATTCTTCTTACACAGTTCAGTACATTTTTCATTCAGTTCTTTTAAAATGTTTGCCTTGAAGATTGTCTTCAATGATGGCACACTGTACATAACATCCACAACCACAGAGGGCACCCAAGTTTTCACTGCATTGGTCAGGTTTCGTGCTATGTCTGTTTCCAGAACATGGGCAGCTGATTTAGTAATCTAGTAGTTAGTAGTTAGTAGTAGTTTTTGCTTAAACTCAAGATTCTTCAACATCAATTTTCTCCTAACAATTTAACATATTTTTCAAAAAAAATATAGGTGACAAGATTTAATTAAATTCTCTCAAGTAATTCGTTAAGGAAATATAAGATTATGAAGATCAGCCCAGAGAATTTGCATGTCTATATTGGGGCTTAACAGTTTGTTTTGATTCTAAGGTTGAGTCCACTTTTAACACTTAACCCATTTTAAAAAAAGGCAAAACCGAGGGCACGTTTTTGAGTACTAAGAAAACACTAAGTTTATTTTGATATCAGACTTTAGTTTTCTGTATGATATTAACATGAAATGTCTGAAAGCATTGCAGGCTTCAGGGATGGGAGGATCCCGGTGGATGGACCCCTAAATACATCTCATGAACATAGAGAATGACCAAGACTATGTGCTTTTGTCAATAATAATGATGATGACAAGCACGATAACAACAATGATGATTTGATGATAATGATAACAAACACCATTACCCTTTACTTGATGGTGCTTAACACTGAAGGATTAGGGATAAGTGATGTATTTTTTGCAATACTTTTTTCCATCCACAGAGCTAATAAAGAATTTGAATAATATTTCTGGTGTTTTTGTTTTTTTGTGACTATACCCTTCCTAAGTGTCTGATTGTAATAGGCCTTATGATTTCTTTTCACCATAAAATGAATACCTCACTTCTAGGTAAATTAAAAAAAGTAACTTTTAGAACCAATGGAAACAATAAATTTGAAGTTGAAATAACGTGCGTAGCTGGCAGTTTTTGGGTTTTTTTTCTACGTGTGTGTGTATGTGTGGTTTGTAAAAAGGAAGGGACCTCTCCTACTCACTCCATCGTTCAGTTGTGTAGGAGCTGCTATTAAGGTCCCCCCTTATTGGTCACAGTAAACAGTGACATGTCATTCTTTCAATTGTTTCAGTATTGTTTGGGGTCAGGGTTAGGAACCATTGGTGACTTCTCTTCTGAGCAGCTGCTACATCCCCATCATTTTCTGTTTTGACCTCAGTTCAGCTTTCATGCGGCAGTATTTGTGAACCGCAGAAGAAAAAACTGCCAGCTACAAAGGCTAAAATTGAGAAGGCAACGGTTTGTTAACCTATTTATAGTATCAATGATGATAATGCTAATAATAATGATAATGATGGTAGTAATTAAGAATGATGATGATGATGATGATAATAATAATAATTATTATCATTATTTGTTAAAATGGTAATAATAAATGATCGCCCTGTGTTTGGATGCAATATACTGGCAAACTTGCCACATGAATAATATTTTTGCCTGAGTCTAAAATCTTTGTTTGTTTTTTTAGAAATTTCTTATTTTCAAATTTTTGGTGTTATTACAAAACATAAAAATGTAATCATTTTGACATCATAGACTGTGAGACGTTTCTCCTTTTCTTCAGATTTCAAGGTGAGGGAAGTGCACGCATTGGCAACCTGTGTGGTCATTTTCGTTTCACACGCCTTTCGCTTGACGGACTAACGAAAAAGAGAGGCTGCTCGTAGTCTTATTCAATCATTTACTTACAGTTTGATCAAAGAGTGAAATTCATGGAACCCTACCTTTAATTTTTTTTTTTTTTTCACTATCCAAGTGAAAGTGAAGTGTAACGAATTGCGTAGCTGATTAGTCTACCGTTATTTCTACAGAACGAGTCAATGTACCTCGGGATTTTTTAGGCCTGCTTGCGATAATATGGCATAACTAGATTTCCCTCCCGCATCAACTTGGGAGACAGGCTTTGCTAGGGCTTTTTTGGGAAGTCGCCTGGGGTACTGAACTCTTACTGCGGTTATTAAAGGGAAGAGATCGAGCACTAGATGGATTTTTTTCCATCACTCGCGATTTTTTATCTGGCTCAGAAGCAGCAGGTGAGAAGACTTTGCACCTCTTTGTTATTACTTTTGATTTCAGCTGGTTTTGTGTGTCGATAACCATTTTCCTGAACTCGGAGAACCGATTCAGTGCTCCTTCACACAGGCGGCAGATTTTGTATGGCAAACCATCCTTTTCTCTGATGGAAATATTTAAAACCTAGATGCTTTGTCGCTTATTTTTTTCCTTTCCCCACCTATGCCAAAAATATTGGTACACTGGTCTTTAGCACCACCACAAAATCTACAAATGTTTTCTCCAAAGTCTGAGTAGACTTTCTCAGGTGTAATGAAGATGTCTGGAAATTAAGATACATTAAGAGAGTCGTTGCCTTTAACGTGCACATTTCGCGCCCTATGCCATTTAAGGCACGCTTCTCACGGGATTATTCGGGAAAGTCAGAATTGAATCTTACGCAACATATGTCTGTCTTGTTGCATGTCTTATGCAACTTATGTATGTACATAAGATCTTATCTTATGTACATACAGATCTCTTAGAAATTGTTTTTTCAAAGACACGTTCTCTAAAAGTGACAAACTTTTCTCACAGGAAAATTTCGTTTCCTTACGAGTTTTGCTTATAATTAAAAATAAGTAACTTGATTAGCATGTCTTTTTCAAAGGACGGATAGCGAGTGCTTTGGTTGACTCAGCTGCTTTGTGCTCAGTATCTACAGGAGTTTGAGTCTTTGAGTTTGAGAGATGAAGCTTACCTTGAATTCCTTTTGTCAAGGTGTGAGGTACGCTTTAGATGTTACTAGTTACGACAGTGTATTTTTAAAAGTCAAACAGTTTAAGATCCTTGAAGCTTGTATGTTACAGCAACGTGTTATTGGAGTCCTTCCGACGGGTTATGGGAAGTCGGTAATTTTTCACCTTCTTCCTTACATGTGGGACTACATGTGGAATGAAAAGGAGAAACGAGCACTGTCATTGTCATTTCGCCCTTAAATGCACTTATTGAGGACCAAGTCAATAGTTTGAAGGAAAGGGGAATTAAGGCTGGTGTGTTGCATACATCTCGTGCAGAAAAAACTAATGCCGCTAATTCTCAGAATGACGACAGTCAGTCAGAGGATGAAAGTGAAGTTTCTGTGGTATCGGAAAAAAGCCCAACTACTCGATCAGTAAGCCTGAACTATTCAAATGTGTCCAGGAAGGAGAATTTAAGCTTTTATTTACTCACCCAGAGGCTTTTATATCGTTTAAAGATGGTAGAAA
>OZ037996.1:22193109-22223109 GCA_964035705.1 Porites rus
AATTACACGATAATTAGTAAGATCTTTCCATGCTGCAAAATGAGCAGCGACTCGCCCTGCCTAAAGTTGTGGTAACAGTCATGTAAATAACTTAAAAGGTGTGGCAGAAATGTAGGAAAATCACTTACCGAATCTCTTATTGCTAACAGTTGGTCAATGATTTCTTCTCGTTGATATGAGGCTTTTTCTTTCTGTGGGATCTGTGTTGACCTTTCCATAAAAAATTTCCATTAATCTATTATAACGCTTTTGGTGGCCAGAACGGTGGTTCCCTGTATAGGGGCGTCGCTCTGAAGAGTGACCCACAGAGTGGCTAATTTTGCTAGATTCCCTAGCATGCCGCAGCTGTTTGGCGAGCTCATCCCCAAATAAATATTGGCTAGTCAGGGGTACTTCAGCACTACAGATGGTAGAGTATTCTTGCTTTAAACAGGCTTAATCTGTTCTCCTCGGAACTAAGCCAACTGGGTGTTGATCGGCGGCTCTTTTTGACCTTTTCCCGCCACTTGGCTCACGATCTTCGCAAAATTTGGCTGTAAGGCCCGCCATCTGGCCCATTGTTTGATCATTGTTGTTTAAAGAATTTAAGATGTGTTTGTTCGTAGCCATATCCATTGCAGAAGCCGTTCCCCGCGCTTCTGTGGGGACAACCGCATGGTTTGGTGACGATTCACCTTAAGCACTCATTACTCATTACTCATTACTCATTACTCAAAGAATTGAGTAAACAACATGACCTTCAAATAGGACCAGAGCTATATACAGTTGATCAAGAGAGAATTTTAACATGTTGTCTTTTTCCTTCTGTTAGCTAATCAAAAGGGCTAAAGAAGAGATTTTGCCAAGCAATTTTGCTTCCTAGAGGTCATCTCATTGAAAGTAAAATGAAATTTTCAAGTTTCTTACAAGAATCAAAATTTGAATTTGCCGCCATTGCTGACATAATGCTACACCACAACATGGAGAACTCAAAGTTATATTTTACAAGTCAAACCTGCTGATACAAAGGTTCATTTTCTAAACCATCGGACAAAATAACGTAACTACTAAAAATGTTATGCGCATTTGTTCACATGATATGTTATGAACAATAGATTTTACAGAACGAAGACACGATTTGTTTTTATCCCACAGTGTACTTGAACAATGGTCTCCTGGCAAACAGCATGTAAGGTGAACTGCCTAAATTAATGTTTCACAGCACTAAACATGGTTTATAATGAAGAACAAATTCTAATAAAAGATAAAGTCAAAGTTCGGTGTCTATTAAAACAAGTCCGCAGCTGATTTAGCAAACGAAATCCGTAGTTCCTTACACTTCGACTCGTTTAGCTGGAACTTGTTTTGGTTAGGCAGCGATCAGTTCCTCCACATCAGATTGGATACGGCTGTCTTCCTTCTTGTCAACACACTCTGCAATAGCTGTGTCATCCACGTATTTCCACAGTTCTGTGTTACTGGAGTTGATGTCATCAATAATGAGAATAAACACCCATGGTCCGAGCTTGGTTCCTTGAGGCACCCCTGCCGGTACGTTCCTCCATTCAGACAAACAATCTTCTCCCAATTTGACTCTCTGTGTGCGATCTGTAAGGAAATCGATGATCCAAAACGATACGCCAACCAGCATGTCCAGGGCAAGCAGTTTCCTGGCGAGAAGTGCGTAGTCTATCAAATCGAAAGCCTTCCAGTAATCAAATAAGACGATCCTGAGGGTGGATCCTGTACCATCAGTGTGTTTGGTCCAGGAGTGCAGCATACTGATTAGCGCATGCGTTGTTGAGGATTCTGGGATAGCCCCGAAGTGGTTGTCTCCGATTTTCTTGAGAATTGATGGTCGCAAGTGCTCTGCAACAACAAACTCCTCCACCACCTTAGAGAGAACGGGCGTTAATGAGATGGGATGCAGGTGTTTATTTACGTCCTTGATTGGTTTCTGCTTTGGGATCGGCACACTATCAGCAGATTTCCAAGAAGGTGGTAAGCGGCTTTCAGCAAAGGAGCAGTTAATAATATCTGTTACCGTATCAGAGAGGAGATCCGCATTTTCCTTTAGCAACCATGCAGGAAGACCGTCGGGTCCGGACGCTTTCCTAGGGTTAATCGACGCTAGCTGAAGGTAAACAGCATGCTCAGTAACGGCAAATGGTTGCGCGGTGGAATAGTCTTGCGGCAGCTGGAAAGTTTCAGCAGATAACGGTGTAAAGTCTTGCATTGGGGAGAGGTATCATTGATCAGGCGCTGAAGGATGAATTCGACAAGCCAGTCAATCCCAGGTAATCGTAACCTATAATATTCGCCCAGATAAGTATCCTGAGGAATACTGTCATTGACGGAGCAGCCTGGAGGAAAGCTAAGGTCTATAACTACCCGTCCCATTAATGAACCTCTTGGGAACTGTTTGAAGAGGACAGCAAACAAGGTCAAAGGAAAGGGGAGGATACTCGAAGGGTCCAGCGATGACATGCCAGGATAATTCAGTGTCAATATAGGCTTGCGCATGAGAATCATAGTTCAAAGCAGAAGGATGATTATGTAATGACGAAGCAGGAAATGTAGGTGCAGTATAATTGATAGGCCAACAGCAGGATAGGAAATCGACCGCAATATTATCCGAATAATTTGAGAGCAATGTTTTCCAGTTTGGTAGTAAGAGCGAGGTAGGAACTAAAAGCTTTGCACCGAACGCATTTGGTTGATTATGGCAACAAGCAATTAAATGTTGTATGACGGCTGAAGTGTTGAAGTTCGTGTCCATGTCTGTCCACGTCAAAGAGGTCGCAGAGTGAGTGGCTAAGTGCTTTGATTATGAGTAACTCGAGATGAGCTAGCATTGCGTCTTTTGACGCGGTATCATAGGAATTTATCATGATCAAAAAACCCAAAACGAATTCAGGCAGTTCTATTTTATCGTATTCACCTTGAATAGAAGGAACAAAATCCTGTGGCCAATCGATGTTACGCTTATTGCGTTGAGGCTTGGTGATCTCCGCAGCATCTTGAAGAGAGGGATCTGCAAGCGTGTTATCGGGAGGGCGTTCCTGGCAGCTTATAGTGAGTAGTTTCAATTCCAATTCAAGCTTATCCTTCTTGAGTTTGAGCAGCTGAAGCTGCTGATCAAAAGAGAGAGCAGACGAGGCAGTATCGACGATAGCGATGGGCGATGAGGAAGCTGAAAGTGTCGCAGCAGACTTGGGCTTAGATGACTGAGTTGACTGTTTGGTAGACTGATCGTACATTGCAGGATTACTTGGCTCCTTGAGATTGAGATCGTCATGAAGAAACGCACTTGAAGGCAATTCGTACTGAAAGTCTGGATCTAACACGTTCTTGGACTTGCGTTTTGGACGTGTGCCTGCAGGGAGCAACATCGCAACAAAAAGAGCGTGGAGAAAAAGAAAACGTCAATGATTAAGAGCTTACGCCTCCTCTCTCCGGATCTCACAAAAGATGAGAGGCCAGACCATGCGGTCGATTATAAGGGACATTCGATATCTCTTTTACTAGTTAATTAACCATCATTAATAAATGATCTCTCCACCTTATTACCGGCTAGTTTCTCCAAAACGTAAGCATTTACCATTGAAAAATTAAAGAAAAATGAAAGTAAGTATTTCCACCACTTTCGAGAAACTGAGCCAGGAGGATAATAGCTGTGACATTGGTTGTTGACATCTACTCCATTCATGCCGTGGTTGTAAATAGGCACCACTTCGGGTTTCCTCATTTCCTCGGCGGGGACCACTCACTTTCTTCTTCCCCACGCAACCTGCTGAACAGTGTGAATTTCAGGTTCTGGAGGAGTATTTATTGATAATAGAGAAACAACAAGTTTGTCTTTCCACATCGTCGCCAGTAAATTTCTACTCTGATGTGTTCTTATCTCTCCAACAACAAGTTTTTGTCACTTGAGGTCCGCAGGAAAGTCTCTCCTGTTTGTGCGTACAGTGCCGCATGCCTACGTGTCTCTTGACTCTAAATCTCGCATCAGTTGCTCTGAAGTAAAGAAATTGTCAAAGAAAAAAAGGCAGTGATTGTGTAAATAGGGTTCTCCGAGTGTCCAAACGCCATAATACCCCAAACCTTTGCACTGAAACAATTCACTGTTCGTGCGATTTTTTCCCAAGTAGACTTGGAACCGTGGAACATGGTAGTTGGCAAGCATCCAAACTTTGATGCCAAATTTATCCGGCTTCATTGGCATGTACTGTTTAAAAGACAGCCTCCCGCTGAATTTTACTAAACCTTCATCCACCAAAACGTTTTGTTCAGGTATCTAAGCATCAGCAAACCTCTGTTCTAAAAGCGCTACCAGAGATGGAACTTTGCAGAGGAGGTGAGAGGGATCTTCATTGCTCGGGCGGACCAAATGCAAATATCTCCCCAGAGTTTTGAAGCGCTGCTTGAACCTCTCCATGCCAACAAAAATAATCGGAATCCCAAAAAATTTCGATATGAGGAAGACTATGGATTCCCATATTTTTCAGCCTTTTTGCTACAGATGGCTTGAAATACTTTGAATGATCGTCTTCCTTCCTCAATCAGAACGCTGCAAAGCTTAAGAGCAGCTTTGATGCTGTCGCCGACGTCTTCTGTATGCCACTCAGAGAACCATTCTCCTTATCCATACTCAAGCTTTTCAGTTCCGCAGTTCATATATAATTTTTCATATATCATGAACACTGATTTCTTTCACGGGAGCCTATGAACCCACAATTGACCTGCTGCCAATGTCAGTGACTTCATAGCTCAGTTGGTAGAGTATCACACCGGTATTGTGAGGTCACGGGTTCAAACCCCGTTGAAGTCCTGATTTTTTTTTTGAGGCTTCTTTACGTCATTGCATAAATTGCATTCACTGCGACGATCATTTCTTCATTTTCAAAGAAACGTTTGATAGGCAATGAAGAAATGCATGCAAAGTTTGCAAATGCCCCACACCCCAGGGACTAACAAGGTGGGCAAATGCGTAGCATTAGCCTGGGGGGCCAGGGCAAGCTGGAATTGACTGATATGCGTAACGTTTTCACTGAAAGCCCATTACTACCCTGCATTCCACTACACATATGGAATTCTATTCATGTAAAAGTCTTATATGGTCAATTCTGTAATTAGTTGTGCAGCTTAAGTTCATCTATAAAGAAAAACCGATACACAAATAATTTTGCAGAATTCTCATTTGGTTTTGAGGCTTAACTTACAAGCTAATTGTGGATAGTTGTGTGTTCTTGTCGTGCAATAGAAAGATAGTCGGTGGTCGGGTAAAAATCAGTTAACCCAGGAAAACTGAGGAACTTTGATAGATGTAGAAAATACAGTGTTCTGTCTGGCAGCTGTACAGATGACTGCTGATTGTCTTTCACACCGCTGAAGCTCATATTAGGTCATTTTAGATAGCGTTGTTGCTCACGTTAGCTCATTTTACATTGTTGTTTCGTTATGATCATGAGACTACGATCAATTTGCGAACAGCAGTACTGCAGTTTTTAACCACAAAATAGATTTTTCACCGTTTGGCATAAATACATAAGGAAACAAAAACAAAAAGGCTTGCTACGAATTAAGGCTGTATATTTACCTGTCAAAACAGGAAATATAATGACTCAAATCTCTCTTTCGATGTAAACCTCAAATCTCTTTTGATACTTGCGTAAAATTAAATAGCAGGGTCACGTGGTGCAGCACACATGTAGTAAAAATAGGCCAAAGAGGGTGAGGGCAGGGGGAGGGGGGGCACAAGGTTGAGACTCATCGCACGTTCACAAAGAACAATTTTGCCTTTCATTTATAGTAACAAAACAATTATTTACGTTTCAAAAGGTTGAGTTTGATCGTCCAGGTGAACGTAGTCCTGAGTAGGACTGTTGTTGTTGACAGTTACTGACGTTTCGACAACCGGTAGTCATCTTCAGAGTCAAAGTGAGTTGTATCACGTCAGTTGATGGTATTATACTCTGGTTATTGATCTGATTGGTCAATTATGTCGCGATGTTATTGGTCGTCTGTCAGTTAAGCCGTGATGTTATTGGCCATGAAGACTCGTAATCAGTGATTGGTGCGTTTCGATCCATCTATTGTCACAGTTAAACAGTCGTTTATTGTTAGTCAAATTGTCAGTTCTCCAGTTGTTCTCTCGTAGTTAGTTTTGCTTGATCTCGTCAATAAGTCGTTTGTACGGCGCTGGTAACTTTTGGCTACGATTCATTGGCGTTTGTTCTAAGTTAGTAATTGATAGTAGTCTGTAGAATACGTTATACGTGTCGCAGAGTCCCAGTCAATTTGATGTTTCGTCTTCAAATGGTGCTCAGCAATGTGATTGTTGACGTCACCATTCCTCGTCGCACGTTTGTGTTCGGCAGTCGCGTGCTTAGGTTTCTGCTGGTTTCACCAATGTAAGAAGCCTGGCAGTCGCAGCATTTGATCTTGTATACTGCTCCCTGTCTGTCCTCCAGTTTGTCTTTGTCCTTGACATTAGGAAGCAGTCGCTGTAAACTGGTTATCGGTTTGTGCACAACACGTATATTGTAAGGTTGTAATATAACAACTATAACTAAAATTGCAAGGACTTTTAAGGTTTTATCTCCATTTAGCCAAATATCTCTTAAAAATTAAAAGTGAAAAATGTGAAAGTTTTCAACGTGATAGCATTTTCAGTTTTGAAAATATAGCTCTTTCTAGTTTTCCAAGTCTACTCCGCGTGACATTAATATGGCGACCAAGAAGGCTGTCACATACGGTATTCTAAAAAATAAGTTTATTGCATGATATTATGCCCTTTGAATGGTGAAAGTATTAGAAAATGTGTTTAGGAGAATAATTTGCTCATTCGCAGTGAACAACTGATCTAATTGTGGTGATACTGAAACCAGATGTTTGCATTATTTCAGGCGTCTCCGTCGTGAGCCCTATATAAATACCTGGTACACATTTTGAAGAACAGCTCAGCAGTGGAAAACTGCACAGGCGTGAGACTTGGCCAGGTTGTTAATTTCTTGATATTCTATAATGTCTCAAATTCTTGTCTTCATACATTCCACGGGTTCGATTTTAGTTTTCCATGGCGTGACGGTGAAAACCAGCAAATGGGTATGCACTTAAGTGTGAAGAGACACCGAAAGACTTGCAAAGTCACGTCAAGCCACATGCTACTCAGGTCGTTGGGCCAAGTGAACGATTTATTTTCTTCGACTGATCTTCAATGTACGTGTATACAAAGGAGGATTTTGGCCGTTCAGGTTTTACGGAATGCACTTCACTCATGATTCACAGAACAGTTTTTCAGCACATCACGATTCACCAACACCAAATACGGTGGATGGCGGCGTAATGAAAATAAGCTTGCCCAGTCCCCATCTTATCCGTAAAATGAGCTTTTAACCCTAATCAATGAAATTTGACCCCCTAATTCTGCAAAAATTCAAGCATCAAAACCTAACATAACCAAGAGAACTAACCAGGAAACATTGAGTGAAGAGGTTTGAAATTTCATAAAAACTTATTCCTATGCCAGCGAATTTTATGACTAGCTGGCTCACAGATTGTCCGCCATCTGCCCATGTGGGTTTTGTTTTACATATGTGGTCTCCAGTCGTTTTGGCCACAAAACATTGAGCTAATACAGCACATACCTTAACTGGCTTGAGTTCTCCTGCATTAGGTTGGAGAAGATATCGGTCACAGACATCCTTGAAATAAGCGGGGAGGTACTGGTTGCGGCTTGGTGCCGTCCAGATCCCTTTGCCAGGTATTTTTCTCAAATTTTCTTGCTGGGAAGATATCTCCCACGATGTCAAATAATGGGTAGAGCTGAAGAATGAAATTGAAGATACTATATGTGTTATGACTTATGTGAATGGAATAAAGCTGATTGTGACTAAAGTACACAAGCGCAACGTTCAAACGAACCACAAATTACTAAGTGCATTCAGAGTTGACATACCTTTCAGAATTTGCTTGAACACCATCAAGGCATTGACAGTGCACTGGAATTATGTCAATGAGGTACCCTTCGACAGCACTGCCGTTGGAAACAAAGCCTTTATAAGCTATATGAAAGTTGGTCATTGGCTGAAAGATTCTGTTCTTGTAAATACCGATCGCCCCATCTTTCTCCACTAATCCCAAGTCTGGATCTGGTTCTTTCCTCCCTTGTGAAGAGCCTTGACTGGCACTGTTCTCGGCCATTTCCAGAGGAAAAAAGTCAGGCTACCGGTAGCAGCGTGGCTTACAGAACACCGACAGAAAGCCTTGAGTTTATTCTCACGTGCGGCGGGATGCTTACCGAAAAGAAAAATGATTGGTTAATTCAAGATATGTGACATTTCAGTGGTTGTGAGATATATAACATGTATCAACAAAAACAAAGCCGGGAAAAGTATCATATTGTCCTACTCCCAAAATCTAGCCCACATGGACACACGTGACTACTTCATTAGCTGAGCAAGCTCTTCTGGATGCTCCCCAGTGAGCTTGATCGCAGGCTAAGACTTCATTCTTCATTCTTTACATTCTTGATTCCTTCTTGTGCAAACTATGTTTACACGGTAGAATCGTTCAGAAGTAATACTTGTCTGGTCATTACAAAACCCAGAGATTGCATAACCAATTGACTAACCGGAAATGACACATTTGCAAGAGGAAACTATTCATTAAGACTGCACTAACAATCCAAAGACAATTTTTTGTTTGTAAACTGTTGTCAGCGACAGAATTGTAGCAGCAATTTGTAATCTGGTTTGCCAGACTTTCCGCAAAATTTAACTCCTTGAAAACTTAGGCAGGAGCGTAGTAGTCTGCAGACGTGTCCGCGTAGCTGCCCTGGCGTGGACAAAAAAATAGTCGACAATGGGAAAGTGCGTTGGAAGTAGTAAATGTGACTTCCGGTGCCTAATATGCCTATAGTTGTAAATGATAAAACATATATTGGACTAGAGTGTAAAACATTGACTGGATAAATAAAACATGGATTGATAAAACATGAATTTTAAAATAAAACATGAATTGATAAAATATGGACAAGAGATCATAATAGGACTATTATGGCTCTTGATATGGATTAATAAAACATGAATTGATAAAACATGGAATAATAATAAAAAACAGTCATATACCTGCCAACCAAATGCGTGACATTTTCGTCTTGCATGACCGGGATTTTCGAAAACTTGCGGCGATTTTTCGAAGACTTCCGAAAGTAACCGAAAATGTCTGAAGATTTTCCTACGGCTTTTTCAAAAGCACTTCCAAAGCTATGCAAAAGATGACAATTAAAGCATGTTTTGATTAGGACACAAAATCATCATTGACGAGTTTTTTTCGCCATTGTCCGCCATTTTGTATGTTTTGAAAACCATCATCGCCATTAAATGAGGTCGAAAACAGTGCTGCACGCAGTTACTTTCTATAGACCCATAACTCAGACAAACAAACGGAAATTTGACTTTTGTCATAAAATGCAATGTAAAATGAGAAAGATGACAAATCTCAGACAAAAATTGCAAATTAGTCATTTAGACGTCATTCGTGCACTACGCTACTTGTCCAATCACGCAACCTTGTTTGGCTCGTCACGCAATGCTCCTCCTCAGGAAAGTCTGTAGAAGAGTTGTTGGATGCGTCACGATGGATGCAACATCCTACTGCTTCCTTCTGTTGGTTCTGTGATTCTCAGAAGAGAAGCAAAAGGTAGTTGATAAGCTCTTAGAAGAGTACTCTACCCATTCAGGTTATTATCATTATGATTCTGTCATCAGCACTGGCCTAGAAAATTCGCAGCTTATTCCAAAAGTCTTCATTTGGTGCCCTATGCACCATAACAGTATCAAGGTGGTTTGTCCCGTTGATCGTTGTGTATTGACATTTAACAAATGGACGTTGTGTGTGGTAAAAAACAAGAAGTTTAATCCGTGTCTTGTATATGATTTGGAGGGGAACATTATTTTAATACAAGCTTCTTATGTTTGCCCTCGTGGCGACCAGTTCTTTTTTGCCTCTAAGGACATTTTGGACGTGTTGCCAGGTGAAATAAATGATTCCTTTAGTTTCAGGATGTCGCACAGATCTGCTTGCTCAAATCGCCTACTTGATTACGTAATAACCTCGCTGACTATGGGGCACAGCTTCCTCGATATAACGGAATCCATCCTGCCATTAACTACTGTGCATTTTATTGCATAAATGGGAATATCCCGTCAGCCTCTTTTTGTGATAGTCCATTGTATTCAAGTCTGGGAAATGACAAACTGATGCAGATATTTCTCTCTTATTACGAACAGATTAAAGCATCGATTACCAATTTCTTTTTGGCTACACGCTGTCGCATCTTATCTTGTGATCACGGCTTCAAAGTTAGCGAGCACATTGGGATCATTCAAGATTCTGATTCTGCGTTTGTCAACCAGTTTCAAAATCTGTACGTTGCAACTTCAACGGAATTAAAGCAAATTAATCACATAATTCCCGATTTAAAGGAGAGGATTAGGTCGTTGATTACTATCTACACAGGTCAAATTTCAATCTCCATTATTATATTACCTAAAATTAGACGCAAGGTGGTAAACACCTTTCCGATTTACATTCAATCCACTTCTATTAAGTCCTCTTTGATGTTATTGTTATCAATAAAAACCCAGTTCTTACTCTGACAAAAAGAAGAGAGCCGGCGATTTACCTCATCAATCTTGGAATTAAGAGATTGATCATCAGACCTGAAGATGATTGAAGAAACCGCGACGTCAATGGATAGATGTTCCCCTTTGATACTATCCACTAAACCAGCCACTTTTTTTTTTAGTTTCTTTGGTTGATCCATCTTCAAATTGTTGGTGCCGACATGTAAGATAATTTTCTTCGGTTTCCGCTTGATAACCGGTTTTGCAAAATCAACCACGTCATCAATGGTGGCCCCAGAAAAAGAAAAAGCATTAACATTTTGGTTTCTTGACAATTTCTTACCAATGACGTTTTTGGTAATGGAATTATCGATGACAACCACATCTGGAGGTTTGTTTTGATCCTGTTTTCTCTGGCTTGTGATGTTGTTACCAGGGGCGACACCTTTGTGTCCAGCGGGATTTTTCTTCTTCTCTGGCTCCACCGTTTCCCAAGATTTGGAGGCTTGTTGTTTGTCATTTAGGTCGACTGTATTTGTGTTACTCCCATATTCTTTGAAATCTTCAGACAATATTCTTAGAGCCGTTACCAGCCTGTCCCTTTCTTCTTTGAGTGTTTTCATGCGAAATAAGAGTTCATCATATGAAGGAGTAAAGTCACGTGATTTGAGCTGTTCGTTGAGTTGAACAAATTCTTGCTTAAGCTCATTAATAGCATCGGCATTTTCCTTGCAACCAGGACAGTGGTGGAAAGCTTGCTCCTCTTGATATGTGGGTTCATCATGATTCTGTTGAACCACTTCATTATCCCAATCATTAAACAGAACATCCACATCTTCATCATCCGTTTGCTCTTGACCGACATGTTGTTCATTCACAACTTGCTCATTTGCATCAATATTTAAATTTCCTCGCGGGAGAAGAGAAAATAGCTTCTTTCTAACCTCTTCTTGTTTCGCTCCTTGCATATTCAGCATTTTAGTTTTAGGATAAAACGAAAGTGTAACACCATTCGCCTTCAAGACGAGAAATCCACCACTCTTGGAGACAGAAGACCACTGCCCCGACAAACTGAGCTCATCGTTTACAAACGATTTGAGCTCGTGAAAGCCGCTCTGTCACTTAAATTTGCGACTGTTTTTGTCTCCCTCAATAGAAAGTGGATAGGAAGTGTTTAAACGTGCTTCCAAACCGATATTATGGTCGGTTAAATCAAACCATGACGCTCGTGTCATAATGTAGGGCTATGTATGGCTGTGTATGGCTATGTATGGTTATGTAGGGCTATGTAGGGCTGTGTGGAGCTATGTAGATCAACATACGGCTATGCAGTATAGTGTTACAAATAGGCATACTATATATTAACTAACGTGGAACCACTATAGATGCTTACACCACGCACCTACCCATATGAAGAGACTATACTATTTTCTTGTACAATAGGTGATGGAGGTGCATAATACCTCTGGATTGTTGTAACTGTCTCGGATCGCTGTGCCTTTAAGTGGCTGTCCACCTAAGAGCGGTCCGGCGAGTTTGGGATCGCCAGTAAACCTTCCCTTTATTTTTCGTGGGTGAAAAGGACTTAATGAGGAATGATTAAAATCGAACTAATTTTTTTCAAAATCCTTTTCTGTGCTTCGCTACAGCACAAAACTTCTTTCCTGTCTGAGAGCGCTTTTTCAACCTTATTCCATGGCCGAAATTCGGTGATTTTAAAAGCCGCGCTCCTTCGTAACGGATAAATATCGCTAAATTCTACATAGTACAATGGATTTAGCTGCATTTGACTTGTCCTATGACGGAATATGGAATAATTTGAAGCAAAATTAAATTAAATTAATAAAATCAAACACAAGCCCCTTTGCAGTTTTTTTTCCCCCTTGACAAATTCCTCCAAAGTAAAAGCTAAAATCTCCAAAGCGGTACAAAAATCACAGGTAAAATGCACTTCACAGCAAAGATCTTACCTTATTCTGTCAGAAAATAAAGTCAAAGGTGCGGGTATCGTTCTGCGTTGGACGTGATCAAACGTTTTTAAGAGCGTCTTTTCGACATTATTTGCATAGATTTGCCCACTTAACGGTTCACACACCACGACTTTAATTTAGTAGATATTTTCTCCGAAGCTGAGAATGTTGTTGTGTAAACTCAAAATAACGAACATGTGTTTTCTTTTCATTAGCCTTTTTAAGTTTGTATGAATGAAAGTCGAAAAAAATGCCATAAACTGACATTCTTGATCAACCCGTCGGATATGCAAATCGTGCTTGTTTACAGCCAGGTTGTCCATTTCAGCTATGTTAAAATCTCAAACTACGTACGGTTATTAACTTCTTCTCAAATGTAATCAATCTTCAGCTTGGAAACTCAGCAACCGGATACCCTTTTTAAAATAGAAATTTATCTCACATTCCATTCCATTTAAGTTTCTTTTTCCGTTTCGAGCATTTGACATGATTTGAATCATTGTTGAGTTTATCCCTCACTTATCATGATTGAACATGTCGGATTCTCTCACCTCGGAGGTCTTTTCTTGTGTAGCTCTTGAGAAATTATTAAGAATCACTTTAAGTTTGATGAAGGGTATGTCCGTTGTAATATTTTTCCGAGTGCGGGTAATATTGATATTTGTCCCAAACGCCATCAGTCATATGCTAATTTGCATTTTTGTCACGCAATATACCTCCAGTATCGATCCCTTTCTTTCCATAAACAAATAAAGGTTGAACCATTGCCTTATTAATAGGGGGTGGGGGGAGGACAAGGACACCGAGATTAAAAAAGAATTTTACAGGACTGGAAGGATAAAATATATATTATACATACAACGAAGTGCCAGAGTGGTGTCCTGATCGATAGTTAACCTTGAGCAGAATAGAAGTAGACTGATGAAACTGGATTAAATCTTGAACATTTGTTGCTACCCAGAGTTTCATGCCTCTTGCGAGGCAATCATCAGGCAACTGCCAAAATTAACGGTTACAATCAAAGGTATAGGTAAAACTGAACAGTAAATACTACGTAAAGTGCCACATTGCTTGTAATTAAATTGGTTCATTAATTACGAGAAAAAATCCCTAGCTCCTATTATATGCCAGGAGCACCCAACGACGGTTTCCTCCTAAATGCATTGAGAACACTTTTTAGGCTATCCAGAGTACTTTTAGATCTCTAGAAATGTATTCCAAGTGGCGCTAAAAAAATTTTATCTGTTGGGTCATACTAGGGTAACCGTGAGTCTTTTTTCCCGAAAATTTTAGCTGCGATTTAAAGTTTTACGAAAGTTAGGAAGTTAGGATTTTTCTGATTCCTTTCTGTATCGCATTTTCGGTTCCGGGAATTTTAGGTTTCCTTTCTCTACGAAAAATAGCTTAACCTGGGGTTTGAAATAGGAAAAATTAAACTTCAGAAAATTGTAGGGAATTTATTAGATTAGCTTCGAAAATTGTACATGCATGGAACGGTCACCTAATAAATTTTTAGTCTTCCTCAAGCTGTAGAAAATTCTAGGCAATTTTTTGCTTCTCCGAACAGATATTTCACAGAAAACAGTCGTTCGGTGCCGCTGATATGCATTTGGTGACTTTAATTTTTTATGTTATTTATTTCTTATTGCCAAAAAGTAAAGTGTCACAATAATGATCTTAGCTCATATGTATTAAAGACTGAAAAAAACTGTCCTGCGGACAACTTTTATCCTTCTGGGGCCCAGTTGTTCAATAGGTGGATAGCGCTATCCACCGTGTAAAGCACTATTCACGGGATAGAGCAATTGGTTTCCCTAATACTTATGAATTGGATAGAGATTCATCCGATGGATAGCCCTACCCAACTTTTGAACAACTGAGGCCTGCTCTTTTACTAGTATTGTAAATAAAGTACTGAACGAAAAAGCAGGTCACATACTTTCAAGGGTTGTTGTCAAGTTATAAGTTACTTGAGATTTATCGTCTTATATAAGCATACGACATACCTTAAAATTTAAACTTTCAAACTGTATACGAAAATCCAGAGAAAACACTTTCACGAACTCGACCTAGAAACAATAGGTATTTTCTAGGCAACCCGGCCCACACCAATGCAATGTGGCAATTTGCCAGTCCCTGCCTTTTGGCCATTTACGGCGGTGGTGCCAGGCAGTAACTGCATTCTTTCACCATGTCTGTGATTGTGTTTATTAGAGCAGTATTTGTATCTTAAGATTTGAACGACAGTTCAAAATATTCGCAGATGTTTTCACATTGAATTTTGAGATTACTTCTTGGTTGGTCTGCTCGCAGATATCATGGCCATTGTACCTGATGGGTTGTATTACGCCCATCTTGTTGAAAGTATCTTCGACCTCCTTGCGTCTCTACGTTCATCAATAAGAAACGCAATTTCTTCATGCAAGAGCACTGACAGCAAATCTCCTTCGTCACAAATTTCAATATTCTCGGCTTTGGTCAGCCCTTTTTTCCTGCTGATTGCAGACAGTATGGAAAAGAATGATTGAACTTGTCCCTTTGTAAGCCATTCGTCTCTGGAACGTTCTTGAACTACCTGTGTTTCTGGTCGTTCTCATGTCCGTTGCGACCTCAGAAAGATCTGGTTTCCTGCCTGTTTGTTTATCAACATCAAATCGTGCGGTGAGGTAAGACTTGACTTTCTCGCTAAACCTTGTCCCGCCTCCCCTTAACTTCTGCAGCCGCCCATCCGCTAGCCTCGAATTTACAGACACCACTAGGAGATTTTGGAAGTTTATCGGTCGGCGGCAATTTTTACCGTCTGACCCCGACACTGTGTAACTTTTCACCGTCACAAGTCTGTTTTCCCTTATGGTCTGGATATCGGCATTCTGTGCGGCCAGTTGGATTACCCCAGTCCTTCCCTAGGGTCGCACGATGTATCGGACATACAAAGATTTTTTCACCTTGTTGGGCAGTTTTACCAAAATCCCCAGCCCGCTGCAAAGTAAGTTCGCTCTCTGTAATATTTTCTTTCGTTAAGTGACATCGCCTCGAATGAGCCGTAATAACGCTCACCTGTTGCATTGACTATAAAGAGGCACCAACTTGCTTGCTCCAAATCCGCTTTCATTGCGTGACAATAATCCCAATTAGCATATGACCATGAAGAAAACCCAAAAGGAAATTGAGCTGAATTCAGTCTTTATTAAAGTGCCTTTTAGTTGCTGAGACTCCAAACTCAAAAAGGGCTTCGTTTGAGCAGAAGTGAATTGTATTCATATTCTTTACGATTTTGAAAATTGCTGAAATCGACAACCCGCTGTAAAGGAACTTTTAAATTTGCATAATATACGAGTAGATGAAGAATTCCTACATGTATTTTATGACATTTTATGCCGGTTTACAGGCCTAAGATGGCTTATAGAACAACAAATGTGCGTTATTTTGACGAAGCATACTAAGATTCTGCCCCGTGGGAAAAATATCAGCCTTATCATATGAGTTTAAGTGTAGGCGCCAAACGTGCAATTTTAGGTAAATATTGACAAAAGGAGCTCTCAAAAACGCTTGTTCGCGTCCGACGCAGAATGATACCCGCACCTTTAACTTTATTTTCTAACAGAATAAGGTAAGATCTTTGTTGTGAAGTGCATTTTACCTGTGATTTTTGTACCGCTTTGGAGATTTTAGCTTTTACTTTGGAGGAATTTGTCAAGGGAGCAAAAAAACCGCAAAGTGGCTCGTCTTTGATCTCATTAATTTTATTTTATTTTGCGTCAAATTATCCAAGATTCCGTCATAGGACAAGTCAAATGCAGCTAAATCCAGTGTACTATGTAGAATTTGGCGAGTTTTATCCGTTGCGAAGAAGCGCGGTTTTTAAAACTGCTGAATTTTGGCCATTGAATAAAGTTGAAAAAGCGCTCTCAGACAGGAAAGAAGTTTTGTGCTGTAGCGAAGCACAGAAAAAGATTTTGAAAAAAATTAGCTCGATTTTAATCATTCCTCATTAAGTCCTTTTCATCCACAAAAAATAAAGGGAAGGTTTACTGGCGATCCCAAACTCGCCGGACCGCTCTTAGGTGGACAGCCACTTAACCTTTCATCCTTGCGTCATTGTGTTAAAAACTTTTCTTGATCTTCCTTTCTCCCCACCGTTTTGGAAGTGTCACTTGTTAGGAAACTCGTAGCAGTAATTGTCTGCGGACTTCTTTTTTCTTCCGAGAAATAAACTTCTCAACTGTGCCGCATTTTTCAGCCACAGCAACAGAATGATAGCATACCTTTGCAGATTTGTATCTTTCGCATCCTTCACCAACTACTTTTCCATCATCTTGCTGAAATACAAAGTATGGTCTCGCACCATTGTCAGTTCTAACGACAAATGAGCTCTCTTTGAGTGACGCTACTGGCAATATGGATGCTATTGAGGCCAGTAACTTTGATGCCTCGGAAAAATATCTTTAAGCAACAACAAGGGTATACCCACCAGCCGTGATTGTTCAGGATCGACTGAGAGAGTGCTGGAATTCTGAAACTGATTCTGTTCCTGGCATTTATCGTCATCTTTGGCGATGTCACTCTTGCATTTGGTCTGGCGTTTTCAAATATTTTTGCAAAGCTTGCTCTCTTTGGTTGACGTTCACGTTGAACTATTTTTCTGGTGGAATTTCCAAGCTTTTCTCTTCGTCCACAAGCACATATGGGCCTCCGTTTATGACGACTGCCTCGCAATCCTTTTTCTTCTGAATAATCAATCCCTCTATTATTGGACATTTCTTTTGGCTCGTGCTCTACTGCTGTTTTAATAATGGCTTTGGCTGACTCGGGGATGTTGTTATAGTAGGGATCTGGAGGATCACAGAGCCCTGCATTTCTTCCCACTGGTTTCAAGAAACTTGCCATTATTTTGGTGACCTTGGTTAAAACAAAGAGTTCTATTTAAATACAATAAAAACCCGCGAGTAAGAACTTACTTTTCCCAAGTTACTCTAAACAAATTGTTACATAAATGGTAACTGGCTCAAATTTAGGCTCTTCAGGTTAGGCTGTTATACACATTGTATCAAAGAGTATTAAGTGGTATTAAACTTTTCTTATATAAAATCTGCAAACCATTATATTCGCAAGGTGGGGTGAGCAGACACTCCTGTTGCCAAAACCTTTTCAAATCTTAGGTCAAAAGGGTCCTCTAAACAGGGAATCTAACTAGGAAATATTGGCCTAATAGGTTCCTAAAAGCCAGTTTCTTAATCTGTACCATTATAAGAAAAGGCACGTTTGGATGTCAATCTGTGATTTTAACTAGCAATAAACTTAAATCAAGGGTTAATGATTATGTTATGTAACTTTCTCCGAAATGTAATAAAAGGACCTTGGACACGTTGGTTGGGGGAAGATTCTCTCTCTCTCTCTTGTATCCCAAACTTCTTTAAGGGACTCCAGTTGCGCAATGAATTCTTCATCCTTTTCTGCGTCAACCAGGCCTACAAGTTTAAAAAAAACAAATCAAACATTCATTTTTCAAGAGCATTACGTCATTTGTTCCATAGTAGTTAGGTGTTTACAACTGTGTAAAATAGAAAACAAGAACAAGTTTATCATCATAATCACCAAATGCAAGCAATCGTTATTAGCTGTCTCTATACTTTAAAACTGTAAAGTGTAATTCTTCTCTTTTTTCGTCCATCTAATTTCTATATCAACAGAACGATTTAGCTTCACGTACACGGCAAACCGCAAACGTCAGATTCAAGTTGAGAATTTCTCAAAATAAAAAATGGGCATTTGTAGACGAGGATGCGCATATGCCGGAGCCAGGACTTCGAGCCTGGACTCGACAATTTTTTGCTTACACAATTTTCACCCCCTGCAAGTCACATGACCATTAATAGTCCAGGTTTTTTGTCGTCGGACCTGTAACTAATTGCAAAAGGAAGCTTTCTCATTGACCGGTTAGAAACATCCTGTACACGAACATAATAAAAGTCCCTAAAGACCCAAGCATGGGAACACTTCCAAACAGGACTAACAAACAACAGGACAGTCCGTTGCAACAGGAAATACTTAGTGACTGTCCACCCTCAGTCCTTCATTGACATGCCAGCACCTTCTCCCTGTCACTGCTTTACCTGTACGTAGACTCGCAGGCTGTAAAATTGGGCGGCAGCTGCTGCCCTGGGTGCAGATTCTGCAGCTCAACATGAGACGTGCTGGTTGCCATTTTTTCAAAGTAATGCTGATATCTGAGAGCGTTTAGACCTACCCCTGGTTTACCACCGAAAAGCGATACCAGTGCTTTTTCACCCGCAGTGACAACGTCGGAAACAGTAGAATGACAGCTGAAGACGATAGCCTGCTCTTGAAGTGTAGTTCATTCTCAAATTCTCTCTGAACTGTTGCCTTGCAAACTCCATAGAGGCATGATGTTGTGTTGCATCCAGTGACGGCATGAAGAAAAAGGAAATTACTGCAAACTTCCCACCCAGCTGTTTTTTGACTTTGTTCATGTGGCAGATGGGTGCACCTCTCACGTTTGCCTTTGTTGTGGTGTAAAATGAAGGTCACAGATATCTTTGGAAGCACGATAACACAGAAGGACTAGGAAATCTGTGTCATCGTCAACTAGAACCGTGGTATTCGTTTGGGTAGACTCTACTGCAGTTTTGACGATAAGAATGTCAGCCTCACCATTTGCATGGTGTGTAAGTGTTACGAGTCCTACATTCTGGAGAGTCTCACGTAGCATTTAGAGAAAGCTTTGTTTGTTCTTGGGATTCGAGAGAAAGTTATTCTTCTTCATCGTTAAAGTCATGCTTTCTGTAAAGGTGACAGGGGCAGCAACCTTCCCTGATGCGCACCTCTGCTGTGTCATAGCTTTAGTTGACATATGGTCGTACCCGTCAAACACAAGCGTCGATCTTCCGTATTTCCTTTGTATGTAAGTTCAATATAAGTCGCACACTTCCTTGTAAGTTGGAGAACCTCTTGGCCATGGGACTCGATGAAGAAGAGCACCTCCATCTAACATGTACTGTACATTCCCTTCAGGCTGCATCTTGGCCTCTGGTGTAAGCTTTGTCCATAGTGCATCTGCTAGCGGCTGGCTTTTGTGGTTGCCTTAATGTGAATGGGGAGTCGAAAGGAGCTGTGGGATATGTGCAGAGCTCCTAGTGAAATAATTCTTCAAGTTGGGAGTTATCACAGGCGATGATGAGCCGCTAAAATAAAATTTCAGTGAGGGTCAAGTGTACTTGGTTATAATGTCAATGTTTACAGAGGACTTCGATGCCGTAGTGACTGCCTTGGCACTTCGTTTAAATGAGTAATCTGTGGCTTCCTGAAACTCCTGGATGTGTCAGCATTGACATTACTATCGGTGTTAACACCATTCATGATGTTTCTTAGGTTTTTGCCAGTGTCGAGAGAGAAAGGGTTGTGGGTAGCCAGAGCCCTGAGGATGATCACTGTGTCCTTCATATTTCTTGTCCGTCTTGCCTTATACATATCTTTGTTCTGTTCTCCAGGGTTAAGCTGAACTCCCGTCGGAAACATTGTGCTGCTTTGCGAGTTAGGGAGTGATGACTAGTAGTTGTTTCTTCTGAAACAGCTTTTTTAGCTCGATCAATGCAGGACAACAGTACTCTTGCCGGGAGTTCTGATGTACCTGCTGCGAAGGGACTGTAGTAATGTTATGAACCCGCTTTAAGCTGGCTCGTTTTATCCCTTCACATCCTTTTTCTATCAAAGTTACGATGTCGCCCTCGCCATTGAGACTTTTATTACAAATAACACAATTCAATGATTCATCCATTAATATTTGGAAATCTTCGTCTCAAAATGTACGCAAATTACAAATTGAAACTTTTCAATTATCAAGGCGAACGTTAAGGGCAGAATGAGACTTAAATTGCTTTCTTTCAGTTTTTTAAATTAATCAGATTTGTTGTGTTCAAAACGCTCTTATAGATGGGATAAATAACATTTTTAGAAGGCGTTTTTATAAGTTCTTGCGGGGATCGAGTTTTAAGTCATCTACTCTTGTAATTTGAGGCTGGTCGAGTCACCAGGAAAACGTTTTTTTTGGTATAGTTAGTATATCTTCAACCCCGTAATTTTCTTTCTAAAATCGAAACTCAAGTTAAAAAATAAATTCCTACAGTGTATTGGAATTCCCCTCGACTTTTTAATTTTGCAGGGCGCCCTCTTTCATAAGTGAGTGAAAACATTTCGTTCGGCGTAGGGTAACCTTAAGGTTAGTATCCTGGACAAAATGCCCTCATTTGAGTAGACAGTGCCATCACTTTTTAGTATAGATTGCCCTCAGACTGTTGGATGCCCTTTGCCACGAGTATAGGTTGCCCTCAGAGTATTGAATGACCTCATCTTAAGTACAAAGTGCCCTCAGTGTATAGATTGTCCTTACCTTGAGCATAAATTGCCCTCTCCCAAAATGGTGCTATTTTTTAAAGTGTCTTAGATCAATTTTCAGGTGACGTGTGATTTTTTATGGTGGCGTAAATGTGAGTATTCCTGTTTTGGGTGTTTTTTCACCCCTTTTTGCAATATCAGAACCTCTGAAAGAAAAATAATAGCAAAACGTTTTGTATCTTCTCTTTGAGCAGGTAGTTAGATTGTTTGAGGCCAAACGTGATGTAATTTGGGTACACTCAGAGGTCACAAGACTGAAAAAGGTATCGTTTTGTGAAAGGTGAATGTATTTTTGCCCATATATCAATCTTGGTATGGGCTCAAAAATTCTTAGAGACACCTAACAGGTAAAATCATTTTATTTCCTTTATGTACAAGTAGTAACATTGACACTGGCCAGGTTTCAAGTTCTTTGGGCACATTCATAGTCCACAAGACTAAAAAAGGGGAATGGACTTTCAAAAAATGAGTGTATTGTTGATAAAATTTCTTCTTTTTTTGAAATCCCGAATCTTCTTGAAGTCTCCTAAAGGCCACATCTCTGTATTTCATGTATGT
Source organism: Porites rus (assembly GCA_964035705.1). Taxonomy (NCBI): domain Eukaryota; kingdom Metazoa; phylum Cnidaria; class Anthozoa; order Scleractinia; family Poritidae; genus Porites; species Porites rus. The sequence continues at coordinate 22,214,660 of OZ037996.1, forward strand.
ACAACTAGTGAGGTTGCCCCTGGCTAAAATTCAGGTAATTTGGAAACATTCTGAGTATGTAAGGCTCAAAAAGAGGAGTGGTTTATCAAAAAATGAGTGTATTTTTGTCCAAAAATCAAGATATTTTTTAACTGGTCAAAAATTCTGAGAGAAACATAGTGGCTAAGATATTTACATTTTCTGTATCTACAACTACTGAGATTGTCTCAGGCCAAGTTTCAGGTCATTTGGTCACTTTTAGAGTCCACGCGACTCAAAAAGATGTGTGGACTGTGAAAATGTGAGCCTTCTTTTAGTTCATACAATGATAGAGTGTCAGGGGAAAATGTGCACTACAGCCCATATGAACTTTGATGATGAATTGATTATGAACAAAATATGCAAGTGCGTGAAGTCGCGCTTGTTTTTGTTTACATTGATAGTCGAGCGGGAAAGCGTGCATTTAATGCACAATAGGCAATTATTGTACTACAGCCCACGTGGACTTTGATGTTCAGTCTGTGATTCAAAATGTTCAACTGTTGCAGATTTTTCAGAATCTGTTTCATAGTTGTATTTTACTTTTCCAGGCCTCACAGCGGGAGGTCGTGATATGGTTGGATTCTCTTACTTACCCATTAGGAACGCTTTTCTGAGTAGGTCTCAAACAGTGCTGTCGGTAAAATATAGACTAGACTGTAGGCAGTCTCTCTTTTGCTCGAAAATCTGGAAGAGAGAGTATTTTTTTGCTGCTTAAATACCGTAAAATTCCGAAAATAAGCCCCTCCGTGTATAAGCCCCTCCAAAAATAAGCCCCCCAAACCGGTAACGCAAAAAACCCTCCGTTAAATCGCCCCTCCAAATATACGCCCCCCAGGGGCTTGTACTTGGAAAATTGCCCTCAAATACAAAGTAAAACAAAGTGAAAACGGTAAATTTACTTCCAACTATAAGGCTAGCCCAATCAATTGTTGAGACGCAAATTTCCCTCCGTAGATAAGCCCCTCCGAATATAAGCCCCTCCAAAAATAAGCCCCTCCAAAAGGAGCTTTGAAAAATATAAGCCCCGGGGCTTATTTTCAGAATTTTACGGTACTCTCGCTTACAGATTTTCGAGCAAAAGAGAGACTGTTCGCAGTCTAAGTATAAACGGAAAGCGCTGCAGTTTCGTTCTATGGGGCGTTGCGAGAGTTCATTTGACATGACAGCCTGTCAAGCCCTGGTTCAATCACAGTTCAATAAAAAGAGATTCAACTTGTCAATGAGCTTGTTTGCATCATTTGTACGCGAGCTCACATCTTGTTTTTATTTCTCTCTCAACATGTTAGAGTTATAAAAAAATAATCAGAGGATTAGGAAATAAATAAACTTCTTTCTTGCTTGGTGGTGTATCAGAGGATAATGTCCTTAGGTGAATAATTATGCACGAAATTTCAATTGTGAACATATGCTTTTAATGGGTAATTGCTTTATACAAGTGGGCGGACGCTTTTTTTTTATTTCTGATTTTTTAAATTTCCAATTGAATACTTTCTTTACACATTATTACCCTCCCCCAGGAAGAAGTTAGAGTTCTTAGGTCAAACATTAATAAAATGAAACGTCAGATATTGATTTAAACACAAGTTTCTTTTACTTTTATACATGTTTTAAAAAACGCCAGGATGCATCATACGATATATCGCAATAGGAAGGGTGTATTAAAAACGTCAATAGGACTATGATTTAGTCTGCCTGAAAGCTCTCTAAATCGACCTCACTTCCACACAAAAAAACAGTGGATCAGCGAATGCAACATAGTATGGAACCTCTATTGAGGATTCACAGGTAAGCTTATTATTTACAAAGACTCGGCTGAAAACAGTGTCCTCTATGTTACTAGTAACAAACAAGAAGAAAAGAGAGGCGGCCCCAAAAAATGAAGCGGGCGGGAACAAGAAACATTTTTTTTTACTTGGCCTAACTTTAACTTGAAATGTGGCAGGTTTAGTTAATAACTAAAACGTCATATATAACAAAAGCTCTCCTCACTTTTCAGTGGTAAGTTTTTAAATGCTGCGATTGGTGGTGGTAGGTAATAGTTACGGACTCCATTTCAAGTATTAATTCCGCCAGAGTTGGTTCTAACATCGTAGCAAGGTCAGGAAACGCTTCCTTGAGAACATCTTTGCATGCAGTAAGGTGAAGCAGTGTATCATCTGACTGTACCATAATGCGACCACATAGTTTCTTCGAGGGGTTGGCGGTTCTCAGGTAAGCACTGCATTTTGACACTGTATGAACTTGGCTGCTGTTGCTTGAAGCAAATACCGTCCGCAGTTTATGCAACGGACAAAGGTTTCCACTGAGTGTATGCTGTGAATGGAGGGCAGACTAGGATTCCAGTTGCACTCTGTTTGCCATCGGGTGTTGGTTCTGGTATGGGAAGGTTAGTTAGTTCTGCTTGATCAGAAACTGAAGTGATGACGGAGTTGGGGGTTGTACTTAGTTTCTTAATTCCATTCCAGCCTCTAACCTGTATGGGACCGATGCGATATACCTTTCCGGTTTCCATTTCTTGTGTTAGTTCCTGCCCACAAATTTATGGTTATTTGTCCGGTAGTATCTGCAAACGTACTCTCTACAAGTTTGAGGTTCTTCGCACCTACTACAGTAGGTTCAGTGAGGTGGAGAACTTTGCCAAAGAAAGTTATTAACTCACAGTTGCTTGAAAATTGCTTTATCTGGTCAACTGTGTACGTCGGGTGGAAACTGTCAGCTGACGGCCGGAACTGGAGCTCATACTCTGTAGGAAGGGGCTGGATGATGGTTGTCATGTCATTGATGACGAGTTTTGTGCCGTCGTCCGTGAAAGTGAACTTCTGTAACTTTATCGGGTTGGGGCTGATTTGACTTTCGTTCAGCAATGGCCTTTTGTTTTTAGAGTAACGGAGTGCTTCCTTGGTGCTTTCATCAGTCTGCAGTAACAGGGTGCTGTAGTTCAATGTGTTCTTTCTTTTTCACTTAGATGGTGTCAGTTGATTTACATACCCTATGATGGAAGTATTGGATCTTTTCGGCGAAGGAAACTGGGAAAGTGCAGAGTACGACGAGTTTGAGGGGCTTGATGTTGCAGATGACGGAACAGTGGCGGAAGCGGCTGCTTTGGTCAACTGCTTTTTGTGGGTTTTGGGCTTTGGCGGCATGTGTACTACATAGAAAAATAGAAAGGGCCAAGGTACTTATAGTGATCGAACGTACCTCTGAGGAAACAGACTACCCGAGAAACAGACAATTTGATTGGTGTATTTGGATCCTGCAAAGATTCTGACTCGTAACATACAAACTGTGTGGTTTTACTTTATGCTGAGCGGCAATATGGCCGAATGAATAGTAACATGAGCTTCGCAATGCATCATGGCCAAAACACCGGAAATACAAATAACGGAAGTGCTAACCAATTAAGGTACTATTGCATCATTACATCCCCCCTTTCCTATAAGCTTGAAAAACTGGATAATAGTCTAGAGGTGCATTAACCTAATTCAGCGTCTACAAGGAACATGATCTAAGTCAATGTCGATTTTTTTTCTCTACAATAGCTAAACGCAACCATACTACTATGACCGTTTCAAAGTGTTCTTAAGAATCACAGCTGGTTTGACTCAGTTCCTACAGATCCAGTCTCTCCCGGGGTTTAATCAGCCTGCCACTGCGAACTGTGTAGGTGTCTGGCGATGTGATGGTTTCATTCCTTAGAGGGATTAAACTGGAGGATGAATGCAGACTAGGGGAATCTTTGGATGGCGAGTGCTCATTCCAGTCAGGTTCTACTGCTCTGTTGTCCTGATGCCCTTCTCGTATGTGGGCTCTGTTGCGCCTCAGCTCTCTACCAGTTGCAGTCGTTACAGCGTATGAGCGGGGAGGTACAACTAGCCTTTCCTTTACTTCAGCCGGTTTCCATTTTAGCGATGCTGGGTCTTGAATGGTGATCCTTTTCCCTGGGGCAAGTTCTGGGAGTGGCTTTGCAGATCGATCATAGTAGTGTTTCTGCAGTTGCTATCTTTCGATGAGCCTGGAGACAACTTCTTCACTTGATGGGTCCCTTGAAATCTTCCTTGGGAGGTTGTCTTGGATTCGGCGCCCCAATAGTAACTCGGCAGGTGTGGGAAGTTTGTGGTCAACAGGAGTAGCTCTCAGACAAAGAAGCGACATGTCAGGGTCTGATTTGGTCATTTTCGACTTCACGAGGGCTGACTTCACTTACTTGACTTTGCTTTCGATAAACCCATTGCTACGAGGGTAGTGAGGGGAGCTTGTAATGTGCTTAAAAGCGAGGTCCCGAGCGAACTCTTGGAAGGTTTGGCCGTTAAAATGCGGACCGTTGTCAGTTCTTACTACAACGAGGATGCCTTGCTCGCTGAACAGCTGCCTCATTATTTTAACTACTGTGCTGCTGTTGCTTTGTCCACTCGGTATATTCCTAACAAAGGGGTACTTTGAGTAATAATCAACAACTACAAGATATTCAGAGCCATTAAGAGCGGAGAGATCAGCACCAATGGTGTGCTAGTGAGGTTCTAGCTCTTAGCTTGGTTCTCTCGGTTCCTTGGTGTGGTGCGTGTAGTTTCGTCAAAATCTCTTTCTGCAGTGTGGCAGGAATGATAATACGGTGGGCTTTCAGGACTATTCCGTCTTCAGTGGCTAGCTCGTCCCGGTAGGGCCAGTATGCCTTTAAGGGTGTTGGGACTTGCTGGATGTGTGCAGGCCAACCTGCGTGGATCATTTCTTGCAGTGCATTGAGCTCCGCATCCAAGCTGCTCTGTTCTTTGATCTTCTGCGACATGCTGCTACTAAATTGAGGAAAGATCTCGTGTATTTGGACGTTCATTCCGGGGATAGGGTCTTGACTCTCTGGTGATAATCTTGACAGGGCATCAGGGACTTCCAAGACAAGACAAGACAATACTTCATTTGGAGTCTTATACAGTCCTATGTACATCGACGTTTTATCCAAATAACTTAAAATCATAAAACACATTCCACACTATAGTGAGACTATAATCAATGTTAACCTAAAGAACTAATGATCTTCTTTTCTCATAGCAGTCGAATACGTATTTCGCAATCAACTTTTGCACTGGTTTGTTCTTGCTCGGAGGGTTTATTAACAACAGAAAGACATCATCTAGTGCCATTCTGTTTACTGCTATTCTGTATTCTTTGTTTAAGTATTCAAATAAATTCTTTCTTTTTTCTTGATACGCAGGGCAGAGAGTTAAAAAGTGTATTTCATCTCCTACATTTTTTTTACAGATAGGACAGATCCTCTCTTCCGGTTTCTTATAAGGTCTTATTTCCCGACCTGTCTCGGTCGCCAATTTATGATTACTTAGGCGGAGTTTAGTTAGAGTTATCCGGTGTCGGATGTTGTTGACCTGACGGAGATAATCTTCACATTTATAATTTTCTATTGTTTTAAATTTTCGGAAGGTTCTTAGTTTGTTCTTTTGGTTGGCGTCTTTTCTTATGTCATTGTTTACGTCACTTAACTATCTTTGTAATTCGATGTCTTTCAGTCTTTGTTTGATAATGTTCAAGATTCCTATGTCATTTTCATGTGCTTTTGTCCAGAGGTATCCCAGTCCTATTTGGTTTAATACGCGTTTGATTTTTTGGCTCCGTAATTCCTTATTCATCCTCGACTTTATATCATTATAAACCACCTGTGATAATTTGTGTTTTGGGTGTTTGGTTTGAGTTAGCCAAAACTTAAAATTTCTATATTGTGCTTCGATTTTTATTGGGAATCTTCCTGTTTCAGCCCTACATGCATTGTTGCTGCAGTATTTATTTACACCTAGCAACCATTTCAAGAATTTGAGATTTAAGAGATCCCGGGGTGAGTGTCATGCAGTTCTTGCAACACTTTCTCTTGGAGCGATGGAGGAACAATAACACAAGCACCCCATAATAAGCAACCATGCCGTGTGCTTAACTCGTCTTGTCTTGTCTTAAATGGTACCAGACTGGGATCCACTACATGCGGCCAACCGCTAATGACGTAATTGTACACTTGGGATAATACTGAATCCAGTTGAGTCTCCTTCTTGATCATCTGACTGGTCACATTAGTGACAACTTCAGTGTCCAAAAAATAGCATTTAACATTTTCACATTTGGGAGACCACGTCTGAGGCAAGGGAAGGCGAGACATGCTATCTGCATCTACATGTGCTCCAGTACTACGATACTCAATCTTGTAATTGTATGAAGCAAGGATAAGAGCCCATCTTTGAAGTCGAGCTGCAGCATGAGCAGGAACCGGTCGCTGAGGACCCAAGAGAGTTAGCAAAGGTCGGTGGTCAGTTAAAATTGTGAAGGAGCAACCATAGAGATACTGTCGGAATCTCTTTAATGCAAAGGTGATACTGAAGGCCTCCTTTTTTAGCTGAGAATAGTTTTGTTGAGCACGGTCAAAGTGCAAGAAGCAAAAGCCACTGGTCGAAATTGTCCATCAATTTAATGAGATAGAACCGCTCCAGCGCCATAAGATGAGGCATTACATGAAAGAAAGAGGGGCAAGTTATGATCATAATGTACCAGTGTCTGTGAGTTCAGAATGAGCTGTTTTGCTGCAACAAATGCATCCTCTTCAGCCTTCAACCATCTCCATTAAGTACCTTTTTTGAGTAGTTGGTGTAAAGGGGCTAGGACTGTAGAATGATGAGGCATGAACCGCGAATATAACATTATAAGTCCCAGAAAAGATTTCAAAACCGTTACATCTTTGGGCCTGGGAGCATCCCGAATAGCTTTAAGTTTATCCTGAGTGGGGTGTAGGCCCTCTCCATCAATCACATGTCCCAGGTAGAAAACTGATGATTGAAAAAACTTGCACTTTGCCTTGTTTAGTCGGAATCCAGCATTAAGAAGTCGCTCTAACACTAGTGAAAGTGTATGAAGGTGGTCCTCTTCATCTGTGCCAGCAACAAGAATATCATCCAAACGACTAACAGCCTTTGGTATGTCTGACAACAAATTATCCATGATTCTCTGAAAGATAGCAGGACCAGAATGAATGCCATTCGGAAATCTTTTGAATGCAAACAACCCAATGTGAGTGTTTATTGTAAGATAAGACTGGGACTCTTTTGCAGTCGGTATTTGATGATAGGCCTGCTTTATATCCAGGACACTGAACACCGTGCATCCTCTTAAAGCTGAGTGCATATCCTCAATCTGAGGCATAGGGTAGGTTTCAACACGGGCACTTGCATTATATGTGACACTGAAATCTCCACAAACGCAGACATCGTCAGAGTCTTTCTTGCCGACGACTATAATTGGAGCTGCACTGTTCGCAGATGTCACTCGTTCGACCACACCATCTTTTTCCATCTTAAGCTGTGTACTCTCAACTTCCGACTGTAATGCATAAGGAACTGGTCTGGCTTTATGGAATTTGGCTTCTTTACTTTCATTCAACACGACAGGATTCCCAGTGTAACATCTAAGTTGGGGCTGAAATAATTCACTGTATTTCTCAAGGACTGATGCTAATGTCTGGTTTCCTAGCAGGACCAGTAGGGTTTCTGGGTGTGTAGAGGGACGGCATGGCAAAGGTCAAACGTGATTCAAACCTGGCAAATTCTTCCAATCGAGCTTGACATCTGTAAGCCAGTTTCGACCGAATGAAGCACCTGTCCCTTCGTGTACAATTAGCAAAGGTAGTATGTGTTGTGATCCCATGTACTCAACCTTCACATGTGCTTCTCCTAAGGGACGCACAGTCTCACCTGTGTATGTCGACAGCACAACATTTGTAGATTTCATTTCAATGTCTGGGCAAACTTGTTTCACGAAAGTAATCGGGATAAGGGATAACGCACACCCAGTGTCTAACTGCATCAGGCAATCCTGGTCTTCAGTCTTCAGAGGTACAGAAATTTCAGAGCATGACATTGCATGAACGTCATACACCACATACAACTCATCTTCTTCAGATAATTGTTCCTGAGGTGGCTCTTCTTCAAAACCCATAACGTTTACTCCACCTTTCTTACACACTCGAGCAATATGTCCTCGTAACTTGCAAGCATTCCTAATTTTGCATTTAGATCTTACATGATCAGAATTACCGCATGAAAACAAGCATAAGAAGCTGCTGGCTGGGAACTGGACGAAATCTGGCTAGGAGACGGCCGCGAGGTAGATTGGGTAGCTGAATTGGGTAGGCGGAGAATTCTTTCGCAACTGAATTAACTGGTTGAGGCAATTGTTGCTGTTGGACTTGCAAAGTTTCTTTAGCCGCGATTTCGTCGGCGATAGCCACTTGGAGAGCCTCTTGAAATGTTCAATCTTCACTCAATGGTCTTTTTCGAGTCGCAGGGTTTCGAATCCCACACACAAACTAATCGCGGAGTGAGCGGTTCAAGAATTCGCCAAATTACAAGTGGCGGCCAAATGTCTTAAACGAGCACTGTAAACCG
>OZ037996.1:22230609-22240609 GCA_964035705.1 Porites rus
GGCTTTGTCCTGTGGCAGGTTTAAATTTCGGGTTAAGACGTCACGTACCAGCGAGAAATAATCCTTGTCTTTGGACTCATTGACTCTGTAGAAAATTAGATTCCATCGACGACTATGGATGTTTAAATGAGTCAGCTCATCCCAACAAGTTGACTGCTCGTTTTCACAGTTCTCGACTCGTTCCACAAGGTCATCATGCTCACCGTGGGTGAACCCAAGGGACCCTTTTGTGTTGTCCACTGTCTTATTGACTTCACGGAGTTGTTTCTTTAAGGTTGGTATTTCAACTTGAGCCTCGTCAAGTCTAGCCTCCAGATTAAGAATTCGTTCTTCACGGATTTTAGTGTTGTCTTCGATAGCTGTAAGTGTTAATAAGAAACTTTGACATTCTGTTAGCGTCATTTTGATGTAGGCGCCATCTTGGGCTGTTTCGATGGATTCCGTATCTATGCAAGAGCTGCTTTATCCTCGGCTGTTTTTGTCTAAATCTTAGTTTCCCATGTTCGTAACTGTTAGTATGGTGGAAAACGTACAAAAGCGGCAATATTCACTTTGTTGTGTTACCTTCTCAAAGCCGGGTTTGCGGAACTTTCAAATGCACGTCTACTTCCAACGGCTCATGCTAGGCCACCACACAGCCGTTTTTAGCATCACGTAGAAGGAGACGCAAGTGGAGAGCTTGTTATGCAGGCTACCATCTTGGCACTGACGGACGTACGGGACGTTGCCATAGCAATTTTATCTCCCATGTAAAATTACAGATTAGCCCTTAAGTTTCGCGCCAAAATTAAGGAGTAATTTGTCACCTATGATACTCTTCCATTATCAGAAACGACTGCACGGCGTTCCATTTCACTCCACTAAGCGCCAGTTGTTTCCATACCCATACATCTCTTTGTGGCGGGAGGTCTTTTCCACTGAACACTTTAAGCAGGCCGTCACCATTTCCACCAAATTCAGGCGTGATCGTGTAAGTGTCAACCACAAAGAGGTACCCGTAGGAGAAAACTATTCGGGAGCCATGTAGACAGATGTTCCTCTGTCAATGTTCGTTGTTTGCGCGGAGCTAACTGTGGCAGTTTGGATGATCTCAATTCTACTCTTGCCAAAGTCAACAAGTTTACAAATAATTGGCTCTTTCTCCCACGCCTTCGTTACAGCTTCTTTGTCCGTCAATCAGTCGCAATACATCTGGTTAGAGATGAGGATGTTTCGGGGCTTTAAGTCACGATGGACAATGTTGTTGTCGTGAAGGTACTTACGCCCTCGGGCTGTATCGTCTCCGATCTTCATGAATAAAGACGAAAAGGATTCCATAGTACGATCCTTCGATGAAAGAAATATGACAAATTCCTTTAGAGAATATACTCGCCTTTCAAGTCCGAATGGCGAGAAATCGAAGTAAACAAGTTCGAGGAGTGTTACTAAACAGAGTAACGAAGTAATGGGTAACGGTTTAAAAATTCAAAAAGTTAAAAAATTAAATCTTAATGAAAGAAAAAACATAAAAATGGTTGTAAGATCCTAATAAAGACCTTATTAAACCAATCTCGAAAAATGTGTGTATTCCAACGATGTCAACTTCCTCTCCCTCCCCCTCCCTCCAGCAAAGTCGAAGGTATTTTTGCGCCGAAAAAGTCACCTGACTACGGCTGTTGTTTTCTCACGGCCACGAGGAGCAACCATGGAGGAAGGTAAGTGACAAATTTTATATCTTATTCCCACAATTAAGCACATTTCTTAGTAAAAATACCTCTGTCCGCTGGGGGAAAACAAGGACTAACGTGGCACATTCTGAATCAATTTAATCTTTTTTTGTTGTTGTGAAGAATGAAGATGTGAAAAATTAGAGTCCGTACTCCCAGAATGATGAATTTAGATGAGAAGGAAGAAAGAACCTCGTTTCATGCTAGACTTTTAAATTGAAATTTAGAATAATTTTCAAAAATAAGCGCCCACAGTACGCTTTGCCAGCGATATTCTGTTGTAGAAAGCCACGGTCTCAGCAAAAGATGGTGATCAAAGCAAAATAGAGACAGAAAACTTTACTTTCCATCACAAATAATAAGCGAAAGAGACTCTCCTCACGCCCCCATGGGTTAGAGAGTGGGGACGGCTGACATTTCAGACCATCCACTACCCGCGCCTGCCGCTAGAGTGTCCGCCAAAACTACAAACTGTATGAACCGAGGGAATCCTGATACAAGTGTAACCTAAATAGTATAGAATAGGAAACTAGAACATCTGGGCCACTTTTGACAGCCACTCTTAGAAGACGCAACTTAAAGAAGCATACCACTACTCTTACTCTAGGGCGTGGCTGGTCACAGAGCTGCAAGTCCTTGTCCTTAAATTTAAAATGCAAAACCGACGTCAATGCCGAGATCCTGATGTAACTGACTTCTTTGCAGATCATTACTGGGACCTGGATGAAGTTGGATCATGGCTGAATTGAAATTTCGGTCCCGTGCCATAAGGCATGCTCTTAAGGGATGGTAATATCAAGCCTGCTCATTCCCAATTTGGCGGAATCGGTTTGTGTCATTGTAATAATCGCGCTCGTCATGCTGTACCACTAGTTCCACAAATATTAGGTCAAAAGGGTCGCAAAACACTCTTCTGCAGCCGGTGGACTTCTTGATTCTTCCATTCATTGACATAAAAAAAATGGTTATTATGCCATGGCAAATATAGCCCAACAAACACGCCGGGTGGCGGCATCGCTGGTTGACTCGTGAATGGAGATGTTGCCTTCATATTGTAACTGGCTGGTGTGAAGGAACTTAATGAACCAACAAACGGACTCTAATGGTACTGACAATATTGGTGAGTGACCTCCAACAGTTAGTTGCCAGTTAGTGGCTTCCAATGTTCTACTGCCGGACACGTTTGGTGCAGATTGGTTTGTACCCATGGCAGCAAGCAATAGTTGATCCTGGTTAGTTACGGTAAATGACGGTTCTGGATTCTTCTGGGTTTTTCTGTTGCGCCTTTCTTTCCCAACTTTCTGACCAGAGGCTCGGACATTAACATTTTTGGTTGCCAAATGGTACGGGTTACAGTCACTTTCACTTGTGCTCATCCAGGCAAGGTAAATTGACAAGACGTTTTTTTCTCGGCAAAAGCAACTGAATGGGACCATAAATTGGTGCTTGATTGAAACATTATGCAAGGACATTGCATGGAACCATCATCGTACAGCTTTACTACATTTGGGCTGTCAGGATGTGACGTGCTGTAAACTGCAAAGCGCATCGGTGGATATGAGGCCTGGGCTCCTACGTCATCAGGTGAGGGGAGTACAGAAATGCTTCCTATAATTAAGAGATGCTCATGGGCTTTACATCGAATGGCTGCTAACATCGTTGGTCGTGCAGAAGTATAACCGATTGAAAGATGATGTTCAGGGTTCCTTCCTTCGCTGCTTGTCACAGGAGTATTCATCACTTCGTTCAGATGTCGCATTCTCTGTTCTTTGGACATCTGGACCCATCTACTTTAAATCGATACTCCACTTTTCAAGACGGCTCAGATTATGTCTTGACGCTTTTTCATGGTCAGCGGCACTTTTTAACGCGTGGTTGTTACTCTCAGCATCGTTTGATGTGCAACTGTCTCCACGGCTTAAACCGGCAGCACGTCTCACTCCTAGTATCATAGATTTCTTCATTAGCTCAGCATGTTTCAGGATCCAGTTGTAGAAGGAGGGTTCTGTATCAGGACGCACCTCCAATTCTCTCTCCGTCATCTCTCTCTTGTGCATACAATGAGAAGGTTGTCGAACTCTTCTTCGTCATTTGCATCTAGGATACCTTCAACTCTAACATCACCACAAACAGAACCAAAACTCATATCCAGGAAATACTTCTCTTGAAAACCAGGTATCCCAAGTTTTTTCAGCTCGTCCTTATTGTTCTGTCTGAAGTGTCCTAGACATCGCAGTTTAATGCTATTTCTCAGATATGTGTCCAGTGCTTTCATTATTCCTGGCTCTCCATCATTGATAGTTGCTTTAACATCATCAAGGCTCCTCTTCCTTCAACTTTACAAGCAAGTGGGAGTACGCTGCATACGAACGTGTCATGTGTACTACTACTGCTACTACTACTACTACTACCACTACCACTACCACTACCACTACCACTACCACTACCACTACCACTACCACTACCACTACTACTACTACTAATAATAATAATAATAATAATAATAAAACATTTACAATGTGCAAATTCCATAAAATGTTCAAATGCGCATGACAAGATAAAAAACGAAATATAAGGTCTAAAGAGCTAAAATTACAATCAAGAGTAAAAGTACAATGATTTAAAAAGCTAAAATTACAATTAAAAGTAAACTCACAATAAAATGGAATTCACGAAAAGCGGATTCTTTCCTGTACTGTCATGTTACTTTCCAAGAGGAGTTTTCTGTAACTTGTTGGAGTAACACAAAAATTTCCGAGATTGAAGGTGGTATCAATAGTCAAAAGACAGTGAATAGATGGGTCTGAACAGAATCTTGCAATATCATGAAACTGATACTGATACCCAAGAATACACTTTGGCTCTGGCCACGACGCGATGCTGTGTATAAATTGTTCTTCTCTTTTCTTTTCTGTTCGGCGGCCTCTTGAACCACGACCATTGGTGCTCTTTACGCGTTCGTTGTGCTTAAAGTTGTACAGTTGTTTTCGATCGCGTAGAACTTCAGCTGAGCTTACTGCGCTTAAGAGATCTTTACTTTCCCCCAACTTAAAGAGTGCCTTTTTTGGTTTGGTTTTTGTCAATTCGTCACGGATTTGAGCCTTGGTGGTCTTGTTAGTCGGAAGAAATGGACCCGAGGACGTTCTCCTGTTGCCGTGCGCCTGCACTTCAAATGGATGCTCTTCACCTTTGAAGATGTACTGAAGCAATGCAGTGTTGTTGATGACATTTCCCGTCACATCTTCTAGGTAAGATACAATTTGGCGAAAATCGGGACTCGCTTTACTGGCACGTTAAAGCCTTCTTAGGTAGATAAACTTCCTGCCACCATCTGATTTCTCTTTTTTTCTACTATGAAAGACTGTGTTGTTAGGATCTCCTCCAACAGCTTTGTATGTCCAGGTGTGTGAGCCACTTCCTAGATAGCTGCCATTTTTATCAAAGGGAAGATCCTGTACTTTCACATTAGTGGTGTTAATTAAAAAAGCCATGTTCTGGCGACAGCGCATTGGTTGTTGGTGACATAATCGTTGTGGACTGTGCTCCTCGGTCAGGATGTTTAGTACGTCTTCAAAGGAGTACTCTGTTTTCCTTTTCATATATATTGGGCAGTTTCCAAATTACTGATCTTCCTTTCCTTCCTAGAAAAGGAAGAAACGTTGCAAATGTTTATTCTTGAAATATACCTAACAATATCCGAGTCTTCATCACTGCTAGTGCTTTAAGGAAAGAAACAATTAGTGTCAATGCTAAGTTCTTTAACTAGCAAAACTACCATGCTTAGAAAGCTACACAAACGAAAAACAACATGTACACGTGAAGCCCTTTTAGTCTCGCAACGCATTTTTCGTCCCGGGGGTAGTCCCTTATATAGGCTATATAGGTATGTGCCGCTCCGTCTGAAATAGGGAAGGGAAAATCACAGATTTTGGTCGGAAATAGGGTAAGGGTTTCATGAAGCGTGCCGCACACCCCCCTCTTTTTTCTGGAATTACCCCCCCCGGAATTTTTCGTCGTTTTTTGGGACACAAAAGGCAGGTCATTGTGCCCGGTGTTCCTTGGGGAGACTGTGGAAACTGGGACTAAGAATCGTTGCATGATCGAAGCCGTGCATGTTTTGCGAAGAAAGCTTAGGAAAGATTAAATTTAGAGCTTTTCCGAAACGTGTCGGTCCACGAATTCTATCGCTTGGAAGCGTTGATTACTTTGGAGCAAGTGAACACTACTGAGTGGTCGAAAAAAAAAAAAAAAGAATCTTGATTCGCAAAATTGCAATGGTCGGGTGTTGTAACAGGGGTCTTTTTTGCATGAGCATGTGCACTAAACAGCGCGCGACCGGTCACTGCTACGTGGTGCATATAGTCATTGGAACCAAAATCTTCACTTTGCCAGCTTGCTTGAGATTCAAATGGTGGCAGGAACTTAGGAAAGACCTTCGTTGTACAGAATAAGTAAACATCTGGTGATTTTAAGTGGAGACTGATGCGCTGAACGAGATGAAAGAGCAAGTTTCTCAAGGATGTCTGACACAAACATGGCTGCTTGTTGTTGTTGGTCGCTCGAATCGTCTCTTGATTCCCCTTCAAGAACCGCAAGTTTTGTCATGGAATGCATTGCTGATAGGTAGGTATTGAGCAAAATGTTCTTTAGTTAGTGTTTGTCTATAAATCGGATGTAAATTAGTTTCTCCATGCCGTAGAAGACTTCTGTCAATAATTTGTGAATAGCTGATTTAGCCATATTTCGGGCGTGCATTCATAACGATCAGCGGGCGATAACCGCCCCGTTATCAGTTGGAATAGAAAGGTGGTCCTTAAGTATTTTAGCGATACAAAGTTTGTTCATCGGAAAATTGTAGAAGTTCTTGTTTTTCTTTGGGCTAACATTGTAACGCATCCTTTACTTTAGTGCTCTAATAATTTTTAACTTTTGGTCAGCATCACATGTGTACTGTACCTCCTGGGAGAACTAACGGTTTGTTTCATCAAAATTGCTCAAAAGGTTCGACTTTAATTTCGGTCCTATTGAATGCAGGTTTGACTGTGACTCATTGATATTCATTTTTTTTATTTTTCTAGACATACGGAGTGACTACCACCAACATCTCACCAGGTGACTGATCTACGTCTCGTGTGCTCTTAATTTTGTAGCTTCCAAGTGCTGGGAAAATTGTAGAACGTATATTTATTCACTATTGAACTGAGCACATGCTGACATGTCCAGTCAGACTTGACATGGGTTTGACAAGCAATGTATTTTATAGAGTATCTTTTCAATGTCTACTCTTGAAGTGAACTGGAACATTTGTTAATTTTATTAAGAGGTATAGTCCTACTGTCTAGAATTGCTTTACTAAAGAGTTATCTAACTGTTCAACAGCGATGCTAAAGCAATCCTATCATGTCCTTGTTATGACTCTTTCTAGACTTTCAATGTGTTACCCTCAAACACGGCAAGATACCTGCAAAGCAATTTATCAGCGTTTTGTCAGCACTGCTAAATTTGCCCCAGGAATACCACTGCCCCAATCACGGGCACACATATAGCTCAGAAACGAAACAAAATTATCAACTTGTGCGTAAGTTGCCACTACAATAAGTCCACCATAACTACCATGTTGATGGCTGTCAAAAAGTGCTATTGTGTTTTGTTCATTGCTAAAGCAAAGCAACATGGACTTGTCGGGAGGAGGTATTATGTGATTGAGCTCATTTGTGAGAGAGGCTGGAGAAACAATCCCAATGTTCCGTGAAATTGTTAGTCCACAGTTATCTTGTCTTGTCTGCGGGGCCTCCCGGGCATCCAGATTAGGCTGATGAGAAGGCATGGCCAAGGAGTTGTAATGGATAATTACAATTAAGTTGTAATGTGAACAGCCCTCAAATATTTTTCAAGACAGATCTTCATTTATGTTGCACTCTGGTAAATCACATCGTCTGCTTTGGTCTGGAATGGTGCTGGTGCAGTATCCCAGAGGTAAGACTTTAATCTTGACAGGCTCATTTCCAAATATCTTGGGCAACAACACTTTTGTAGTTTTGCCTTCAGTAGAGATTTTTACTTTCCCTGGGTTCTTGGCTATTCCTGTAAATATGTTTGCAAGGATGTTTGCACATTTGGCCTTCAGACTTTTGAGGTTATTAAGTGACCACTGCGGACTCTTGGGTTGGGTGAAGTGTTCTTTGAAGTGCTGCTGTTCCATATTTGACTGAAACACAACTTTGGCTTTCTTCTGTATTTGTTCAGCTGTGTCATGGGTGTTGGTTTTAGAACGTATGATACTATGAGTGTTTTCTACAGGATACTCATCAAAGATAACCAAATTTGTCAGAAGCAGTTTATATAAGGCAGGATGGTGCATGCCCCAGTAAGATCACATAGAAAGCCAAACTAGTGGGGCCTTATTGTAATGATGTCTCTCAAGACAAACAAACATCACCCATATCCTGATCTTTGCATTCAGATACTCCTGAAAGTTATTTAGTTTGTAAGTAACACTGTAAATGGAAAGCACAAGTGGTAGATAATTGTCGATCAAATTCAAAAGAGTTCTGTATTCCAAGTCCTTGCTAAAACAAAATTTGCTCTTAACACTGTCCCTGATAAAAAGCCATCCACAGTAGACCACTTCAAGTATCAGACTGATTCTCCAGGGCTTAGGATTCTTTGCCAATTTGCTTTTTGGAAAGAGATTATTATAGACAGTCTCAAAAAATTGCCGATAATCATGAAACACAGTTTCTCTTCCATTTAAGGAGATGTGAAGGGGTCCAATACGCAGAATTATGGAAGGAATTCCTGGTTGCCCATATGTTCTAACGTTCATTTGTTGTTGTATAGGTCCAGAAGAGCAGACTCTTGCATATGAATGATCTGTAGGGCACACTTGAGGATTATCAAAGACATCAGATGGGCAGCAAAATTTCTGAAGGGTTTCGTAAATGACTTGTCTGGAGTAGAACTGAGCAGGCCAGTCACCAGGTTGAGGAATAAGAAATAACTTGAGATATTCAGAAAGTTAGGTACTCAGTACAAGGTCAAATTAATGCAGCATCGAAGTCAGTTTTGCTTTTAAGTGTTAATTGGAAAAAGTTAACAAGGTGTACATTGTCCATTTGTCTCATAGTCTGAACAGACTCATGGTAGCAGTATTCATGAGCAGTTACCCCTGTGTCTTTCAAATTCGGGGTTGAAAAAGGTGTCAGTTATCCAAGGAGGCATCAGGGATGAATATGTTAGAGTTAATTTTTGCATAGTAGATGGCTTAGAGACTGTGTTTATACAGGAAGTAACATTGAGACCAGAAGGATTACGATAAGTTGAGACATGACAGGCGGGTATGGCTGGAACATTATTGAAAACTTTGATGATGATAGTACAAAAGAAATTGGCATTAGTGAGTTCCTCGTCTTGTAGTCGTCTTATTGAGTGAATGGTTGTGTAGTCATCTACAATTAATACCAGTTGCCACTTGTTTATAATGGCTTCTGCCACCACGTCGTCAATTTTTTTGCCTGCATTCTGGTTTATTGTGTACATAAGGCTGCACACGTTACTCCTACTACAAGCTCCTCCCATTACTTGCTCTGTCTGCAGACCTTCCATGTTAATATTGGACAGCCTCAAATACATAGAATGGTCAGTCTGCAGCCAGTTACATACTTGGCTGAGGCCTTAACATAGCTTGTAGAGGATTGTGACAGTCCTTTTTCGATTTAAGGCAATTCGTTCTGTTGAATGTCGCTCGTTGGTCATTGCTGACAAAATAGAATTAAATATAGTATTGGCTCCAGCCCTAGTGCAGAGTGCTTCAAATTCATCTGGATCATATATCGGAGGCTTGTAATGGAACTCTTTGTACATAGTTTCTTTTAAACACTGTAACTCCCTTGAGAGGTCGCACCCTGCAAGTCATCCAGTGAGTGTATGAGTAGATAAAAAGTGATTGTGTCTGTCTGCCTATCTAGTAACTTGTATTACAGTCTTTTAGGCTTTTTTTTCCCGTCTATCTGTTTGCTGGTCTCTTACTCAGACGTTTTGCCTTCTGTGCGTGTCTAGTCTATCTGTGTATCTGTGTGTGTGTGTGTGTGTGTGTGTGTGTGTGTGTGTGTGTGTGTGTGTGTGTGTGTGTGTGTGTGTGTGTGTGTGTGTGTGTGTCTGTCTGTCTGTCTGGGTGTGTACCTGTGTGTTTGTCTATCTGTTTGGGAAAATGACAGAATGGGATTTTGCTTACTTTTTGAAAGCATTTCATCCTTTCATCTACTTCATCAAACAAGTCCGGGGGGAATAGCACC